>MVGT01003464.1:275629-299749 GCA_002174775.1 Macleaya cordata | reverse complement strand
TGATACGATCCCGAAGATTGTATCTAAAAAAAACTAAAAAAATAGAAGATTAGAAGAAGAAGGATAGGATTCAGGCTAATGGAGGAGCCTGTGACCTCAATATTTTAGGGCTAATTGAGGAGCCCACGACATCCAACAAACACAACAGTGTTTACTGTTTTAATAAATTTCTTCACCTCCCTTTCATTAATGTCTAAACTCTTTAAATAGAGTTTTACAATTACAAACACCTCTAACTAAAAACACCTACGTACACAAATAATATCCCTAAAAATATGGAACTCTATCCACTAACAAATAACAACTAAATCAATTAAACCCACGTTTATCTAACCCCTAAATTCTTTTAACTACCCATAACCCCACACAAAAACGTGGAAGACTAATTCTACTAACAACCCATATCCCTAAATACAAGGAATTATTGCATACATTTAACTAAAAAATAAATTAAAATAAAATCTAAAAATTAAATTAAGAGAACAGTATCATTTAACCACAGAAAAACCCTAATAATTTACCAAAGAAGTTCTTATACAAAATTCTAAAGAAAATGTGTAACAGAACAAATTAACATGAAATTCGAAAGTAACAGTACAGATTAGTGTAAACAGATGCAAAATTTTCCGGTTCTATTTATAGAATGTAAAATGCTTTCATGTTAAGCTCACAATGATTTGTTTGAAATTTAAAGAACACTAGGGTTTTACAGTTTATGAACTAGGAAACCATCACAAATAGTTTGAAAACCCTAACAACAAAGCAGTTTTTTTTAGTCCAGAGGTTTGAGGATCAAAACTGCAAATGTTTTAGGGTTTGTAGGGAAATAATATGAAGAAGATGACTAAAAGTCGTACCTGCAAACTTGGAAGGTCGAAGGAGGAGGAACCCTAATTGCTTACTTTTGGCAGTGAGAAGAGGAGAGTGAATAAATACAAACTAGGAAGGAGGATGTTAATGGGCCCAATAGAATGATTGTCTTACGGCCCGGACTGTCCTATGTAAGCCTGGGTAGGGCAGTTTTTTTAGGCCCACCTGGTTGGGCTTTAATAGCAGATTGGTTTCTATCCAAAATAGTGGGTTGGATACTGAATGTGTTCTCATGTTAAACTGCCAATGCAATGCCAAATATGTGTGTATCCAAGGTCCCAATTTTTCCATATGACTTCATAGAAGTGATTATATGATTTCATTTAGTGTCTCGAAAAAGTCCATTTCGCCCCCGCCAGAATGAATGATCCCACGACTCATATAAATTTATGAGTGCTAAAGAGATTTTCTTTCAACCACCTGAGTCATGTGGACCCAGCATAGACTGTGTCTAAGGCCCCGTTTGGTATTGCTTAATTTAGGGTTAAAAGTACTTTTATTTTAATTTTGAGTAAAAATTGTGTTTGGTAAAATTAAAAAGAAGTGCTTAATTTAAAATTTTAGGGATTTTCACAGCAGCTTTTAGAAGCAGCCTAGAGGCTGCTTTTGAAAACGGCTTTTAATAGAAGCGCCAGATTCGTGTGACGGTCTTTTTCACAATACCTATAGTACCCTCATCTTTTTTACAAAATGACAAGCTATGCCCTTTAGCAACCAATGCATTCTTGAACTCTTCCTCCATTTCCCCCTTCCTCTCAAACTCTCACTCTCAGTAAACTCTTTCTTTTCTCTTTCATTATATTTTCTAACGCTCCCCGCAACAAGAACGAAGCAGTGGATCAACCTCGAGCAACACACGAACTGAACCAAGCAATGGATTGACCACCATCACCACACGTTAAAGTAGGCACGCAGCTTCTCTCTCTTCTCTCTCCATTAGGGTTTTATAATTCATTAGATTTAGGTTTGTCTAATTTACTGAACTATTTAGGGTTCAATTTGTTAGGTTAATAGATTTCTGCTGCAATTTATTTTTACCCAAATTTTATGTTTTGTAATGAATGAAGTAAGTGTATTGTTAGAATAGTTGTTTATTTCAGATTTTTCATGATAATCTTGAAAGTGTATTATTTTTAACTAATTACAAAACAATCAATTTTTCCCTTTGGTTAAATTGTTCTTGAATCTACTATGTTGCATACTTAAGACAATTAATAAGAGAATATTACTCGATCCATCATACGCTGATGGGGAGGAGAAATGCATTTGAAAGCATTGAATAGTTGTTGGTGTTAGAGACTCCTACCCTCCATAGCTCCACCTATGTCATGAAAATCTCATCCCTCTTAACTAGATGTGAGGGGTGAAACTCTCTTTAACCTTGAAAGAACCTACGATTTATGAGTCAATTTTAACTCTATTAATGAAGTAGACTCTTCCACGGACATCCAAGGATTTTTTTTTTTTCTTTTTGTGCAAATGTTAAGTTGGGATTCAATGAGAAGGGCTTTGGTAGTTCTTCTTCGTCTGGTTTCGCAACAAGCACTCTAAAAAATTTGCACAGTGGACAGGCTGTTGTATTTGTAAATGGGAACACAACAATAGATGGACTAGCAAGTACTTAACAATAGGTGGGATTTGTTCATTAGTATGAGCACTAAATCCATCAATAACTAATATAACAAGCTATAACTAGTTTTATGATGTACGAATCCTAAATAGAAATGAACCACTTTAAACCTCTTTTATTAGGACTATTCCCAATTAATGTCCATATTATGACAAAGCATTATAGATATGAAGCTGAGTTGGTCCACTGATATCCTTTTCTTTGGTTGTATTAGCCTTGTCTCACACAATATCATAGTGCAACTGATGTAGTACAAAAGATGGAACTAAGGTTTGTATTATACTAGGGTTCAGTAAGGTGTAATTATGTTAAAATTTTAGATTACGAGTATTAGGTGTTTAGAGATTGGAACGAGGTCAGTAAATAATACAATGTCTTCGTCTTCTTCTTCTTTTCTTTTATCACTAAACGTCTGAGCCTACTAGGAAGGTCTAAATTATCAAATGTCCCTATATGCATCTTTCTATTCACTATATTTGCCTTTTCCTTTCTATGAAGTTTTCTAAACTTTTTCATTTAGAAAGTTCCGAATTAAATAGATATCAATTCAAACTCCAAAATATATACTATGTAGGTATGTATTTGCCTAATGACTTAATGCTTTCTGTACATAATACTTTTTTTATTATTTATACAAGGTAAGGAAAGAATAGGATTCATGGCGAGTCCTTCTTCATGTTGATTCATCATTTAAAAAAATTGAATTTTTTTCCTTTGATATTCATTTTGAAGTGGTAGCAATTGATTTGGTTAGGCTATATATGTCTCCATAGGTTTTTATCTTATTTTGTTCAATAATATATCCAAATTGGCTGTGTTAGATGCATTAACCGTGGTTTCATTGTTCATTATCATAGTTGGGTTCATCTTAAATTACATTTGTATTAATTTTGAAGTCCTTTCTAATATAACTTATTGCCATTGTTTTTAGGTTTTGAAAAGAGACCCATGAAGTACAAGTAGGAGAAACAGAGGATTTCGTGCCAAAAAAAAAAAAGAAATAGAGGATTTATGAGAAGGGCAAAAGAAGAAAGAGGAGTTATAATGTATTTATTTTATGAATCTTTTTTTTTTATTAATTTTTGAAAGTTTTGTATTTTTTTTTGTACACCTTTGTAAAAATATACTATTTAATATAAGATTTTATTTAATAGTGAAATAGCAAATTTCTTTTTAATAATTAGGTACAGAAACATAGAAAAAAGCTAAAAAAAAAATATAGCAATAATAATGAAAATAGTAATAATAGTGACACTGAAGTTGGGGTTTTGTTAAGTGAAGGTTGAAATATTTTTAGCATCATGTACATTTTAGTCATTAACCAAAGTCACAGTACTTTAACACAAAAAATTATCAAACACTGTAATTCTGCTTTTAAAACTCACACCCAAATACTAAGCTGCTTTACTTCACAGCTGATTATTCCCACAGCACAGCAGAAAGTACTTTTTTTAGAAGTCACAGCAATACCAAACTGGGCCTAAATCATCCCAATCCAAACTCTTATAATAACATAATTATTTCCTTCTTTTTTTAGAAGATATTAATTCAATATTAATAGAAATTAAACTTAAGTCCAAGCTGTCAATAACGTGAGAGATTATCAATTGTACTGGTCCGCACATGCGTAACTATACTCTCAAGTCTAAAGTCTCACATTGACATGAAAACCAAGTCATGGGCATGCAACACGTGTATGGTCCCATATTAGTAATAGTAGTAAGGCATTGAGATTGGGAGAGTTTGATGAATTTGCAAAGCCCAAGGTCTAACACATAAAACATAGCCAATGAAAGGGAGGATTCATTTGGTGTCGGTCACCGGTAAAATTTTGAAACACTAAACATACACATGCCTTCAATTTACGCCAAGAGTGTTATGTTGGTTTCCAACCCGACCCGATAACATAGGATCCATTCAATACTACTACTTCTACTACTCTTCCTTTTATGAACATTGGGTAGCTCTCGGTATTCACATGGGTAGGTCATAGGTGCTGGTGGGTACCCTACCCACCCCTTGTTTTTCACTTTCAGGTCCATTATGGATCGGATCTGGGTATTTGGGCCGGATACTGGCCCGCTATTCAAAAATCCCAACCGTCCAAAATTCGAAATCTACAAATTAAATTATTGAGTTAAATTAAATATTATTATTAAAGTAAGTAATCCAGATTGTGTAACCAGAAAGAACGGTTTTTATAACGAACTTTGCTTTGTCTGCGGATCCGGGGGTGGGCTGACGACTCTTGGAGGGCTTCAAAAAACACAAAAATCGATTGAGCTGTCAAATAAGAGAATTATGGGAACATTGAGACCATGATCCAACCATCTCAACACATTTGTGTTCTTTGTAACATTGAACTTAGACCTAGATAGCTAGCTAATTAAATTAGAAAACACACCATTCTCTCCATCTGCATGTATTGTAGTGCTCCCCTTAATTAACTATTGTTTTGTGGTTCTTCTTCTTCTTCTTCTTTTTCATTCCTTCTTTGATCTTAATTTCTTGCTTCTACTTCTTGAATCTCGAAAGCTAACAGCTACCCACCGTTTTCAAGTAAGTGTGATATATTCAGTGAACCACAGAGAGATAAAAGGAGAATGAAATGCTCCCACACATCTTTCCCCTAGATACTCTCTCTCTCTCTCTTCTTTCTCTCTCTAGATTTTGCATTTGCTGCCTTTCTATGTCCCCTTATCTCTTGTATTATTTTACTTAATCTTTTTAAGTACGTACATATTCTTCTGTGTGTTCCCCACTTCATCCCTTTCTACTTCTTGTTCTTAATTATTACTATTTACTGGTATTAATTTAATTAATTTTTATTAATTAAAACACATATAGTATATGCTTTTTACACTTTTGTTTGATGTTATTAGCTGCGGACACGTGCATTACACGTTAATGTCACTTAATCGGGTGGAAGCATGTTCGTTTTATCCCAAAATCACCCTAATTAATTAGATGCAAAAGAAAGAAAAAAAAAATTATTAGCTAATAATCCTAAGAAGAGTAGTAGATGTAGAAAAACTCAAACTGGATACATTATTCTCATTTTTTTTTAAGAGAAAAAAGAAAAAAAGACACGGCTACTAGGGGAAGAGCGAGGAAATCAAAATTCTTAATTTTACCCTCGGATGTAATATAATTCAACAAATAAATACTTTTTGTAAGAAAAATATTTTATTGAAAATTTGTATTTTTTTTAATTTGCCCTTGGATAAAGCCAGGTTGAGCCCACTAGTGGGCTCCACCCCTTAGGGTTACATTTGCACTCCTAGCTCTATTGTTATAGGATAATGCTTTACTTACAGTAGAATCCTGCAGAAAAACCTACAGAATTGAAATCTGACGGTAGTGAGTATTCACACATCCTCATGATTTGGGTCTCATACCTTCTTGATTTGCGTCAAACCCAAAACTATCCTTTTATGTAGATTATTCTGTAGGCTTTTCGGTAACCCTAACACTACCGATTGTTATATTGGATGGAATTGGATATTCTTGTAGAATGTCACGCCTCACTCGCTCAATATAACGATATTATCTTCGCTTTGAACACCATCAAAGTACGAAATTTTGATTTTGGCAAGAACCCAAGCTAAACCCGACTCCTCAAATAAAACTGATTATCACAAATCCACTGATCAAAAAAAAATAAAAAAATCTCACGTTCTATTTTTTTTTTTTTGTTAATTTTGTCATTGAATTTTTTTTCCCCTTTAACAACTTCACAGGGGACTCTGATCATGGCAGAACCACCATTGGGCGGCCGAACACCACCGGCAGCTGATCAAACATTCACCACCTTTGGCTGATGAATATATATATATGCACGGCGACAGTCGAATGATTTTTATACAAAACTTGTACGCTATTTCATGAGGGGCATCATTAATTAATTGAATAACTCTAATATGTAATTGAGTTTACATATCACTTTCATACACCGACTGATCTGTCGATAAGCATATTGACGTTTTATAAAAATAAACTCTTTAAAATTGTTCTTAGAAACGTGCTATACGTCCTATTCTAAGATTTTCTTTTTTCTTTTTTTACTGAGCAAATAATTATAAATTTTAAATTTGATTAACGATAATTAAACATTTCAAATTTTCAATTATCAAATGGCCTAATTAACCCATGCATGAACATAGACGGTCGAAGGAAACGACCAAAATTAGCTGGCATTGATGTGTTGATCGTCTCCAAATTAATCCATTAATTAAGAAGAGATTAGGAGAAAGTCTAAATCTTAAAAAATGTTTTAATCTATCTATCTATTTTAATATATAAAACCAACAAGACTTATTAGTTTTCATTTTTTTTATGGTTTTTAATCAGGGAGAAAAAGGAAAATAAATTAAGATTTTGGACAATTGATTGTTTTTTGTTTTTTTTTTTTGCCTCTAATTAGTGGCAGGCTCACAAAAAATATTATTTGTTTCTAACCACTAACTAGTGGAAACTATTAGAAAACCTTTAATTGAAAGCTTCAAGTCTATTACGTGGTAGTAAGTGGTTTTAGATCATTTACTACCACTTAATGGGTTTGAAGCCTAAAATTAAAGTTTTACCTCTAACTACCACTAATTAGTGGTTAAAACACAAATGCTATTTTGTGTGGGACTGCCACTGTTTAATGACAAAAAATTAATCACCCTTAGACTTGACAATAGGTCGTTATTAGGGTTAACTTTGTCAGGATTTGCCTCCTAAAAATGCTCAACCCTAATTTTAATTCATTTTTTAAAGTGAAATGAAATAGGAACCTTGAATTTGCTTCCAAACAATACCTCTGATTATATAATTCAACTTTAGATCGAAGTTAGACCGAAATCAGACCCCCACATTAGTTTTATAATATGAGAAATTGTTTGGAGGTGTCTGGGGTTCGTCGAGAGGGTAAAGTTGAAACGAATCAATTTTAAAGTTGACCTGGGGATTGGTCATGTGTTTGCCAAGTCTAGAACGAGTGAAGCCTTGCCTTTGAAATATGAGTCCTTCCACACTCACCCAGGATTCACACCCATTAAAGTTACCTGCTGAAGTGTCACCAATTAAATTTAGGGAGAGAAAATTAGAAGTGCATTCAAAATACTTTCTCTCTCTAAATTTAATAAGAGACACATTAGCGAGTAACTTTAATGGGTATAATTGACGGATAAGTATAAAGTTTCTCTCCTTAAAATATGGCTCATCTACAGTAATTGCTCAATTTTTTTGAGAGTGAGTAATTGCTCAATCAATGTTGGGGCAAACTACTCAAATCCTAGTCGATCCAAATTTTAATTGCTTCAATCAATGTTTTAAACGGCAAAATTAAATTACCTGCGCATCAAATCTTTTTGTGCATGCATGTATTTCACCATTCTAATAAAAGAGGCTCTAATTTCAAAAAGACGCATCAAATGTTCGGTATTAACTGCTGCTTACTTTCACCGAATTCAAAGAGAAGTACGAATCTTATCCGAATTTTGAGATTCCCCAAATAATCGGACTCGGACTTCTCTATAAAATTTACTGCCCCCTTTAAATTTAGCTGACCCATGATCCCTTAATTTATTGTTGCAATATATGCATGCAAATTTGGCAAAATCAATTCAAAATCAAAGACAATTAAAATAAGTCAAAGTCAGAAGAGTATTTTTGTTTTTGACTTGACCTTTACATTGCTAAAATTACAGCCAATTTGCTGCAAAATGAAGTTTGATATGCCCTAGTAAGCTTTATTAAGCTAGATAAAGCTACTAGCCGTCCTCTATCATACAAAGAAAGGTCATAGTCTTAACAATCAAGGGTTCTTAATATTCCATAAATGATTCTGTTGACGTCATAAACGAAAAGAAACCACATCAATAAATATAAAATTTATAATTATTAGACGATTAAAATTAACAAATATAATTTTTTGTATAAAATTTTGTCAAAATTTGACACCCCAGAATCCTTGACCCAATAAATAAAAAGAGGTACAAGAAGCAGAAAGGCCTTAAAAATTGGCACATAAATTAGAAAGTTGGATACCTGGACCAACTGATGAGTTAATTAGGGATTTACAGTGTTTTAATTAGGTCTAGAATTTTTAATTTGACCAGTGACTCGGTACCAAACTTAAACGAGATCATGATATAAACTAATTATGGATTATTCACTAATTTGCCATTTAACTTTTCTTAATACACATTCAGATTAAAAAAAACAAACCACTAATTTGCCGTTTAACTTTTCTTTTGTTTAAGAAATATCTTTTTGCGAATGCATGTGTTTTTTGGATGTTTTTATATAAGTACTTTAGTTAACAAAATGCGCTTAGGCGACTATGCATAAGTTTTAATAAGTATGTAAAGAAAAAGCCAAGTATAAATTAAAAAATTAATTAACTAACTTGGATTAATGTTAATTAATTCTAAGGGATCTAATATTATTATTACATCAACATATTGTCACCCTAACGTAACTGTCTTTCATTTTGATAAGGCTTAATTGGGACCTCCAAAATGTTATTAAGATTTATTTAACTAAAATTAGCCACGTGAATTAAAAAATAATAATTATTTAAATATAATTTTTTTTTAAAAAAATACACATAGTTAATTATTATAGTTAAAGCTATCTGGTGTAGATAAACTACTTGATAGTTGTCGTTTTCATTTTATAGTGAATGTTTATTTACTTTAAAATGATATCATCCAAATGGACCACATTTGTTTAGGTCAATGGTCTTGAGATTTACATATTTTTCATCTCTAAGGATCATTCATGGAATGGAACCCTATGTATTTTCTTATGTATAAAAATTGTATTACGTATAGGGTTTTGGGACACTGGGTTTTGATGAAGGGTTTAAATAATTATTGTTGGATGCAATCATTTAATGGATTAAAATTTGTTGATAAATAATAAATATTTATCACTTCTTAAATTAAATGATCACTTTCTAAATTAAAGAGACGTCACATCTAGGAATCGGTAATTGTTGGGTAATTGCATCCAATGATAATGCTTTGTCAAAATTTGGTGTCCCGTCGAGAACTCGATTCTTGTCTATATTGGCTTTTATTATTTGAAATATGAATACAACACTTTTCTTCAATAATTTCTCTAACAAAAATATTAATCAACTTAACAAAATCATCTTACTAGTCTTTTCGTGGATGCAGTAGATGAAAAAGGATTGAGTAGCACAAATGGCGAATAATGTTGTGCGTAGTATTTTATTTTTAAAATTGTGTATTAAATTATTTTACATTTCAGTTGCCATGTCCGTTAAAAAAGCAAATTAGATAATTTGTTGAGCCCATAAGCATTTATATTTTGCAAATTAAGAGCAATTTAAGTTTAGATTCGAGTATAGATTCAATTTTTTTTTTTCACTTTACTTGGGAAACAGTAGGTTTTAAACATTTTCTTGGCGTAAGTGACACCGAGTCGTTCTACCAGAATTTTTAAAATCTTTCACTTAATATTTCATTATTTGTCTCCAAAAGTAGCAAAATAAAAACTGATTCAATAAATGAACAATAAATAGGTTTGTAAGTACGTAGCTGTACCTTATGTAAGTCCATTAGGGAATTTGGATTATCCTCCAAATATATATATATATATATTTGGATTCCTAGGGTTATTTAGTCCAATACTAAAAAAAAAAATAGTAATCTTGTAAGATAATTATCCCCTTCAAAAATGTAATCAATTACTAAAAATTATCAAGACTATAAATAAACATCATTTTCACTGAATTGAAGGGCGGGGATTGGGTCACTCGACTACAAATGAGTCGTTCTAAATTTTTATATGTTCTATTCACTTTATTCTTAGACTTAACTTAAACCGGTCTTTAGAACTCCTATTGGATAATCCAATGATTATGAACTTTTTGTAAAAATAATTTTTTTATCACGTAAATCTAAATCAACCTTTCAGATCATTTTTAAAAGATTTATAAAAATGTCTCTTTGACATGTACATTCTTTAATACAAACTTAGTATTAAAAAAATAAGTCCAACATTAAAAGACACATGCAATGATAGTGCACAAGACGTAATCTCAGGGAATTAAAAGTTGGTAAAACCTCATTTTCTCAACTCAAAGGTCGAATGTTTGATTCCCCTGAATGAATATGAGCATGGACCTTTGGGATTAGGTGGGTACTCTAACACGACCCAAATGCCTTCTTAGAATAAAATAAAATAAATAGGGCTTTATGAGATCCTGAAGTCGTTTTGGATTAAACTTATAGTCTGTTTGGATAAGGGATTTAGGGGAGTGATTTTGTGGGGACCATGGATTTGATGAAAAAATTATGTTATGTTTTTTCTCAAAATCTCTGATCCCCACAAAATTCCTCCCTAAAATACCTTGTACAAACAGGCTAATATATAAAATCCACCCCATACTACCGACCGAAAAAAAATCCACCCGAGACATTTTCCTACGGTATATCGTCCGCCCAGGGCAATTATCTCTACCGTGGGCAGTGGTGTGTAGTACGCTCCCACATGGCACACTAACGACTTAACCTCTTTAGTTACTTTTTTAAGTTGAGTTAGGTATTTGAACTACACGACAAAATTGAATTCCGCTAGCTTCCAAATTCTAATCATGGGCGTCATGCGGAGACAGCATCTACGGTCAGTATTGGCTCAAAACCTAAGTTAACGGTCCAGATCCTTTTTGACAACTCATCTTGTGACCCCACATTCCCAACATTACCTAGCAAACCAGCGAGAAAATTTTAGATGTGGCGTTAGTGTCGATGGGGTCCTGGGGGTTTCTTAACAATACGACATCTGTTACTTCAAAAGCTGCCCAAATTCTACTTTTTAATGTCAGAAAAGTAAAAATGTTACTTTCCTATTTTGCCCTTTTTTACTTTTCTTTCTTTCCCTCAAAAACTTACTTATTTACAAATGGGTCCCTAATAGTTGAGAACTATATATATTATAATGGTCCCTTGAATTTTGACCAAGTCGACATCAAAATAACATGATATGGTCTCCTTGAATTTTGACCAATTCGACGTAAAGACCCTGCTTGGTAGCATAGTAAATATTTGAAGAGTGCAAATGGTTGCAGCAGTAAATATTTACCACAACAAATGATTGTGCCAGTAAATAGTCGTTGTTGCTTGGTATGTTTATTGCAAATTTGGGGAATTATTTTCTGATGCCTGTTATATAAAGCTGGAATCTGGATAGAAAAAATTACAGGGGTAGAGATAACAAGATTTGAGGCTTTAAGAGAGAGAGAGCCGATCAAGGTCTGAAAAAAAGTTCTTGTGTTACTTTGATGAAGCTATCAAACCTGAAATCCTCTTTTTTATGAAGAAGAAAACCCTATTTTATAAAATCTGATGAAACCCTCAAACTGAAACACTTTTTTATGAAGAAGAAGACCCCAATTTCTAAAATCTAATGAAACTCTCAAACTGAAACCCTCTTTTTTATGAAGAAGACCTAATTTCTAAAGTTTGATGAAACCCTCAAACTTAAATCATCTTCTTCTTTTTTATGAAGAGCGCCCCTCTTTTGTGATGATGAAGAAGACCCTCTTAATTTTACCTCTCAATTGTGAGCCCAAAAAAATTCATCTTCTCCCCTCTCACGTTCACGGTTCATCCATGGCTTCTCATGGAGTCTGATTATCACAGCCACTACCCATCACCACAAACAACAAAAATAAACCCATATCCTTCCTATTCTTTGTGTCTTAGAGAGAAAGAGGAGAGAGAGAGGGTCTTCTTCATCATTCCCAAACCACAAACAACAAAAATAAACCCATATCCTTCCCACGCTCTGTCTTTCTCTTCTCAATTTTTGTTTAGAAACTTGAAAAAGAAACTAATAAAACTGAGTATTATACGTGGTTTTGATTTTTTATTTTTTTAATCGACAAAGAGATTGATGATTAGGGACCCATTTGTAAATAAGTAAGTATTTGAGGGAAAGAAAGAAAAGTAAAAAAAGGGTAAAATAGGAAAGTAACATTTTTACTTTTCTGACATTAAAAAGTAGAATTTGGGCAGCTTTTAAAGTAACAGGTGTCGAATTGTTTAGAAACCCTCAGGACCCCATCGACACTCACGCCACATCTAAAATTTCCTCCAAACCAGCTGTGGAGGGGAAGTACGGAGAACTTCTGCTCAAGCTCACTAGCCAGCACCGTTTCCAACGGATTGGTTCCGGTTCAGAACTCAAAATATGAAAGGACAATTCGGTCTAATATAGATTTGAACGTGCACATTCCTTTCTGCATTAATATGTGATTTTACAGAGTAAATTTTAGATTTTGTGATTAGATTTTCGTTTGTAATTAGTATTGAACATGAATTACATGTGTACTCGGTAAACAAAAATAATGAAGGAGAATAGTGTATTTTCACACATCCTTGTGATTTGCATCAAATTCAAAATGGATCCTTTACGTAGATTATTCTATAGGTTTTTCGGTAACTATAGCACTACCGAAACGATAAACGGATTGAAAATTTCTAGTTGCTAGCAATAGACTTGATATACTACAGTCTTTGTGAACTTACACTATAGGACCCACATATAAATATACAAAAAAAAAAATTTTGTAGATCATAGTTATGTAGCTTGCGATAAAGAAAATTTCTGTTTGTATTAACATTTTACGAAAATATTTTTGGGAACTGCCCCTGAATCTTTCTATTTATACAGATTGAAGTGACACCTTCAATTCACCATTTATTGTGATTTATGTGGTTCCCACAATTACACAATGAGTGGTGGATTGAGGGTGCCACCTCAATCTGTTGCACTTCTGAACATTTTATTGAGTAGGTAAGAGAAAATTTTGGGAGAGATATTTTTAAGGCCCACATGGAAATGATTCAAAGACTTATTTTTAGTGAGGATAATCTTCTCGCTATATAAATCATTCTCACAAAAAATTATATTATTCTAAAACTCTTAATCCCTTCAAAATTACTATAAAAATTTTAACGGCAAAATAGAAGGCTCAAAAGTTCACCATGTAGATGAAGGGGTAGATATCTTAGAATAACACGATTTTCGGTGGCGTTTATCTACATAACAAGAAAATCATCTTTATAAAAAATCATCCCTTCAATCATCTTCATGTAACCTTCACAATAAAAAACCTAAAAATCTTATCCCAAAAATCTTTCCCTAGTATTACTCCATTTCATTAGGTAAAAAGTAATATCATATAATAAAACTTTTAATAAAAAGTGTCCACGAGGATGGGGTGTTAGGTAAAAAAGAGTGTTAGGCTAAAAAATGAGATAAGACCTTTTATAATTAAGAGCATCCACGTTGGTTACCCAACAATGCAAATTGTTTTTCTTTTTTTCCTTTTTTACTGATTAAGAATAAATGCTAATTTATCCTATCGCCAAGATGACCTTTGGCCAAATTTAACCAAAAAAAAAAAGAAAAATGCAAATATAAGTCCTCCTGATATTTTATCTTTCTTTTTCCCCCCTAAGTTTTTGAGTGGGTGTTACCTTAAGACCTGTCTGTCCATTATTACAGTGATTTTTAAATTTAGGGCTAAAAATTTAACTAAATATATTCTATCGTCGACAATTTACTGTACTACGATTTTTTACTTCAATTGTACATCGCTCTAATAAAACTATTGGTTGTACGTTTGAAGTATTTGATCAAAATTTTCTGATCGTGGTATTGCTATTAGTTTGTTCTATTTAATTTTGTATTATCTACAAGTACTATTATCAATAAAACTACGCTATAGATAGTAGTGTCTTTTTATCCTTTGGTGGAGACCTCCTTCACTGGTTAGTAGCAATATTTCTTCCTCTAAATTCATAAAAATCTTTATTATGATTGATTATCTTATAAATATAATATAAACAATAAAAAAAGGATAATGGACAAAACATCCAATATATAGTTTTTTTAATTCATTTAGTACACCAGATCAATAAGGCTGAAATACCTTTTTTAAAGTTTTTTGAATTAGTTTAGTCATTTTCAAAATTTCTAAATCTATTTAGTTCATTCTTTCCTTTTTAATGTTCCTGTTTTACCATTATTATATTTTTTAATTACCATTTTATCTTTTTCTAATTTGTACATCTATACAAGAGAGAAAGTTAATTATCTTTTTTATTTTTAAGCTTCAAACTGTTATATCTTTTAAATTAAAATTTAGATTTTAACGAAATTCATATATTTCGAAAGTATTTTTTGGGATCTTCAAAACTAGACCAGTCAATAATGGTTTTTGAAAAAAAATATTCGTGAAATTTATGCAAAAACATTTTTGCATATGCGAAATCATTATTTGAAACATTTTTGCATAGACCTATGCTAAATTATCTGTGAAACATGATTTTGTATAGTTCCTGCAAAAATATTTTTGCATAATTCATGATCTATGCAAAAAAATGTCTTCTTATCTCTTCTATTTATTTATCTTCTTTTTCTTTTTATTTCTCTTTCCTTTATTTTCTCTCTCTCTCTTCCCTCTCTATCATCTATTTTCCTTCTTTTCTCTCTTTCCCATTTTTCTCTCTTTTTTTTTTAATCATATTTTTTTTCATTTCTCTCTTATTCTCTTCTCTCTATCTCTTATATTTACCCTCTTCTCTATGCTGATCTCTCCCTCGGTGGTGATGGTAGAGACGAAGGTGGTGATGAGGTGGTTGTGACGATGATGGTGGTTGCGGCAGTGGAAGTCTTTGCAGTGACGATGTCAGTTGTTGCAGCGAGTACTTGTGTGTGTATGGGGGGAGAGAGAGATCGAGACTTCAGAGATTGAAAGAAATTAAGAAGGGGAAGAACATGTGGAAGGGCAGATCTAAAAAAAAAATTAGTTAAAGGGCAGATCTATCCAAATTTTATTTTTCGATTAAATAGACTTATATAAAATTTGGTGGACTAAACAGAAGGAAAAAAAAGTCATTTTAGGCCTTTTGGCCGTTCTAATTTTTTTGGTTAACTAACAATTTTTTCTATAAAGTATAATTGATATTAAGAAGAACAAGAATGAGATTAATAATAATAATTTATATGATTAAAAAACGTGGCAATTAATGGTGTGACGTGGATTCCCTACTGCCAACGTGGCATGGTACAGGTGTCTGATAAGCCTCCCAAAGTTCCTAAGTGGTCAGAACCCATCACAGTGACTAGATTCGGAACTGACAACCCAGAAATTAAACATTTTTTTTTGTTTCATTTCTTTGCGGTTTTCTCTTTCCTCTTTTCTTACTATTTCTACATCTGTCCTTTTTTTTGGTTTTACTGCTTTTGACAGTGGATAAGAAAGAGAGTCAGATTGAAGGTGCCAGGTGGCAAACGCAGCGTAATTGTAACCACTCTACAGACTGGACCCAACGTGTCAAGCACCACCTTGAAAAAAATGAGGGACCCACTATAGTCTACGTGGATAACCCTGAGAGGCCAATAAGAGATTACCCACATGGGGCTTGCACGGCTAAGGCGGCGGCTACGGACTCGTAAGCCGTCTTTTTTCAGTCGCTTAGCACAGCAAAAAGATTAATATAAAAATACAAAAAAAATTGTTTTAAAAATCTAATATTAATAAAAACAACAATATATATCCACTAATTAACCTTAATACCCCACTTTGCAATTCTTAGTTTCTTACACCCAAAGTCCTATTACTGAAATGACAATAATACCCCAAACCCCCTTTTTGTGTAAAGCAAGTCATGTTTGCTTTGAGTGACTCTTCAATCCTACCCAAACATGACCTACAAGACCTTACCCTCTTGACTCGCCAACTAAATGGATAGGGTGGGTTGATGTTTTTTGACTCGGTCGACCTTGACCCGTTTAACTGTTTTATATAGGAAAATGCTAAATAGATAAGATTAGGGTTTGAAAAAAAATATATAAAGTATACCGAACTTTCGAATATCCTGTAGTCTGATGTGTTATTAGAATCATTCCTTTTTATGCTTCATTTTGATATGAGCATCTCCTTCCTTGGTTAATCTATATAGCTCTCAAAATTGAAAAATAATTACTATCCTTAACTCACTTGCGCGTATAAGTTTTGAATGTTCAACGCAAAAAAAATAATTGTACTTTTCCAGCGATAACATCCAATAGCTGCCAATCTGCGCAAATGAGCCGTGTCACCATAAAAATGGGGGTTTTCTAATTTTATTAACTAGGAGTTATATAGTAATGCTTCATGCATGTAAACATGACGTGAATCTCAAAACTAGTTAATTGAAACAGCGCTGCTTTTTGGATCGGTGGGCTTACAAAATAAATGCTTGACGCTTATGTGGTATGGTGAGTCCCACTGCCACATAAGTTAGAAACTTCCTCATAATATTTTTGAGAGGATAAAAGTGGTGGGTCCCACCCTGACATATAAGTATCTGGCACCAGTTTTGTAAACTAATCGGTCTAAAAAGCTTTATTATAATTGAAATGAGATCCAAAAAAACCATTATGTACAAGAAATTTAGATCAATATAATATAAGTAAATCCTAGCTGCGATTGCCATTCTAACCCTAACAGGATTTGCAATCATTTTACTTACCCTATCTACTAGACGACTGTCCATAAAGAGTTAATTTGTGTTTTACGTATTATGGGATGTGGATATTATATATTTGATATTAATTCTAACTTTTAGCCTTATGTGAGTAAGAGAATCCAATGATTACTTGAATGTTTGACATAATAAGAGTATATGTAAATCAAAGAACCATAAATAGATCGAGAAAAACCATAATGTATAAGGAATTTAGATCAAAGTATGATAAGTAAATCATGCTAGCTAGTTGCAAAAGCTTTTTCGATCCCATAATATCTATGATCGTTGTAATTTTATTTGAAAATGCATCATTTACTCTATTTGTCATACGAGCGTCTTCCTGAGAGAATTAATTTGTATTTGATTAATAAAAAAATTTGCAAAAAAGGAAAAAAAATTAATTTACGTAACAATAATTCTTTGATCTCATTTCATTTCAAAAGCATCTATAACCGCCTCAATTTCTTAATATAAAAAGCCAAAACTAGAAACCTAACAAACACTGTACTAAATTGTCGTATCGATCAGAAAACGACAAAATAATTTATCCATCTGTCGGATGATCTAAATATGCACTCTTAGAGGGCGTTTGGCAACCAGAACTTCTGCTTCTAAAACAAATAAAAGTGCTTTTGAGAAGTAAAAAATAAGGAGAAGTTTGTATGGTAAACTCTTGACTTATAAGTATAAAAAAATGATGAGTTATTAGTTGTTACACGATACTCGAGGAGAACCAACTTCTAAGAAATAGAAAAGCAAAAATATTTTGCTAAAAAAAGAAGCACTTTCTTTGCTTCTAGAAGTCACTTTCAAAATATGTTACCGTACAAATTTTTTTACTTTTTGTCAAAAAATAACTTCTTAAGTGGTTGCCAAACGCCCTCTTAACTTCCTTCTTCTTCTTTCTCTGAAACACATATCTTCATTTTTGTCACTCCTCTAACAAAAAGTACAGACGGTTCTACTTTTGCACCTAAATCATTGTCAATCTTACTTTTTGAATAACAGATAAAAATATTTTAAAAAATTTCACCAGGTAAATGTAAAAAAAAAGAATACAACAACTCTAAGAAGCTTAGACAAATTAATTTTACTTCTTCTATAAAACTTCTAATGGCTTTTTTTTTTGAAGCTTGGATATGAGGAAGAAGGGTATTTGAATAATTTCACAATTTTGATCCACTTACTACGTAGGGTTCAGGTGAGAGAGAGAGTGTGTGTGTGAGAGAGCGGCTGTCTGAGTTTCGTGATAAGACGCGAACCCTACGCTACAGCCCAAATGCTCTAAAGGTAAACTCAACTCGTCTTCTACCGTCAGCCACGGCTTAACCACGGTTACTATTTATAACCTTACCATGGTTAAATATCCCAAATAGTTACCGACCTCTTTCACACAGACTATATACAAGAGAGACGAAACAAGAGTCAGTCAAGGGGTGGAGGTCTCTCTCTGTTCTTTCTTCTCTTCTCTTCTCTTCTCTTCTATTCTCTCTCTCTTCTTTCTCTCTCTATCTCTCTTTCTATCTGATGTTGCAGAATTTGACGAGGAGCTTTTAATGGCCGAAACGAAAACCTAGACAAAACCTGGTACAGAACCCTTTCAAGCTTCTTTTTTTCTTCAGCTTTTTAAGAATCTTCCTTTTATTTTATCATCTGAATTCAGATCTGTTTCTAGCCTTTCCTTTTCCTTAATGTCTTAACCTTTTTCTAATCTCTGTTTTCGATCTCTAATTCAAGAAATGTTTTATCTCCAAAATAAGAAGTTCCTTCTGAGGAGCTTGATAATTGTTTTAATGGCGGAATTAGAAAGTACTCTACAATCAGGCATGTAAAAGTTCAGATCTTTTTTTTTCCCTAAGATTTTGTATATTTTTCGATCATTTCGAATTGTTTTTGTCAGTTCAATCCCTCTGCTACTTTTTCAGTAGTTTTTAATGAATGATTTTTTTAATTTACTGGTTTAGTTACCGATTCCCGTTCAGCAGATTTCAGAATCAGCTAATCGGCGTCAAAATGAAAGAATCGGACGCGTTTCTTCAAAGACGTGTTTTTTTAGTATCTTCATATTAAAGTCCTTTACAGTTTCTTTTCTCTGGTGAAGTCTGTATCTCTTTGACTACTTTCAGGAGACGATCGCCTCCTCTTCAATGGTTTTTTTTAGTGTTTGGGTTTTGATGTATGATCTTGTTTTCGAAGTAAATACTGTGAAAGGAGGATTTCTTCCGGTGGCTTGGACCTTTCAGTTTTCTGAGTCTCTTTCCGGTCAAATTGGTTCTTCTTTGTTGAGAAATTTTGCTTTTATTTGGGTATCAAATTTCATCTGTCTTTTTTTTGTTCTTCTTTCCAGTTAGATCTGTGGGTTAATCGATGAACAATTGAGTCGAACCCGTTTCTTTTTTCTGATATCTGATTTTGATTATTTTATTCCTTCCATTTATTCCGGTTAAATCGGTTCTTCTTTGTTGGGGAATTTTGCTTTTATTTGGTATCAAATTTCATCTCTCTTATTTTTTTTCTTCTTTTCCAGTTAGATCTGTGGGCTAATCGATGAACAATTGAGTCGAACCCATTTCTTTTTTTTTTTCCCCCTGATGGCTGGTTTTGATTATTTTATTCCTTCCATTTATATTGTTTTAGTATTGTTTGTTTCTGATCTGTTTATATACTTGAGGAAGAAAAAAAAGGTTATCCCTTTTTGCTATTTTCTAATAGTGGTCTTCTTATGCAAGTAGTTCTTGTTTGTTAATTAAATTTCGTAAGAGTTATCTCTGCAAGTAATTTTGATTGTTCTTCATTTGTTCATGATATATGTGGTAATTGAGTAGAATTTTATGTTGATTATATTTGCTAGCTTCATATATAGGCAATTTTGATTGCTTCTGAATTATTCTTATTGTATACGTCTTTGTTTGCAGGTGAATTCAAGATTTGATCTTCTGATCGAGTTTGTTTAGCAGTTTTCGCCTTCAGTTGGAATACTTTTCGATTGAAGTTGTGCATAGAACTTGAAAATTGGAGATTGCTCTGTGAACTAGTGTTGATTTTCTGTGTGATTTCAAGATGATGGGAATATTTGAAGATATGGGTTTTAATGGAAATCTTGAATTTCTGTCTTCTGTTCCACCGGTGGAAGTAGATTTCGCCCCGGAAACTGAACCTGAGGCAACTGTTGAGGAGGATTATTCTGATGAAGAAATGGATGTTGACGAACTTGAGAGGAGGATGTGGAGGGATCGGATGCTCCTAAGGCGGCTTAAAGAACAGAACAAAGGGAAGGAGGGTGTGGATACCGTGAAGCAGCGGCAATCCCAGGAGCAGGCACGAAGGAAAAAGATGTCCAGGGCCCAAGATGGGATCCTTAAGTACATGTTGAAGATGATGGAGGTATGTAAGGCTCAGGGTTTCGTCTATGGGATCATCCCCGAGAAGGGGAAGCCAGTGAGCGGGGCATCTGACAACCTTCGAGCCTGGTGGAAGGAGAAAGTAAGATTTGATCGAAACGGACCGGCTGCGATTGCCAAGTACCAGGCAGATCATGCAATTCCTGGTATGAATGAAGACTGTAATGCTGCGGCGTCCACCCCCCATACTCTGCAAGAACTTCAGGACACCACCCTTGGTTCGCTCCTGTCCGCCCTCATGCAGCACTGTGACCCACCGCAGCGACGGTTCCCCTTGGAGAAGGGTGTTGCTCCACCGTGGTGGCCCTCTGGAAACGAGGAATGGTGGTCCCAATTGGGCCTACCAAAAGATCAAGGCCCTCCCCCATACAAGAAGCCTCATGATCTGAAGAAGGCATGGAAGGTTAGTGTATTGACTGCGGTGATCAAACACATGTCACCTGATATTGCCAAGATCCGGAAGCTCGTGAGGCAATCCAAGTGCTTGCAGGACAAGATGACGGCGAAGGAGAGTGCGACTTGGCTGGCCATTATTAACCAGGAGGAGGCCCTGTCAAGGAAGCTCCACCCTGGGAGCTGCCCGCCTGTGTCTTCCGCCGGTGGGAGTGGATCTTTCACCATCAGTGACAGTAGTGAATATGATGTTGAAGGGGTCGAAGATGATAACATTGAAGCACAAGACTGCAAGCCTAGGGATGTTAATCTATTCAATTTGGGAATGGGGGGTATTGGTGGAGCAAAGGAAAGAATTCTGGTTCAGCCCCCACCTCCAATCAAGGGAGAGATCATCAATTCTGATTTTATTAGGAAGAGGAAGCCCGCCAATGATCCAGAAACTATGATGGACAACAAGATCTATACTTGCGAGTACACTCGGTGCCCTTATAGCGATTACCGCCATGGATTTCTTGATAGGACATCGAGGAACAATCACCAGGCAGCCTGCTCATATCGAAGCATTTCTCCTGGCTTCGGAATCTCAACAAACTTTCATGTTAATGAAGAGAAGCCACCGGTTTTCTCCTTGCCGTTTGCGCCGCCAAACCCAGCAGCAGTTCAACAAAATACAAATCTGAATCCACCTTCATTCAATCTGACTGGTCTTGGACTTCCAGAAGATGGGCAGAAAATGATTAATGAACTTATGTCATTCTATGATACTAATTTTCAGCAGAACAAGAACCCAAATGCTGGAAACATTGGAGGGGCTATGGTGGAAGATCAAAATCCTATGCATACAAAAGTTCAATTTGATGAAAATTTCTATGGCCAAGGGGTTAATGTTGGTGGTATGGGTGGAAACATCTTCGAAGAAGCCAGCACTCCCATGAATCAAACAATGTTTCCGAGGGAGGAAATTCAGTTTGATCAATCGTTTGAGTCCAATCCCAGTGACATTACTGCTGACTTCAGGTTCGGATCTCCTTTCAACTTGGCATCTGTTGATTACACAGAGGTTCTGTCTAGAGGAGGAATGGAGTCATCATCGTTCCAGAAGCAGGACAATTCTTCAATCTGGTACCTGTGAAGAGTAACAGAAACAACATAGCTTTTGGGGATCGTTTCTTGGTGGTGCCTTTGTCTTGAGGTTGAGGAGCTTTTTCTATGGCGCTGTACAAAGGAGGGTGGTTGCCATTGACATCGTTTGGCTCCAATCAGGTGAAACTTCTGGCTGGCTTAAATTTAGCTTGAATAGGGTTGGGTTGGTTCTCTCAATTGAGTATCTAAAATCTGAAGAGGACTTGTTTCTCCATTCAGAATTTTAAGAATCTTAGGTCTAGAATGTCTAGAGTTTTTTTAATTGCAAGGTTGGTTGGGAAATTGGATGAAAACAAATGGGTAGAATCCAGTTTTTCAATCCTGCTGTTGAAAAATGGTTATATCAGACTTTTGGTGTTGCAGAACCTTTTATAGTTGCTCTATGGTTTTTCTTTTTTAAATTCTATAAATATATATAAAATATAGTTAAGTTTGAATTGAAGTTTGTTCATTATATGGTTTTGCACCCATGTATTACATGCTGCTGTGCTGTTGCTGCTTAATTAATGCTCTTTTTTTCTTCAAATTTGTATGGGTATCTCAATTCTCAACTCAAAGCTGCATTTTTTTTCCTCATCTCTGATCATATAAAGTTATTTGAATTTTTCTTCTTCGTATGGGTTGTTCTCTATTTTATTATCTCTTCATTCATTCATTCATTCATTCTGTTCATAAAAAAAATAAAAAAATAAAAATTCATTGATTCATTCTTTAAATTTTTATTGTTTAGATAAACTCTTAGAGAGATCTTAGGTTTCCATTGAATTTGGGACCACCATTGAATTTTGGGGTCTCAAGTAAACTTGAGAGATACTCACATCCTTAAACTGTTCATGGGTCTCTTGCTCATACATTTCAGCTTTTGACCATCTGAAAAGGATTTGGAAGTCTTTGAAGAGCCACCCCGGGCCCATATATTTGCCATGACCATTGACCAAGCTTGATTAGTTCTTCATCATATCTTTAAAATGATGATGACCGGACCAGGATCCGACCCGACTGCTTTTTCATTACTGTTATGAGGTCAACCTCTTTCCGCGTCCCCGACTTCCATCCAGGCCTATCACAGGAAGTTTGGTGTCTCTTTCATAGATTTTTTTTTTTTCTAATCACTGAAAGCAATGAGACAGCTAATCTCTCTCTCTCTAGACCTCATCCACAACAGACAGAATAGATCCCCATCAAATGTTGCATTCGAGAGAGAGAGAGAGTTTAGAGAGAGAAAGTAGTGGATGATGATGAATTGATGATACGAGGTGATGAGAAGCAAGGATAAAGATAGATTTTTTTTTTTTATACAAAAAGGGTTGAGGTTGAGGTGATTATCTTAAAGAAAAAAAGAATAGAAAAGAAGATCTAGAGTTAGATTTTTAAGTTTGGAATGAAGCCCTCAAAAGGAAAAGTAGAAGCATTATAGTGTGAGTTGAGTGAGTGAAATGGGGTGGAAGGAAGGTTTGAAAAATGGTGGGGTCCATGAAAAAGAACACTTATTAATAATAACTCCTCTACAACTATATTTGTGTGGTGGTGGTGGTGGTGGTGGTGGTGTAAGTGTGGAACAAAACCTTCTTTTCCTTCCACCTTCCACTTGTTCTACACATCTCAATCAAGACTGAAAGTAAGTCTCTCTCTCAGCCGCCTGATTTGAACAAATGTTTTGTCCTTTTTTCAACACGTGGTGAAATCGATGTGGACCTCAATTAGTGCTTTTTACTTTTTTTTTTCTTCCTTTACATGTAAAAAGATAAAAACAAAATTAAAAAGGAATATTTTTCTTTTTGGGTAAAAGATTCTCTATGTCCTGAAAAAGCCAAGGAGAACCAAAAGACAAGACTTATAATTCTATTTGGACGCTTATTAAAAAAGTAGGGCTAGAGCAAGTAAAGAGGAACTCAGTAAAGAGTGCACCACTACACAACACTACACTACACTACATACCAACTATTGTTTGTTCATTTCTCCTTCAGTTAATTTTTTATATTATACATTATTTGAAATGCTCCCCTAGATTTTCTTTTGCTTTTTTTTTTTAAATAATTTTTTTAACTTATTATTAATCCCTCTCTACCCATTAAATTTTCTTTTTTATATCCAAGTAAAACATTTATTAACTGACAAAGATAAACCTCTTATCTGTTGT
>MVGT01003464.1:173392-275420 GCA_002174775.1 Macleaya cordata | reverse complement strand
TTAGAACATTATTTACGTTTTAAGTTGTTATTTATTTATGTTTCTTGATGATGGGAGTATTTATTTCGTATGTATGATTTGTTAATTATTTTACATATACGCATATCCCACAAACAAATGTAATGAAGTAAAGCGGTGAGGTGGATTACGTGGGGGAGAACATGAATAAAAGCTGAGTGGAAATATCTACACTAGGGATACTTTTGTAATTTTTTTAGAAAGGCAACTCTATTAACACCTTAGTAATTCTTACATTCTGTTTGCTTCAGCTTTTGGGGTTCACATCGAGGTGATCTCACAAATCATAACGAGGAAATCATTCTTACAAAATATCAGTCATTTGATTATTTACACATGGGATCTATAAGTAAGGTGTAAATATAAGGTGGTTAACTTTGAGGTTAGTAATGTTCATGAAGAAACATGTTTGGGGAACGACTCACAATGGCCAATTTTTAGCCGGTACGAAGGAGCATTATAATAATAAAGTAAAGACAATGTGATGTTACTTTTTTAGCTGATTTGAGTTGGTATATATTTTTTTTTTGAATTGGATTTAAATTAAAGATGAATCTCATTGTGGGATTCGATACCACGACCTACACTTTGGATAACTATGTTTCCAACCACTCTAACAAGTGGTCTTCCACTGAGTTGGTATATATGCGGCACAAACCACACAAATAGACAAATGGGGTAACTCTAGCTCCATCCCCACCTTTTCCACCTGCCTTATTGGTAAACTCATTTCACATGTTCCACAAATCTTACAATTTGATTAGGCCTTCTCCTTGGACTTTAGTGGAAATGATTCAAATGTTAATTTTTTATACGAATGATTTTCTCATCATATAGAAATAACCTCTTAAATCATCTTCTTGTGGGTCATTCTAATGCATGTGCTTTTTTTAATACAAATATAGCCTAAAAAACAAGTGCAAATTGATATGTATCAAATCTGTATGGATGGCCTTGCAAGGTGGGTATTGCAATGTACAGTTTTGTACTAGAGAATTCAAATTAAAACAGAAAAACAGAATTCGTCTTAAAGAGAAGAAATGTGGAGAAGCAGTGTTGCTGACTGGCCATGCAACAAGAAAATAAATAAATAAATAAATAAATAAAAAATAAAAATAAAACCGAATTTTCATATTTGCTTAATAGTGGTGGGGATGAACCTGATGAAATGAACATGTGCCCCCATTTTTATTTCTTAAAATAAGTGCTCTTTTGGAGGCCAAACTTATGATTTAACGATGGACTTATGGGGATGATGATTTGAAAAATTAACCACCTAACTTATCTTTGTTAGGGTTTTTATTTAGGGAAGACTTTTATATTAAGCCAGCAAATTCAAGATTCCACACGCATGCATTTTCTGATGTTTATGTTTGGATGGTGGGGGTCCATTACACTAAGTGATTCACATTAACAACTCACATTAACAACACAGTTTTTGGCAAAAAAAAAAAAATAAAAAATAAAAAATAAAAAAATAAAAATAAAAATGAAAAAAGAAAAAAGAAAAAGAAAAAAGAAGTCCTTGTTCTTTAGACCTCCATGACTCTAATAAATCAATTGTCTTTTATATTGAACTTAATTGATCAATTAATCATGGAGCCGGCGGATGAAGTTGGTCCTCTTAAGTCATAGCCACCATCTTATCATCTATCATGATCAATCTCAAGTCGACGACAATACATCGGACGGTTACGATATTCCCATTCGGTCAAATCTTTGACATTTTGAGATTTTTATTTAAAATAAGTGTGATCTACCGAATGCACAATTTACGGTGGATGCATATCATTTTGAGATCGACGCGAATCACAAAAGTATGTGACCACTGTCAGATTAGCTTTTCGGTAGGAAATTATATAGAATTTTACTGAAAGTTAAAATTATCTTTTAAATTATTAATGGGACCCACAAAAGAGCCCGGTTTCATCCCCTTTGCAACTGTGTATTAGTGTGGGTTTAAACTGTCAACAACCGCAAACAATACTAGTTCTGATAAAAAAAAAAACTGCACACAATATCAGCTAAGGTAGCTGGCATATGCTACCTACTGTGTACATTACTTGTACTTCTAAACTAAATTGTATTATTAAGGGCCTAATTTAGAGGAGTTACATAAAGGAGAACATATAAAGATATAATTCTTAAGTAAATTTTTTTTTAGTCTCGCTAATTGCAGGGGTAGGTAGAAAACCTAAATCCAACAGCTCCCTCCAACCATTTTCGCACAATTTTCACCCTACGGTGGGGTAGCACGACTAGAAGTTATAACATTTTCAGGGTTGAAATGACAAAAACAACACAGACGGTTGCATTGATTTTGATGTTTTGATTGTCACTCAAAGTGATAACTTTATTAATTAGTTTCTTATAACCTTTTAAAAAAAAAAAAGTCAATAATCAGATTAGGAATAAGATAAGGAGTTGAATTTGAAAATAAACAATAATAGAACTTTTATAGATCTGGATTCAGGAATAGTACATGATTGATGCTGTCCATGACCCACGTTTCAAACTGTCAACTGTTAAATAGCTTTTTAATTTTCCTGTGAAATTGTCAACTTTTGTTCAAGTTCTTTTTCTAAAGAACAGGAGATTTGATTATTAGGAGACTTTCAATTTCATTCATAGCTTAATACAATTTCTTAAGTTCTATCAAACCTAATAATTATTTGTTTAAGCTATGATTAGGTTTTGATTCTTCCTTATATAAAGATAAAATGCATTTAATTTAGGTATAGTTGTAACTTCAATCAGGATCAATGTATTCGAAACAGAACAATTTACTAGCAACAACTTTGAATAATTGGGTTTCCTGATTCTTCATAACATTAGCAATCAAACCTTCTTATTTTCATTTCATTACAACTTGTGATCATCAATATTGTTTCAAAGTTTTTTTTTTTTTTTTTTTGGATCATAGTTGAAAAGAATTATGTTAATAACAAAGTTTACAGACGAAAATATTCAATTAGACAATAAGGTCTCAAAGTTGACATGCCGTTTATGGGATGTAGCTATGGGTTACAAGATACAAACACAAATTATGATTCTGTAAATATTCGAATAGGAAAAAACTTACCCATTGTATGTTGGCGCGCAATACGCTATGCAAATTCCTCAACTTACACTTATATTTGTAACAATCTCCGCGCGCTTTTCTTCTCATAGTAATCGCCAAAATTCGAGTATCTTCTTATATGGCTTCGACTCTATTGGTTTAGTACCTGACAACTGATGATGAAAATTAGTTGATAGTATTCCACTTGACAATTTGGATATAAGAATCGGAAACAAGACTTGTATAAAATGTAAGAAACTAAAACAGAAGAATAATGTATTTGATGCTAGTGATTTGATCGAGTTTGGAATTAGATATTAATGCCCTCGAGGCAAAATTAAAGAGGGGCTTAGTCGAGGCAGAGCCCTGTTTAAGCCCATTGACACCTCAATACAAATTGAGCCCTTTCACGTGTGTGGGCTGCATAATGCATGTATAATGTATAGATAGGTCTGAGAAGTATCGACAGAGATGCCATCAGATGTGGCCTCCAACCCACCATTTGATGGAAATCATATAGGATATCGGACAAAAATCCGATAAAAGTTTTGAAATTCCTTGACCTTGTCCTAGGTAGACCAATACTCCCATCGCATGGTGGGTTCAATCTTCAAACCCCTGGCATGTCAACTGTGTTTTAACCATGGTCATGACTGTGCGTGCAACTCAGATTGCAATTCTACTCTATATGTGTAGACTTACATCTCATGTAACTCCAGATATCTACTGTCTTTATGTGTAGACTTACATCTCATTTAACTCCAGATATCTACTGCTGCAAGTGCGAGATATGAGCTCTTCAACTGTTGTATTAGAGTTACGCAATGCGTTATTTGATCTTCCTTCAAGAACCACAACCTCCACAACAAATACTGCACATACCGGCCGGTGATCAGAAAACCTGGACTCTCCACGCACATAGGACAGTTGCTCTATCCCATTGCCATGCCATAGTATTCGATCACACCTGCATTATAATCACTACTTAGGTTTGCTAATAATAATGTCGTTATTTGGTCCGAGCAAGAAAGATTTGATCCACACATACCATGCGGGAGTTCTCCTTTTCTCTTTTGATTTTACGGACTCTCCAGAATAAGCATCTGAATTGTTTGAGTACTTGTATGTCGGAGCAAAGTATATTTTTCCTTCTTTCCATCCCTTGAATACCCGCCCAGCCTCTCTTTCAATCCTAAGCTATCCAAAAAAAACAAAGAAAGGGTTAAATTGTGAGACAAAAAATTAGTAATATTACCAACATAGAAATCAAAGGAAGGTTGATAAGAGAAATTCAATCATATGGCACTGACTGTGATATAAATTGTAAAAATGTCCCAAAAGGATTTGAAGAAGCTAATTTATATTAGCTCAGGAATAGAGACTAGCAACAGACAAGAAGTAGAAGCATGCTTTAATGAATGAGTCTGTCCAGGTTGGAGATTTAATACACATAATTACCTGATCCTTCTGGAGAAGTGTATGCCAGGCATTCTCCTCCAAAAGTCTTCGGGTTGCTGCGTAGCTCAATGCAATCCGGTAGTTCAAGTCCCCTAACCATATGATACGACTGGTACAGAGTTTCAGAAAACCAGAATAGATGTTTTAGGTTGCCATCTTGAGACATTTGACATTATAAATTACAGATCCGCATCCAAACCCAGTCAAGTATACATAAGATAGAGGTAAAAATGCTCACTCGTGGTCGAGAATTTTTTCAGGAATCCTACAAGCGAGCTTTTTGCAGACCTTTGGGAATTGGGTGTTTTTCAGGATCTCTATAACATCAGAATTTCTCCTAATCTCATCTCCTTCTTTCTCTCCAGAAGCCAAGTGGCTGCATATAAAACAGAAGCTTGTCTGATGCAAAGACATGCTCACAGATATACAACCCTGCAGTAAAGAACCATTGGCTGAGACACAGATTAAGGCTACTACATTGGTACTTAAAAAGAAGTTCTCTGTGGAAAAACCAATTATTTTTAATGTTCTTATTCCATCTCAAATAGTTTTGAAGATAATTTTCTTAGGTTTCGTTTAATTCATTAATTGGGAAAAGAAGAAGGTCAGTTCCGTTTTTCGAGTTTAAGTGAAGACTAAGCTCAAAGCTATATCGGCGAATTGATATAAAATTAAATCAATACTTACCTTGTTTCCGAGGTAACCCAATATCCCACGTCCAACACAAGAGACCCTCAAGTGGCCTATGTGTTGAACAAGCTCCTTCCTCACCCAAATAGTAACAAAGATTCCAACCATCTGCTTGCTTACTATAAGGCTATACTTTGGCTGGTCTCTACGAGAGGTAGATGCAATTGCCTTCATCACAAAACTTTGTGAACCTTCATCCTCATCAGATGAAGAGCTCTCTTCAAAAAGATAATTCTCTTGACATGTAAAACAGGAATCCTTATTACTGTACTTCTTATCCAATTCGAAGGGGCAGTTACAAGTCTTGAGACGCCTCCCTTTCTCTGTCCTGAACTTCTTACTGACTCTTTTGAGGGAAGGCCTATGAAAGAATGGAAAACCACTAGTATGTTTTATGTCTCTGGAATCCAAGGATTTTCTGCCGGAAGCATCTGAATAGGAGGTACTGTAGGCAGACGAGGTGCTTGAGCGGTTGGAGTTGTCGACCCCTTGAGGTCCGTTCAAGGTCTTGTTGATCAGTGTTAGCCATTTTGCCGCAGGCTGATTGTCTTCTATAACTAGAACATTTCCAGCATTCAAAGGGACTGTCTCCTGAAAACTGAAAATTGCAAAAGATAAACAAATAAGTGAATAAAAACGTAGTTTACTTGCCAAACTGATGCATCTAGAATCAGGCAAGATTGTACATACAATGAGATGGATAAATAAACTTTAAGAGATATGGATTTTTCTTTCTTTTAAATGACTTTGTTGTTAGCCATTTTTTGATATAAATACAATTCGAAGAAGATAAAAATAAGTTTAATTTAGATTGGTAAACACCAAAGTTAGTCATCAACATAACATAAGCTCTTAAAATAATATCAGGATGAGACATATGAAGATGGATAGTAAATAACTCATTGACATTATAATCTAGTTTGCATTTGCATTTGTTTGTATAAAGGCACTCATACACTGATCCCCATATACTTGAAGATATTCGTGTGCCGTTTCAGATACTTCAATTTTTAGTATAAATATCAGATCCACACAGTATCTCTCTTGTAACCTATTATACAACGTATTACTCTATAGTGGCATCTGAGAAGAACATCATACCCCAAAACATAAATGTCTGATTTATCTTGCCCGTGAAGAAAATTGTCGAGATTCAGACCACTGTGAGGAGTTTTTCCTCCTACGTTCCATGTTGCCACGAAAACTCTACACAAAAAAAAAAAATTCAGCAAAGGTAAGTAGAGAGTACGTATGACAAGTTAACAACTTTTCCGTAGAAAACAAAACCAACAATTAGCAGAATACCGGAAGAATTCAATGTTTAAAGCATTGGACATTTGAGATCCCAGATCACTGAATGCTAAACTCCCAAGCCTTAGATTGGACTACTTTTCCTGCAGTTACAACCAACAGAAACTGAGAAAGATAACAAAAATAATTCAAACAAAAACTAAAGAATACAATCAATAGAGTAGATAATTTAAGAAAAAAACTTCTCTTGAAGACTGAGGTGTAACTGAAAAAGTGGTTGACTATTTTCTAAACAATCTATGATTAAAATCAGCTGTAGCCTGTAGAGGAGAACATAAGGGAAACAAACCAAGAAGAACATCCACAATATTGTCATAGCAAATCCAATTCCTGCATTTTTTTGAGTTATATTGCCTGAAAGGTGAGCATAAATACAAGTCTCATATTTATATGAAGTCCCTAAATTTTCATTCCTTTTCCATTCTTTAACTTTCTTATTTTTTCCCCTTTATTTCTTTTTTACATCTATGTTAAAGAAAAGATTAGAAATTTGCCATCCAATGAAAAGGGTAATAAATTTCTCTTTAGCTCAATCTTACTTGCCCTTGCTGACAGAACAAATATACGTCGTTAATATAATGTAGATATCAAGCTTCATTTTTCGTGTTCAGATAAATCTGCGTAGTTCGGTAGCGAACAGTCTTGATGTGTACACTTTGACAATAGTACTCCCTCTTCCACCATGGGAAATAAGAGCAATTATCATTCTTAGACAAACACACTGTTTCCTATATTTAGTTGAAGATCTGAAGAATGTAGGTTTGTTTCCTCTTCTAGGGCAAAATAATAATCATTAATACACCAAAGAGGCAAATTATCATAAAGTTGAAGGCTTTTATATTAAGTATAAGTCTATAACAGAGAAAGAGCAATACTTTATCATACATGCAAATAAAGAAGACAATGATTGTAGGATTTGAAAGATAGAATTAGAAACAGAATAGAGGGTCTTTAATTACTCACCGGAGAAGCTACGCGAATCTTCCGTCGATGTCTTTCTTTTCTTGTCCTTCCTTACAAAGATTTTGGGAATGAAAGACTGTAATTTGCAGCAAAGACAAAAATGACCTATAAAAAGAAAAGAAAAATTAAATTAAAATCACCCATTTTCACCAGAAAGATAAGCAAAGAACATGATCCTCAGCATTTGATTCTTCTTTTTAGCAGAACAATCAGAGAAAGTATAGAATATTGTAGAAAAAGAATGCTAACATTTTCAAGAATTAGAATCCAAGCAGAGCTGCAAAGACCCCACAAACCTTCTTTTCCCTCCCTTGACTCTTAAGGGTCATTTCTAAAACCCTTTTTCTCTTTCAAATCAGAACAAATGGGTCCAACAATGAAACCTGAAAAATACCATAAATTTGAACAATCTAAACTAAAGAAAAACAAGAAGAAGATGAACAAAACAGAGTTCATGAAATGGAATCAACCATAAAAAAAAGAAACCCATACATGAAAGGGACGAGAACCCATTAACCATAATCAACCAAATGAAATCTCTCGAAATTTAATGCAATCCCATTTACTTCAAGTCATTGAACATCAATGGAAAACATGAAAAGAAAGGTTCTTACTTCTTTCTCAAGCAGAACTCTAGGTTCCTTTGGAGATATGACGTGGAAGGCTTAACTAACTGTTTTTTAAGAGAGTCAACTAACTGTATTGGAGACCTTTTCACCGTTACCTTTTTGAACTCTCAAAAGCCCTCACTTCTTCGTCTGGTTTTTTCCCCTGTTTTCTACAGCAAGTTGTGTTATTATTATTATTATTTTTTAAAAAAATATTTCTAACTATTATTTTTGTAACCTGTAGTTGCAGAAAACCCAATATTCCAGATGACCCCACTGGTGTGGTAGGACTTGAAGAAGTCGGAGGAGATGTTGTTTTGATGACGTCTAATAAAGCTATCGGATTTGGCTTGTAGGATCCACATGGAGATAACTGATCAATGGCTGATTTTTTATAAGGAATCTCTCCTCATCATGTAGATCATCCATACCAAAAATCAGTTGGCTCTAAAACTTTTAACCCCAACAAAGTTTGTATGGAAATCAACGGTAAATCATAGTAAAATTGAATCTAACTTTTTGATGGGATTAGAAGTTCTACAATTGGTTGATTTTTAGTTAGGATGATCTTTATGGTGATGAAAGAATCCTCGTAAAAAAATCAGCTCTTGGATCATCGGTATGTGAACCCCACATAGTTACATGCCAGATTGTCTTCCCTGTTCCCGAAAGGGCTCTTAAGCATTATTATTTCTAATAATTTTAGGAGAAGATTTTTCTAGTAAGACCTGAATCTAATAGCTGAAATTTAGTGAAGATGGTTTTCCCATTAGGTAGATCATCTTTACTGAAAATCATAGTATTCTACGACATCTAACCCCTTCATCTATGTGGTAAAATTTTAAACCTTCCATTTCATTGTCAAAGATGATATTTTTGAGGGGGGGCCTTTAGAACGATATACATGGTAGGACAAGAAAAACCTCCTAAAAAAACTNTTGACTATGGTACATATATTATAACATAGCAGAATATAAAAACATGCATAAAATAAAAAATTAGGAGGGATTTGTGTTTGGTAGGTGTCATTTTATTAGAGTGGTAAAGTCTCTTACAAGATGGTACTTGCGACCTAGGTTCTAAACAGATTACCTTATATCCACCTATGTAACATGTGGTTGGGCCTACCTATGTATCAAGTGTTATATAGAAATCAGCCCGTTCTAAGACTTCTAAGACTATTAAATATTGTGTAGAAATCTACGGTTAAAAACACCCATTAATTTAAAAGGATGATTTGAATGTACATTAGAAGTTTTAAAACTGTATATCGTTTTTGATAGGATGATATACATAGTGAGAAAATCAGCTTTTAGATCATTGTTCTTCTTATACAGGTCGCTACCAGTCTGTTCAGGGTTCCAAACTCAATGGTGGCAACTAAACACAAGAGTTGTGCTCGTTGCGGGACTTAACCCAACACCTTACGACATGAGTTGACGACAGCCATGCACCACATGTATGTATCCCCCGCTGTCCCAAAGGGACCCTCTCTTTCAAAAAGATTCGCAACATGTCAAGCTTTAGCAAGGTTCTTCGCTTTGCATGGAATTAAACCACATGCTCCACCACTTGTGGGGGCCTTCCAAAGATAAAAGTACATAACTGCCATTTGATCCCATCAAAGTCTAAATCGAATCCCTTAGGAACTAATGGATGTAAACAAATAGAACGTCCTTCCACTAAAATGGGCTGGAATGCCTATTCTATGGTATTCTAAATGTGGGGTGCAAGTTTGAGCCCAAGTCCATTCCAAATTGTGTTCAGGGCATCAATATTCTAATTTTGCTCATCCACAGTTTCTTAAGATTTAGAGGGCCCGGTCAACTGAAAGAAGAGAACTACAATCAAAATGACGGTCAAGTTTCGATTTTATCGCAAGTTGACCTTAAGAAGTTGGGGAGGCCCACCACAACAAGTATACATATATTAGAAATCCAACTGTCGGTCCATGCACATTCCTCTAAAAAGATAAAATATAGATAGGTAGAAACCAATGACAATAGGCCGCGAACTTTGACACCACAAGGAGGGGTATCAACCTACTTAGCTAAGCAATTGTTGGTAGATACACTTACTACTATATTATGAGCAATGCTACTCAGTTTGTATATACGTACTTCATTGGTTTCTTGCTTTATCTAGCAGCATCTTAATAATTTATTCAAGTCCAATGTTTTGAATTTGCTCTTTAAAGATGCTGACACATTAAGTAAGACATCAATGAGGGACATAAAATGCGGGATGATAGATTCTAAGGTTACCGAAAAACCTACAAAATTTTCGAACGAAACTACAATCTACGGTGGACGCATACTACTTTGTGATTGATGCATATCACGAGAGTATGTGAAAAATAGTTTCACCGTCAGATTAACTTTCAGTAGAAAATTATGTAGGAATTTACTATAAGTTTAGCATTATCTTTTTTTTTATTATATATGTGGATTCCAAGTTCCAAGTTCCAACCCTATTTCATTTTCTGGTATGGGCTTGGTTTTTCTCAGCCCATCTTAAGCTGGACCCATTGACAACCCTACCTCCTGGCTGAGTTTCAAGACTTTTATCATCCCACTTGAAGATTGAGAACGTAAACGTTCAATCATATGACGAAGTCTAATAAAATGACGCACGTGTTTAGAAAAAAAAAAAAATTAGGCCTAATAAATGTTTTATCCATTTTTTACTAAATTCCGTGGAATCTGTCCATATCATTCTCAAATCTCAACATTTATAAGGGCTAAAGTAATAATTTTAATTTTAATTTTTTGGGTCAAATAAGCAAAATCTATATCCACCATAAATTGAATTCTGAAAGAATTTTCTTTTTTTGATTTTTATTTTGTTTTATCAGATTTTCTTTTGAGAATTATTTTCAATGTCAGAAACCAGGAATGAGCATCTTTTGGGCAATCCTATATTCCTGACAGTCAAATATCACCTGCTGGTCAACAGGATAGAATTTGGTTAGAATTCTCCTTGTTACAGTTTTATTCTATTTATGTCCATCTTTCTGTTTGGTGTGGTGCATGATTGGTTGTGGTTTTTTTTTTTAAATTAGGATTTTAATGAAGCTCTGTTTTGCTGAATTGTTGGTGTTATCCAACAACCAACTTCTAGAAAAGAAAATCCATTCTTCCTTCTTACATATCAATTTAACTTTCATATAAGAAAAAAAAAAAAAAAACCTTATTCAAAGGGGTCAGATCCAAAATTTTCTATTTCACTGCAAATAAGGTATTTGTGTATATATACTTCTTCTTTGGATCCATAAAATATTTAGGGTTTGATTGAAATTTGAAATCCTTCCTTTCTGCGTATTTAATGTTTGTATTATTTCCTCTAAATGGGTTTGTTTTCAAGTTTCCATATTTTTGTTCAATTACTCTGTTTCATTTTTTCTTGTCATTGTTATTCCATATACTCATCTCTCATGATCAATTCATGTATGGGTTTTGTTTGTGCTTCTCTGTATATATATAATCAGTCGTCCTTTTATGGGTAGTACTTATTTTCATGTGCTTTGGATTAGGTTTCATGGGTTGATCTTTTTGAGGAATTTTGAGTTCTGAATTTGTGCACTGAACCCACATAACAAGTAATTGGAGTTTCACTTAAAACATGCCTGAAAGAGTTTATTAATATCTGGATATGCTTAAGTTGAATTGATCAATAAAAAGTACAATATGTCTTAATTAGTTGAATCTGCTGTTTCTATGGAAGAAAATGCTTAAAATTATGTTCATTTGAAAACCCATGTTTTGGAGAACATTGAGACCTTTTTTACTTGTATTATTAAGGACCCTGAGATGGTAATTGAAAAAGGAGGAGGCTCCTCTGCATCCAATCTTTCTATCACCCCTTTCTTTAGTCCCCACTTTTTATCTGTTACATGAGTCAAAAGAAGAGAGCTTCAAGAAGAGTTATGCATATGTACATGCAAATTTTTTTCCTGTTTGAGCTCTATAAATATGTTTTTTGAAGCTTAACTTCCTACTTATGTATTGTGAGCTTTACATGAGTTTTGGAATTTATTGGTTGACTGATTCCTTAATTTCATGTCCAGAGCGTTTACAAATCCACCATTTAAATTCGGAAAGATGTCGTCCAAGAAATTTCGAGCAAGCGTGGTAGAGAAGCCTTTGTCAATTGAAGAGCAGCAAGCGAAGGTACATTCAAATATTGTTGGCTTCACTGGATATCATTGTCTAGTATTGATCTTTATCATGAAATAATAAAAATGTTGTGTAGTCATTCTATTATTTGTTGCACTCTTCTACCATGTGTGTTAAACTATCTTGAAACTCGATTTAAATATATAGAATAGAAAACTTTAGCGTTGCACTAATTAATGGTAGTGCCAATTTCTTTCAGATCAATGAAGTTAGAAAGCTGATAAGTCCTACTGCTGATAAGCTACCAGCATTGTTCTCGGATGCTTCAATATCGAGGTATCTTAGAGCAAGGAATTGGAATACGAAGAAGGCATGTAAAATGTTGAAAGAAACATTCAAATGGAGAATGGAGTACAAGCCAGAAAAGATTTGTTGGGTAGGCAGATTTTCCTTTCTATTTATCAAAAAATTTGACAAATAAACTTACAGGTTTAATCCTTAGCTGCATGAACCTTCCATCCAACATAATGCTGCTTCCACTCCTTCTCATGCTCTCCTGCTTACTATTTTAATTCGATTAATTAAAATTGGCTTGCGCAGAAACTGTTTCCCCTGTCCCGCATGCTCTTCATCTGTGTATTTAATTTCAATAAAAAGGTAGGCTGCTTAGAACACTTTGGTACGAGGAGACTGAACTGATTATTTTCTGCTTGTTAGGACGACATTGCCCGTGAAGCTGAGACTGGAAAGATCTACAGGTCCAACTATCTTGACAATTATGGAAGGACAGTTCTTGTCATGAGACCTGGATTACAGGTACGTACTAGTATCTCTTTCTTACCTGTAAGTTCAAACTAAAAATTTTGGACTTTTTTTTTTGTTTTTAATTTATCCGGGGGTTGTTTTGTTGGTACTAAATCATATATATACATAAATTATCAGAATTCAAACTCAACAACAGGGCAGATCAAGTACTTGGTTTATTGCATGGAGAATGCCGTAATGAACTTGCCACCAGGTCAGGAGCAAATGGTGTGGCTAATCGATTTTCAAGGATGGAACAAATCGAGCATATCGGTAAAGGTGACTCGTGAAACAGCTCATATACTGCAGAACCATTACCCTGAGAGGCTGGGACGAGCCATCTTCTATAATCCTCCGAAGATATTTGAGTCCTTCTGGTCGGTAAGTCACTATATGTATATTGCATGCGTGCTTATTAAATTTTGAATTCCCCAGTACTGCGAAGATCTTCACCTCTTGTGATTCTTCCAAGGGATGGTTTAACTTCTCTTTGAAAACCCACTTAAATTTGTTGAACTTTTGGAAGGTCACTTATAATATGTTAGCAAATCCAAGGAGCTTGCTTCATTTTATACTGAAGATGGTTCTTTTCTTCTCTCTCTCTCTTTTTCCTCACCTTCCTACGTGAATTTCCAACTAGTCACTAAAAAATATGACTGGAGACTTCCATTCAAAGTAATAGGACTGCTGCCTACTTATAGTTGTGAACTTACATCCTGGTTTCTAATAACAAACAAAAGGTGCTTAGTCTGGACTTAGATTCCCTGATATTTAGTCCTTCTTTTAATGTATTTTGTTTTTCCTTTTTTTGTTTTTGTTTTTGTCGCGCTGCAGATGGTGAAACCGTTTCTGGAGTCCAAGACATCCAAAAAAGTAAAGTTTGTATATTCTGATGATCCTGAAAGTCAGAAGGTTATGGGAGAACTGTTCGATATGGAGAAGCTCGAATCTGCATTTGGTGGGCGGAACCCAAAAGGGTTTGACTATAAAGAGTATAGTGAAAGAATGAGAGAGGATGATAAAAAGATGTCCGATTTCATCAATTCAGGATATTCAACCACCCCATCTCATCAACCATCAACTTCAGATCATGCTTCAGAGGAGCCCTCTGATGCAACTTCTTCTTCATCTCCTTCATCTCCTTATTCTTCTTCTAGCGACAAAGAATGTTACCCAAAGTTGGAGGGTACTGAAGACTACACATTAGATGAGAAGATACAAGACCAGATCAGGTGCAAAGATAGTGAAAAGGATGTAACGGAAGCTCATGAGACAGATGTAACACAGATGAGCCATTAGCTTAAGAAATGTTTCTAAATTGGTATAACTATGTATGTATTCTTTCTAATATACCTAGTTGTTAAACATTTTTTATGGAGGTAAACCTTGGGCTCTCATTCTCACATCTATTGACTAACTGAAATCTCGTTCGATTCTTAGTTTTCTTCCGCAGGTAAGAGGAATTAATTCATATATGTCATGTATTTTTTTTTGGGTAGACAAGGTTAAGGATAGATTCACAAGACCCTTTGGGCTTTGGCAGATCAAATCAGGCACAAGTCAAAACCTGGCATGGAGAAAGTGACAATGCAATGTGGAGGAAACCTGATCTTGAACTTTGGTTGGGATGGGCCACTCATGGAATCATGTATGTACTTGAATCTCTCTACCATTATATATTATTAAGAACTATCACAGGAATGCCAACAATTAATCAAGTGTGTTTCTATTTTATACAATGGTGCATACACACATTGCCAAGGCAGTTTGTCGCATCATTCACAGCGTTGCTTCTGCGCAGCTCAATGCTGCTTCATGACTTTTCCTTTAAATTTTATGTTGTTGCAATTACCAAACCGCATTGAGTTGCACAGATGCCACGCCGGGAACACATGGAATTTTTCTGTAACAACCAACAAATTAACTGAATACAAGTTAAACGTTTCATGAATCACAAACTGCAAACATATATAGCATTCACTTATTGATATTGATCATGCTGCATACATATGAAAATAAAAAGAAGGAAAAGAAACCCTAAATTCAAACAATACATACATTTGTGTGTGGCCTTCCTGAACCAGCCTAACACACATCCCTTGCTTAATGTGTTGCTAAGGCATGAGAGTACATGCGAGCTGAGCGGGACCGTGCAAGTGGAAGTGGTGACTTTGTAATGGAAGCTCTTGTAGGATGCATGGAACTTATGTTAGCCAACCTAGACATCGCCTCAACCCGGTTTGTTTCGACCCGGAACGACGGGGCATAATCACAAAATTTGTCTGGCTCCACGACATGCTTCTCCGGGTTTGGACCGACTTTAACCGCATTTTCACGACAACCCAACAACCCATTTCCCCTCATTTTACCACCACCACCACAACCACCACTGGTGTTGCCATTGCTAGGGATGACGAATTTGGTCTCTTCATAGTCTGATGATGAAGCTGGTCCAATTGAGAAGTTTGCGAAACTAGCTCGATCAAACCCTTCGGCCGTTGTGACACTCCAATCTATGCTCGCTTCGCTTGGTTCGTAAAATTCTGTTGGTGCCACCGAGGGTGTCATTGGCTCATCCAAACTTCGTCGTCCTGCTTTGTAGTTTGAAATCTCTTCTTCCAGGTAATTGTAATTGTAATCCCTCTGTTGGTACGTTGTTGGGTATGAAGTTTGAGTTGAGAAGCTCTCTATCTCGAACAAATCTGAACTTGTGTCACTTGCTACATCCTCGTCTTTTGTGGTCGCTCGAGTTCTCGGACTCACCGGAATATTGAAGATTCGGTGATCATGGTCCAAGGATAATGACACAAGTCTACGCCTTTGAATTTCCATCGACTTCCGTTTGACTGCGTCCTCTGACAACCGAAGAGACTCTAATGACTCCCGAGTTGAATCAGTGAGCTGACTCAGTGGTTTCCCGGTAACAATAGGATTTAGTAATACAGGAAATGAGAACCCGCTGACATCGCCAAAGGACCTGCCAGAGGGGTCTACCCGACGACCAATCTCTATGGCCGGGAACATGTTTTCTGGTGTAAAACGAGCTGAGTGATGAACAACTTCATGATCTTTTGCCCAATTTTCAGTCAAGAATTCTGATTTCGCCCTTTGCTCAATTCCAATGCTCTTTTCAAACTGTTCTGTTTTCTCATTCAGTGGTGGTGCTTTATCAAGACCAAATTTCCCTGCTTTTGGTCTCTGTTTCTTGGGATTCAGAGTAGGGTTATTAGAAATAAGATGAAGTTGATGATGAGTCTTGGTGGGTTCTGAGAGATTCTCATCAACTTGAATGGATTTCTTACCAAAGCAGCATTTTCGTCCAAAAAGCCATTTTGCTGGAGACCCACTTTTCTTCTTCTGCTCCGAAGGAAGATTAATATTTCTCACAGAAACTGTATTAACTGAACCGGGAGGAGGATTGGATAGTAGACCAGACTGGCTGTTCCAACTAGCTTCAGAAGAAATTGTTGGGGTTGAACGAACTGACCTTGTTCTGTTATTCCTTCCATACCCATACCCATACCCATACCCATACCCATCAACAGATGATGAGACCGAAGAATTTCTTTGCAGTGGCGGCTTCACATACTCATCCCTCACTACAATTCTACCAAGATTACTAGTGTTAGTAATATGAGTGAAAGATGAAGGAGGTCTCAATTTTTGCTCCTTATGTTGTTGTTGGGTTTCGTTGAAGTATTTCTCGGCTTTGAAGATGCTGATTTCATTTTCGTCGAATAACTCTCGAGCTACTTCGACTGGTTTATTGGGTTGTGGTGGTGGTGGTGGTGGTGGAGGTCTGAGATAGGAAGAGAAAGAGGGTTCTCTGAGATTGGGTTTTGGTGGAATATTATTTGTAGAACAAGAAACAGAGGCGGGTTCAATTTCAATATTGCCATGGAAGACGTTTCGTCGTTGAGAATGGCAGCTTCCATTAATAGCTGATGCTACTGTAGACTTCTCCATCTCTTTCTCTATCTCTGTTTTTGGGTATCAAAGGGAACAGGGGAGCCTGAGAAAAGTACACAGTGCAAATAACAAACTTAAAAAGGACAGATCACGGACTTGAAATTCCTTTCGCTGCCCTCCAATTAATATTTGTAGACTGACAGTAGGGTAAGTAGTCATGTTATTTCGTCCGTACACCAACAATTTGGTGATTAGGTTTTGACATGCACGTTAAACTCTGTCTCTCTCTCTCTCTCTCTCTCTCTCAAGTCTCAACCATCAGTAGATTCTATACTTTTTGGAGTTCAGTTGAGTTTTGGGCTTGGGACTTTACAAGGGAATTTACAAAATTTCGACCCTAAGAGCAAGTTCAGTGGGATTTGAGGATTGAGGTGTACCCTTCAAATCCTCAAATTTCTTTTTGACCTTTCCTTGGTTCGGTGGTCATTCCTTGGACCCGTTTCAGCATGTCATTGTTTCATCACCTATGGAGCGAAGGATTATCCTGGATCTACACCGAGATATTGACGGTGATTCTCAAATATCGTAGAACAGAATGTTATTCGATGAGATAGAATGCAATAGAAGGAACGGGTTACCTACTCCTACCGGTTAAAGCCGTGAGATCCACCATTTTATTTAAAAAAAAAAAAATATTTTTGAATATAAACCCAACAAAATTTTCATGTTAAACACAATACCACTAGTAACAATTGATTTTGAGGTTTCAACCCTGTTGATCATTCCTTTTATCTGACAGTAAATTTTAAAAATGTTACATCAATTTTAAAAATTCTATGTTATTTTTCTGATTGTATTGTTAAATTTGTAGAACCGACAATTAATTTTGTAAAATGAAATACCGACTTCGTAAAATATTGAACACTAAAGAATAAAAATGAATTTTTTGTATTTTTGAATCGTCTAAAACATTATTAACCCAATAAATAAATAACACATGGCTTTGGCTTTGGCTTTTATTAATTAATGTTGTAAGGTCATATGGGGTCATATATATCCCCGATGGAACAAGTGGTATCGGAAAATCTGTCCAGGATCCCATTTTGTAATTAATTCTTCTTTTGGTAGGCCAAAATTGGACTAATCACAATTAATTAGTAACAAAAACATATCCAAAGAGACGTGGAAGATGGATATTCACACACACACACACACCTATCGTTCTAAAGATAGAATTCAGCAGCCAACAGTTATCTATTGTACTGCAAATGATCAGACTGAATCTTCAAATTTTTTTTTTAGACACAGATTCTGAGGGAGGTGAGTTGGGGAGGGAGAGTCCAAAGGCAGAACCCGGAGATGAGAGAGGTGAGAGAAAGCAAATGTGAATTTTATTTTGAAATAGAAGCGGGAAAAGTAGGTGTTACTCTGTTAAAGTGGTAAAGTCACTGAGATGGTATATGTGACCAGGGTTCAAAGAGGAGGGCAGTGAGCTGGGAAGGGAGGGCGGGCGCAGAGGGACAATCTAGAGAAGAGAGAGGTTAGAGAAAGCCAATGTGAGAATTTTATTTTGAATGAAAAGGGAGATAGTAGGTTTCACTCTCTTAGAATGGTAAAGTTGTTGGGATGGTACCTAAGCCTTGAGTTCAAACCTGTTTACATGCAATTCCACTGATTAAAAAAAAAAGGAAGAAAAAGTATAGTCGGTGGTGTCTTTTATTATTATTGTTGTTATTAATAGTTTAGACTAAAATTCTATTCCAGTTAGCATTGCGTTACGTATCTCCTAAAAACAGACTTAGCTTTCAAAAAAATTAAAAAATGGACTAAATAAAAAAGGATTATATCGCATCTTAAGCTAATATCTGTGGCCACAACAACAGCCACGTCATACGATCCGATTCTAGTGATGCTAGATGTATAAATATTTGTCACAAATAACTATGACAAACATATATGTGGCAAGGAGGGGAAGAACAATAATGCTACACTTACTCCCAGGGTTACTGCAAGTGTGACTGCACGTAACGTGGGCGCTGATGTGGTGTTTCAATTTTGTACACAACATCGGGTTATGTGGCAAAGTTTTTTTTCTCTTTCTTTCCGAACATCTCTACTACCTCCACCGTCATCCACACCACCCCACCTCTTCCATCATCACCATCATCTTCCCACCGGTCCACCTCCATGGTACACCGCCGACACCACAACCAACCGCAGTGCCATCACCAACACCATCTCTCTCTCTCTCTCTCTCTCTCTCTCTCTCTCTCTCTTTCTCTCTCTCTCTCTCTCAGTCTTCCTCTTTCAAATCTAAAAAAATCTCAGATCTGAAATCAGATCTGGGTTTTTGGAAAAAAAAAACACCCTCTCACCCCTCTCTCTCGGATCTCTTCCAGATCTGAAAAACAGATCTGGGGATCTCTCCCTCTCTCTCTCCTACACGATCTCTCTCACAGCCTCTCCATCTCACTCTCTCTCCCCCAACCCCCTAGCCTGATCTCCCCTTCACTCTCTCACAGCCTCCCCATCTCACTCTGTCTCTTCCACACGATCTCTCTCACGACCTCTCCATCTCACTCTCTCTCCCCCAACCAACCTAGCCTGATCTCCCCTTCACTCTCTCATAGCCTCTCCATCTCACTCTCTCTCTCTCCCCCAACCCCCTAGCCTGACCTCCCCTTTCACAGCCTTTCTATCTCACTCTCTCTCTCCCCTTTCATTTAGAGTGAGATGAAAAGTTCAAAATCAAATATTTCTAAGCTGCTTCAGTAAAAACAGTTTCTGGCCCTTAAAAGTACGAACATAAACGAGCTTGTTTACTTGTTCAACCACTCCACATAGAGTTGCTACTACTTCTCCTTCAATCTCAGAGGTTCCATGCCCAACAAACCCAAAACAGCAAAAAAAAAAAAAAAAAAAAAATCGAATAAGATGTTATAGAATGAAATCAAAAGAAACCCAAATTCTCTATTTTGCAGATAAAATTTTTGAAACTCCTCCACAGTCCACACCGATGAGTAGATGGCCATTCCAGGCCATCTCTATCTCTAGCCCTTCTCTTCTCTCACTCCCCTCTCTCTCTTGATCCAGATCTCAAAACTCTGCCACGTCAATAGATGGTTTGCACAAAATTGAGGTACCACATCACTGACACGTCACAAGCAGTAACTCTTGCAGTCAACTTCGGCAGTAACTGTAGCATTACTGGGGGAAGAAACAGTAAATTCAACATTGATGATTTTACCCGACGGAGCACAAACCAATGCTAATACGACCGTTGCCAATAACCTCCCGTTTTGTAGTCTATGCATCCAAATTAAGGCTGGGCGCCAATTACACTCATCTTCTGTCACATGCATTTGCATTGAAGAGAACATTTTGACTCTGCTTGGTACACCGTTAATATTCGCAAATGCAAAATAATTTATATGAGATTCATAATATATATTTATAGTCTGTTTGGATGGGGGATTTTAAGTAGGAATTTTGTGGGGACCAAAAATTTAGTAGAAAACTAGTTAGATTTATAACTAGTTTCCACCAAATCTCTACCTAAAATCCTCTATCCAAACTGACTATTATTGAATTGTATGTATACAGAAATGTCATGTAGACCGTTGGATCCCCTAAATAAGTGGGAAAGCCATTGAATGTGTGTATTCCTCCCCTACGTACCCACCATCATAATTCATGTAAACTAATAGTCTGTTTGGACAAGGGATTTAGGAGAGGGATTTTGTGGGGACCAGGGATTTGGTGGAAAAATCATGTTGTATTTTTCTTCAAAATCCCTGGTCCCCACAGAATCCCTCCTTAAAATCCCTTGTCCAAACAGACTATAAGTGAACCCATAATTAATTCAGGGGTCAGGCCGGGGTGGGATGAAAATGGTAATTCATACACCAAAATCCAATGACTCTCCTTCAATCATAGGGTCACATCTCCCCCCTAAGCTACAACTTTGGGTAACACGTACGATTCTAGCTATTAATTTTGTGTGGTGGTTAAAGGAAGATCAACGACGACCCAATCATGAATTGACACGCAGTGGTTCATCAGTATACCCACTAATTAACTTGATCATGATCAGTGAGTTATATTTAGATTTAGGGATATTGGAAATCAAAGCTTTGTTTGTCTTAGATCTCTTTTTAAGAGAGATGTGAGTGCATGAATACCTGACCCCACAATATTTCATGCATGTGGCCGGTCTTCCACAGTTCCTACTACTCTGTCTTAATTTTCAATATTAATTCCTTTAAATTTTGTTCTTTAATTAGCAGTACTTATCTAACCTATTCCTACCAAAAACAACAAAAAGTTATCTAACTTGTAAAGCCTTGGAGATCTTGAGTTCGTTTGTACTTAAAAAAAAAAAAGAAAAAGAAAAAGAAAAAAGAAAAAAAGAAATAGTTGATGTGGTTCCTACATTGGTTTCTAAATAACTGCAGCAGATAGATGGCTTTGAGATGGCAATCGTGTGGATTAATGGGGAACCGACACGACTTCTACATCTAAAGGTCATCTTAGGAATCTAATCGTGCGATTTCAATCATAATCTACATTTCCGCTAGTCGGCACCACAATCGTATTCAATAGCGAGAGGACAGTGGGAGCACAACAATTTCTTTGATTGCTAGCTGTCTCACTGCAGACATGCATCCATAGGGTAACACGATTCTTATACTTGGGATGAGGTTTTACACCCAACTTATTAAAATTGTGTATGGTCGTATTTTTTTTTTATTTTTTTTTATCATGCACGTGTTTAAATCTAAATAATCAGAGTGCATAGGAGAAGCGAAAACAAGAAAAGGATCGCCACTGTTAGGTAACGGATCAGGTTACTAAGGCCCAAACACAGCGATAGTACATACATGTGTTTATGTGAAAAATGAGGGTTGTGTATAATTCAGAAGTATTTGACGATTTTTTTCTTTTGTTTTCTTTTCTTAGGTCGTGGTGATTTTATGTTAAAATATTGAAAGAAAGAATAATTTTTTAATTTTTAATTTTAATTTTTTTTATGATTAGACAGAAAAATCCAAGTCCCTTGAAAAACAATATATAATTAAGTAAATATATATTCAATCAACATTACTGGAGTCTTTTGCATTTCTTTAGAAATCGTGTACAAAAATATATAATCAACATGAATTCCAACCAGTTGGTCACCCATCAATTACCATCAAATTGGATAAGACCATTAATCATATATAGCAACCAATAACCATTAAACTCTGGCATGCAAAGATTCAACCCAAGCCACCAACAAACAAGCAGTGCTTAATTAGCATAGTTTAATTGGTGGTAATTGCTTTCCTCATTATGATGTGGCCGGCTGTTGATGGCTGCCCTGGGTTTTTCTCATGTAATTTCATTTTCTAAAAGCAGTAGTTGATCCTATGCTTTGGTGTTCATAAGATAGGTCGGCTTTTAAAATAGGTCGACCCAATTCACTTTCCACAAGTGATATGCAAAAACCCTGACTATGGGCTTAATGATTTGGTTTGGGTTACTTCGTTATGCTTGTTTTTGCTTGGGTTTTAAAACTAGTAACGGTTATTCTACCTCGGCATGACATGTAATCGCACATGGGCATTTAGCCTAGTGGTTTTGCATCTTTTAATGACTTGCAAATTTTTTTAAATGTGGTTTACCATTAATAGTCTGTTTGGATGGGAGATTTTAGGTAGGAATTTTGTGAAGATAATGGCGGCGTCTCTCTTCGTCTGTAGTGGTGACTTTCGTATCCTCGTGGATATTAATTGGTGGTTTTTCTTCGTCCGTGGTGACGACTATCAGTGCTGTATCTTCGCCTCTTGTCATTGTAATTTGGACAATAGTTCCTCATAAAAAAGAATGACATGTAATCTTCTTTTTCCCCCTTAATACAATTCTTCTTTTTGCTGATAAAAAAAAAAAAAAAAGCTAGGTCTACCAAAATTCAAAGATTTCCGACCTAATGAAATTCCACGTGGCCAAAACATGTAATGTTCCTCATTATCTACTATTAATTAAATTTAGGAATTTTGATGTTTTATACGTTTTTAACTTTTACAAGATGTTTTTAGTTTAAAAATAATAAAAGGAATGACATGTAATCTTCTTTTTCTCCCTTCATACAATTCTTCTTTTTGCTAAAAAAAAAAACTAGGTCTACCAAAATTCAAAGATTTCCGGGCGAATGAAATTCAACGTGGCCTAAACATGTAATGTTCCTCATTGTCTACTATTAATTAAATTTAGGAATTTTGATGTTTTATACGTTTTTAACTTTTACAAGATGTTTTTAGTTTAAAAATAATAAAGGATTAAATTGTCAATTTTTTTCCCCGAAAACCCTAATTTCGAGGGCGTTTTATTCTTTCACCATATTCTCACCGAGCTAAGAAGTTTTGATCTCAGACTTACCAAATAATCAGGGTACACAACCATTGAACTAAAGATCCATGTGAATAATTTCATCATTAAATCATATCTCCTTTTTATGATTCTCATTTTTCTATTTCTTTTGTTTTTAATTAGTATTTTATGCATTTGTTAATTATTTTTTTGTTCTTTGTTGGATTAATTAATAGATCATATCGTGTCACGAGTAGAAGAAAAATTTATGATGCATAATAATATCGTCAAATATTTCTTGCAAGCATTTCTGTTAATGGCGTTGCATAATTATGCTGGTAGGACCTTATTATCTCTGGTTTGGTTGTTTTTATCTTATTTTATTTGCTTTATGAGTTTTTTCATTTAGGATTTTCCATTTTTTTTTTTATAAAAAAACTGCTCCTTCATTATCTAGCTTAAATATTGGGTTTGGGATAAGTTCTAATATTTAAGTAAAAAATTATTTACCAATAAAGCACAGTAACCACTAGCTAGGTTTAGGATAAGATATTGTTTGGACTAATGATCTAATAGCTAACAAGTACATCTTAATGAATATGTGCAATGTATGTACACAATGCTTATAATAATAATGTTTATTATAATAATAATAATAATAATAATAATAATAATAATAATAATAATAATAATAATAATAATAATAATAATAATAATAATAAAAGTATGTCCTACGTTAGCCATCGGATTGTAATGTTAGCTCGCAATATTAACAGATAATTCATGATAAAAAAAAAAAAGAAAAAAAAAAGAAGAAGAAGAAGCACAAAAAAATGGTCATTAGTTTAAATAGACTCATATTATCCTCCCAATTATACGTTCATGAACAAATTAGAAGAGAGAAAGCATGACAAGAGGAAAGGAAAAAATATCCATTAATCATAAACTATAATAGTCTTGCCCTAAAAATAAACCGATGGAAGTAGTAGTAGTGGTAGATGTTGTTGTAGCTAATAGGTTGGTAATTAAAATTAATTAAGGGCATTTAGGGCCACCACTCTTGGTCTTCCAATTATTGTAGCAAGGACAAACTTCCTTGTGAGCATAAGTGCCAGGAGGAACACATTTACACTTGAAACAACACTTTTGGCAGAAGAACATGCATGGCTTCTTGTACGCTGTCTTCGAACACCTATATGTGCATGCACCTGGGCACTCTGCAACCCAACCATAAAACAATATTAATCAATTTGATCTAATTAATTAAAAGGACCATATTTTCAGACCACATTAGCAAATTACATACGTGATGTGATAATTTATGTGGCCAGAGCACATCAGATCGACGTCATGGTTCATTATTTTACACTGCATTAGTTTTTTCTTACTTAATTTTTCGATAATTAGCAAGATGAAATCTACATTACATAAGACCTGCTGGTTTAGAACTGACCCTGAGATGAGCCTTAGAGGTAATAATGCAAGTTTTCTTTATATTACATTTGTTCTAAAAAGCGCCGGAATTAGAGGGGCATTATTGTAATTTTATAGATATGGGCATTACACTTTTTCTTTACTAACATGCCTCTCATTCTTATATACATTATGTTTGCTCCGGCTAGAAGAGCCAACTAATTAATATGAAGATAATCAAAGTGCTGATTTTGATCTTCATAATGAAGAGATCGTCGATATTCACAAAAAATAAACCCTTAGTTAGATCATCTCTAAGCGTATCTCACAAACAGTTGTAAGGGCGAGTATAAAAAATAAAGTAGGTTGAATATGTAAAAATTTTAGTGGCAATATTATGCCCTTTTATGAGACACACAGAGACATCGTAGTCGTCGATCTCAATGTGAAGCTACATTAAAATGTGCAATGTTGGTATGTCATTCATCTTATACATAAAACCGGAAAATATGAGAGACAGAGACATAGAGATATATCAGCACACCTGCTTCAGAGAACCCAGAATGCTTGTGCTTGTGATGCTATCAATGAATAACCATAAACAAAATTAACCAAGAAATTATAGGAAGCATATAATAACAAAAAATTAGAACAAAAAGTTGTACATTAATTCCCTTTAATTCCTAGCTAGCTAACCTGTTTTGCTAAGCTTACTCCATGTTCCTTATTCTCTAACTGAACCTGTAATTGAGCAAATTATTAAGTCAAGATAATTTATGTATATATGAAAATAGTACATAAAATCTGCTGAGATAATTCAAAAAAAAAAGACGACTGACTTGAGTTGTGGAAGCAGCTAATTCTGAAAAGCAAATGAGGAGAAGGAGAAGGATAGGGAGAGCATGAAGTATTGATGATGTTGATCTCTCCATTAAACCTAATCTGAATCAACTTTGAACAACATCATTCAAATGCCTCTAGAACCCAATTTATAAGCTTAGTTAGATAACACAAGAATATGATTTATTGTGGGTTTTTCAGCCATACCCCCTTACTATTTTTTAGGTCATTTTGACATGTATGCAATGTTTCAAAAATTAGACACAAGCCCTTGGATTTTGGTCAACTTAAAGTCAGTGACCAACAAGAAAACATGACTGGAGTGTCATTTTGGTAAGAGGTTGAGATCCTTGGACGCCATAAAATCCTAACCCTTGGTTGCAATTATCGGACAGTTTACAATATATTGATGCATGTGGCGCTTTCGTGTACGATGTGATCAGGATTATTTATTAGTTAATTGTAGATTGATTGCTATTAAAGATGGGGATCTTTTGTCAAAATTTGGGTCGCAAAATTTTGACTCATTTGCAAAAAAAAATTATTTTTAGACGAGGGACTAATACTTAAGTTCCAACAAGGCTTAAATACATTACAAGAGGCGCGTAAGAAGCTCATAAACTGGCTTAAACACTATCTCCAATAAAGGTCGTCATTAACGGACAAACGCAATAGAAGGCAGCACTAATAGGTGTAGGAAAGGGCACCACCAACGAATGCAAATAAGGGTACCACCAACATTTACAGGAAAAAACACCACCAATGGATGCAGAGAAAGGCACCTCTAACAAATGCAACAACCTTTATAGATATACATATTAAATTATACGGATTTTACTCAATGGGGATTATTTAAGACTTTGGATTTTAAACAATCGTTCACACGATTCTATCCAAACCTTTAGGTCAAGTGGGCATTGACCTCGATTTTGGGCTCATGTCAAATTAACATAGACTATGGGGTATAAGTCTAAAAAAACCCTAGAATAATCACTATAGCACCGACACCTCCTTTACTGTTGTTTCTTTGTTGGTGATAGTTAGTTGAGGTGGTTCTTTCAAGTAGTACGTCCACAATAATAATGTTTCCCTTTTTTTGAATTAAATGTTTTTTTTTTCTTTTAGTAATAAAAAGGGTAAGATTTAAATGTGGCACATGCAAAGAGATAGAGATAGAGATAAAGAGATCATAGTAATTTTAGTTTTGTATATGGGGATTTTGTAGTGTGGAAACTGACATGCGGTAGGACTAAAGCATATATAGTGTATGTCTCCTCACAACAAATTATACGACACATTATTTTAGACGTTACCTTTGAATCAAATTTGAGTGGGCCCTATATCAGGTGCAAGTAGCTTGTATAAATTAAATAAGTGGGAACCAAATGTGATTGATGAAGAAAAATTAAAACCCAAAAAAAAAAAAAAATTAGACGGATGGATGCATACATTATGCATCGACTGTTGCTACATTAACAGTGTAGAAGAAATGGACAGATGGCGTGGTTTGGGTGGGGCACGGTTGAGCCGCACTGTTCATCAGAGGAGCCCCATTAATAAATATAAATAGAATAGATAACCATATATCAGTTTACCATGTGATCAGCGGACGTACAGATTGATTGATGATCATACGGTAGATATATGTATGTTGGATAAGCCCTAATTAATTAGGAGCATAGAGAAGAAGAAGCCTGTTGGTTATAAAAAAATAATTTATGATATGGTGGTGGTGTGAACTGGTGATAGAATTAATAACGAAAATGAAAGCAACCAAAAGGGACGATGGATGGAAGGTGTTGAATGAAGGCATTTAATCCTGAGGTGCCTTCCAACTTGGTATTTACTTTATTTTAGATCTTTTCTTCTCTTCAGTCATATTTTGTTGTTAGGGTAATTGGTTATTTGAGTTAAAAAGTTTTAATTCTTTGCGAAATGTTAAAATGCCGAGTGTGGGACAAACTATAAGATGATCTAAAGGTGTGAGGAGGATATCTTCACTATATAGATCATCTTTACGTGAAATCACTTTTTTTTCAAAATTTTTAACTCCATTCAAAGTTAATTTAAAATTAACAATATTTAAAGACGGCCCCACAAATCATCTAACTTTTATGGGATAAAAAATCTTAGAATTATGTGATTTTAAAAAAAAATGATCTATCCTCAATGAAATTCAACTCTTGGATCATTTCCATGTAGGTCCAACAACACAGTGGGCAAATATTTGACATTATGATATCGGGCAAAGTATCCCCAATACTAGTCGTATTCGATTATGATATGGTTAAAATTGTGTTGACAAGCATTCAAGTGAAATTAGTAAGACTAATAAGTATAAGCACACACACAACAAAAAAAAGTTAATAATTAATGCTAAAGTCCAATTTGCCCCACCAAAAAACAATGCAGGAGGTTTTGAAAAAGGGTTATTATTTTAACAAAGTCTTTTCACCGTTAGATGAGTGCATGTTGGATGCTAATGACTTATAGATGTGTCCTTTCAACTTAAGAAATGGTCCTTTATAAAGATCATTTATCACTAAACTATTTGATGATTGCATCTAATTGAGAAAGAACTTTATTAAAACTATGTGTCAAAACTTTGTATTCTAAGAATCTAACTTTCAATTGATAGATGTTAGTGTATCAGTCATCGTCATCGTTGTCCTAAAAAATCATATCCTCTTAAAACTTTAAACCCTGTCAAATAATTATTACTATTTTTAACCTTTTTGTACCATTAATTATTCTATCTTTCATTATCAACAAATTTTTGTGAGGTTGAAAACATAAGAACCATGTTTTTTTTAGGTAAATAATAACGAGATTATCCTTACAAAATATCAACCATTGTTCATCTTCAAAAAGACTTTACATGTGGGTGTGTTGAAGCAGAGTATAAGAATATATTGGATGTATCAAGTACAAAGTAGGGTGTAAATATTCGCCCCCTTCTATATAATCACAATGACACAATGACACAATGTTTTGGAAGCTAATGTAACAGTGGAATGAAAAAACATCCTCAAGCCCATCATCTATTTGTAGAGGATTGACTTGAGGATGTCTTTGCATCTTAGTCAACAAATTTGAATAAAATTTTTTTTAAAGAAAATACTTTTGACCCATTATAAAATAAAACGCCACAAAAGCAACAAAAGTATCCTAAGTTTTTTGCATTGGACATGCATTTTTTTCTTCAACATCTATTATGAGAATATTCTTGCAACGTAAGAAGCAAGTCACAAGAAGATGTACACTGAAACACCAATATTGAAAACATAGACATTTGCATTGGATATTTTATGGGTTTGGTTGATGCTGGCTAGGCCTACTGAGTGAGGTAACGGACTGGGCTTTCCAAGCATTGCAACAAACTAAGCCCATAAGAATCCGTTGGTGACTTTTACACGTTGCTGGGCTGCACAATCATGATTTCAATTTGGTTTTGGTTCGGTTTCTAAAACGAACCAAGTTTTTCCGGAATAATCAGTTCCATTCCAATGGATCACGTTTTATCAGCCCCACCCAACCCACAAAGAATCAATCAATAGAAAACCAAATAAAAGGGAAGAAAAGAAATGACTGAGAATAACTAAAGAAAACAAAAACAATCTTTTATTACTTTCCTTTTCTTTTTCTTTTGTCGTCCCCCGCCCAAACAATGATTCAAGAACAGAAAAAAGCAAAACCAGAAAAAGGGTGGAGGTATGGAATGCTTCTCTCATCATCTTCTTCTTCTTCTTCTTCTTCTTTTGTTTTGATCAATCTATCTATGGTGTTTTCTTTACATATCTAAATCAACTTATCTCTTCATCTTCAACTTCCAACAATCTCTAGGTAACTTTCTTTCCAACTCTCAATCAATTTTTTATTGATCATCTGTTACTTTCTCTCTCTAAAAATTTGTTATGTGAAGTGGGTTTTGTGAATATTTCTTCATATTAGTCTCTGTTTATGTGTTTGGGTGGGAATTAAAGAGTGTTGATAGTAATGGAGAATGGGATCTTTGTAAGAAAAGGTCTGACTCTGACATTCCTTTCAGCCAGAACATTTTATAAATTGGTTATTAGTCATCCTTTTGTTCTGGGTATTCTGTTTTCTATCTTTCTTTTGTATAGGGTTCTTCCTTCTTTGTTTCATTTCTTGGTTTCTTCTTCTCCTGTTCTTGTTTGCACTGCTGTTCTTCTTGGAACCATTTTGAGTTTTGGCGATCAAAATTATATCCCTGAATTTGAATTAGAAGAAGAAGAAAAAGTAGAGGAGGAAGAGAAGAAGAGCAAAAACACTCCCCATGAAAATTCTTCTTTACTAGCTGGTGAGATTGTTCAAAATAACCTTGTAATTGAAAAAGATGAGAGCTTTTCTGTAGAAACCCATGCAGAGAACAGAAGAGAAACTGATGAACTGGCTATAGAAGATGAAGAAGAATGGGTATTCATTGCAACGGAAGGTGATAAATTGATCAGTGATGGGACTGTTTTGACTTCTGAAGAAACTAAGGAAATTCATGACAAGAAGCAAGAAATCCAAGAAGAGAAAGAATTGCATGATTTAGTATTGATTGAGGATAGAGAATTCAGCGAAAAGAAACTGTTATTCGGAGGAGGTGTATCTGGTGCTTGTGAAAATGACATTGAAGTTCAGAGTTCTGAGGGCGGGAAGAAGAAAAATGAGGATCTCGAAGTGGTGGGATTTTTCAACTCCTCCCAAGATTCTCCGTCTTGGAATGAAATTGAACGTAGTGACCAATTTTCTGATTCTAGTAACAATCAGAAAGGGAGTTCCTCATCGGATCCTTACATGGAAGATCTCACTACAATGCTAGAGGAGCTTCAGCCGCTCTTAGATGCTCAACCTTCTCAGCCTGCTCTTATATCTCTCAGCCACTCTGATGCTGAATCAGAACAAACTGTGGGAACCACTGATAGTAGTATTGACTCAGAGGAAGAAGTAGAATGGAAACTTGTGGGGCGAGAAGTTGGAAGAAATATCATAGTCACTTGGACCGAGGAGGATGAGAAGAATTTCATGGGGGATCTTCAGAATGCTGATCAAGAAAGTGAACGTATCTCTCGCATTGAACAAGTTGGTGATCATGTTGAACAAGAAAGCAACTCCTCTGAAGAAGTTGAATTGGTGGAAATTGATCAGAGGAAGAAGATAGATATATATTCAGAGGTGGGGAGAAGTATTTCCAGATTGCAAGCTATCCAGTCAAGCACTACTAAACATATTGATTCGGACTTAAGGCAATTCAATGAAGGAGAAGTTGAGCGATACAGCTATCTTGAATTGATCCATGGTGTATCACTATTGGAGGAAACTAGAGTTGGGCCTGCTGAGTTCAAGCAACTCAAGAATTTTAATTTAGCCTTTAAGCAACCTCGTGAGGGAAGAGTTGAGAAGCCTGTAGTTCTTGAATCAATCTGTGAAAAGTCGATATTCGAGGAAACTAAATTTGGGTCTCCCAAGTTTGTGCTACCCGATCAGGATGAAGTTGAGAGGCCTATTGTTCTCAAATCAATCAACATGGGTCCAAATTTGGAGGATACTACAGTTGAGTCCACTGAACGTTGGCTATCAAACGAAGATCATGTCATCTTGGAGCTACCTGGTCTTGAAACAAGGTCACCTGAGCATTGTGTAGTTGGTGGTCATGTGAAGCCTTCCTTAGCTGAAGCAGTTGATGACGAACCACGAGCATTGGAGTGCAAATATCCAGTAGACACCCATTCAGATTTTCAAGTCCTTGAAGAAAGTTCCATAGGAGAGATTTATTTGGCCCCCAAGGAGCCTTCAGAAGGTAGCACGGAAAACATACCTAAACCATCTGAATCTGAACATGGGGTGGAAGAAAATTATTTGGCCCCCAAGGTGCATTCAGAAGTTAACATGGAGAACATAATTAAATCATCTGAATCTGAACATGGGGTTGATGAAATTTATTTGACCCCCGAGGAACATTCAGAAGTTAGCATGGAGAACATACATAAACCATCTGAATCTGAACATGGGGTTGATGAAATTTATTTAACTGCCAAGGAACATTCAGAAGTTAGCATGAAGGACATACATAAACCATCTGAATCTGAAAATGGAGTGGATGAAATTGTTTTGACCCCAAAGGAACATTTAGAATGTAGCATGGAGACCATACCTAAACCATCAGAATCTGAACATGAAGTGGATGAAGTTTATTTGTCCCCCGAGGAACATTCAGAAGGTAGCTTGGAGAGTATACCTAAACCATCTGAATCTGAACGAGGGGTGGATGAAATTTATTTGGCCCCCAAGGAACATTCAGAAGGCCTGGATAACATAACTGAAGCATCTGAATCTGAAAATGGGATGGATAAAATTTTGGCAAAGGAAGTGGAAACCGTCAAAGAGGTCGAATCAGGTTTTGAAGAATCAGATACTTCAGGAATTGGCACCAGCCTGGAAGAATCAAACCTTGGAATCAAGGAAACACATTGAGAACATCAAATGCAAGAATAAAGCAGAATCTGAAAAATTGAGATCTTGTACCAGCTCAATATCTTCTTATTTGGGTGGTATGCAAAAGAAAAAGAAAAGAAGAAAATGCATGGTTTGGTTATTTGGCTTTTCATTCTGTGTCTGTTTCCATCAGGAGGTGATGAGGTTTCTGGTTTTCTACCTTGTTTGTTTTTGGTATAGGTGATGTTAATTGTCAGTTATTTCTTCTTGGATTATTGGATATTTTTGAGTAAGTTGGTATTTGATTGATTGCTTAAGGATTAAAGGTTTTGTTTGATTCCTTGGATCCATTGTTCCATGATTTGAGAGCTTTTTTTTTTTTTTTTTTTTTCTGAGGATTCTATCGAATGTAAACTACATATCTTTGCAATATAAAAACTCTAGTTTGAGAAATGTTCAATTAATTTTTAATGATCATATTGGGTTTCAAAATTCAGTTCCTTCTCAAGTCCAGTACCAAGAGAACACCAAGTTTTAATGGTATGATGAACACATAAGTTCAGGCCAATCGATTCGTCAGAATGGTTCTTTTTACTTCATGAATTTTTACACCCATGAGATCATGCATTTTGTTTCTCTTGATTAATTTGATTACAATTCTTCTTCTTTTGTTTGCTTACAATCATCTGAACTTGTTATTGTTAACACATACAGAATTCCTACCATATAACAGAGAGTGAGAGCTAATCATCCAAAGAAATTCAGATTTCAAAATTCTAATATAGTATGGATTATTTCCATGTTTCTGAAACTGTATCTGTGTATAACTACTTAAAAATTGAAAATTATTTCATACATGTCCTACAGTTTAAAAAAAAAAAAAAAACCAACCCTAACTCTGTTTTGCTGTAAAATCAAGTCCACATTAATGTCAATCCTTCAATCAATCCTTCCAAAGCTTCAGCCCAACACCACAATCCTTTGAAACAATCTTTGAGTCCATTGCTAACTTATTAACCGTGATAACACAGTGAACTTTAGCAGTAATCGTCCAAGTCTTCACAGATCCAACCTTAATCTTAACAGGAACCTTCAAATCAAGCCCTAACGGAATCTTTCCTTTCTTCTGTTGCTCCTGTAATTCATTATAAACCGTAGTCGTTAATTTTATGCCTGAACCCTTTAATGCCGTCTCAAAAACCGTCACATTGCTTGTCGGTTGGTAGAAAGCCGGCAAGACACCGGAACAGAGGTCGATGTTAGAGTGAGAAACAACAACGGAGCTCCCTTTCTCGTAATAAATGCCGATTTTCTTGTTAGGATTTTCTGCCCTGACGGTGACGTCAAATTCCGGCGAGAGCGTCAGATCTGAAGAGGATGTGAGATTGATTCCTTTGATGGAGACATTCTCGACTGAATAGTTAGGTTCTTTAGGCCGGAAAACAAGGTAGAAGACGCCTGCAGCTACAGCTGTGAGTAGAATGAGGAGAACGATGATGCCAAGAATCCAGCAGAGACAACAGCAGCATGGATTCCGGCGATGTTTCCGGCGAGCATACTTTTGGTAGCGGTGTGCGTTTTCCGGCGGGGGAACACGATAGATCTGATCTTTTGGGATCTGAACAACGTAAGTTCCTACTGGAGGGGCAGGTTTCTCCGGAACTGACATGTTTTCTGATGGTTTTGTGGTGTAGGATTGGTGATCAGGAGGCGAGTCTCTGGGGTGAACTCGGTCAGTCATTGCCGAAATAATCTAACTAATAACTCCTCCGGTGTAAAACAGAGTAGAGTAGGTTTCAGTTTCTCTCTCTAGAATTTGTTTTTTCAGTTTCTCTCTCTAAATGCAAAGCCTTTGTGGATCAAAAATCTCCTTCTGATCACTTCACTTGTTCGTTTTTTGTTGTAGAAGAGAAAGTGGGGATGTGTATAAATAGTTGTAGACTTGAAAGTTAAGAAATGGGATTACAGTGCATGGTTGGGTGGCGACTGACGAGAAAAAGAAAAACGAGATTACGAAATGCGGAGCAGTCAAGTAATGTATGAAGTAAGAATCAAAATGTGAAACCAAAAAGTCGTACTTATCTCACTTCTGTGAGTCTGATGACCCCCCTCAGCCCCCTTTCTCTCTCTAACTTTCTCTCTAGAACATAAAGTAAACCGTGTGTTTGTTGACGCGTTCCGCGTATGTTTGTTTGTTTTCACGCGCTACAGGATATGAGATATTCTGTGTGCAGCGAGCGTCCTGATTAATGCATATTTTGGTTGGTAGGGCTCACCAACATAAAATATCAGATTGACTTTTGTGATTTCTGACCGTCGATCCAAAATGCCACATCCACTCATCCGTGAGATTCAATTGGACATGTGTTCATTTTCATTGTACTTACTTTAAAAATGGAATAAGATGAGGATGAAAGACAGAAGGACTCTGGAGTGTAGCTCCAGGTAGCCGTTAGTGGGACTTGTTTGAGGGGATTCCTTTTCAAGCAAAGTATATATACAATAAAGTTTTTTAATCCGACCATTTTATAAAATGGGTGCAAGATGTTTATGTAGCAGTGTGGGATCTACCATTTTCTCTTCTTAAAAGTATTATGGGGGGTTTCTAACTTATGTAGCAGCCTACTATGCCACATAAATATTTGGCATTTGTTTTGTAAAACAGCGCTGCTGTTTGGCCCGACCATATTACAAAACAAATACCAGATGCTTATGTGGCATGGTAGGTCCCACTGCCACATAAGTTAGAAACTTTTTCAAAACACTTTTGAGAGTGGAAAAATGGTGGATCCTACCCTGTCATATAAGTATTTGGCATTTATTTTGTAAGATGGATGGGCCAAAAAGATTTATTGTTTGTAAAAAGGTTAGGCCAAAAAAAAAAAACAGCACTTGTATATATAACAAAAATATTATTATTCGGCTACAGCTGATTTGTTGAACCTAACAAGAAGAAAAAAAAAACCAAAATGAGGTCCCCGTCTTAAACTAAAATCAACAGTCGCGCTCATGATGTAAGGCCGCGGAATACTATAATGATGGCCCACCAATGTATTGCTTAAGCTGCAATTCGGCACTCTGGTTATACTACAATGCAAAGGTCAGACTCGGGCCCAGCGTTTGGACTTTTTGTTCTTTTATTAAGTTAACTGGCTTGGACTTTTGTAGTAGAAGTTTGGGAGTTGGGACCCACACGGTCCAGACAGACTCGTTTCATGTGGATATTCGTGCAAGGCACGTCGATGTGAGCCTGGCTAATTTGGAAACAAAGAAGAAGAAGAAGAAATAAGATAAAAACTAATGGTTTTTTAAGGTAGGAATTCGGTGGGGACTAGAGATTCATGTTTCTTAGTTTGTTTGGCTGCCAAATTCTAGATCCAGTCTCGTTAATATGAAGCGGTTCCGGATCCTTTCTGTTCCGGTTTCAGAACCTCAATTAGTGGTTCTGGATTGGGTACCGCTAGGATCCGCGGGTACCCGATACCCGTTTTAAGTTATTGTTTTTTTATTTTTTTTCACACAACCTATTTGTATTTTGTATTTTCGTATTCTATTCAATTATAAAATTTATTTTATTATAAAATTTGTTAAATAATAGTCATTGATTTCTTTTTTTTTTAATTAAAATATCGTTATATAATAGTAAATTAACTATAAAATTATAGAATTTATACAGAACCGGGTACCCGTGGGTACCCGTTGGGTGGATCCGAAATGGATCCGAAATTTATTGGATCCACAAAGTGAGGTCCCAGAACTGCAAAAAAAGATTCTAGTACCGGTTCGGTTCCGGGTTTTTGGGTACCAATTGACACCCCTAGCTGCCAAGAATCCCTGAAAACTTGTTTCCTAGGGAAACATGTTTTCCAGCAAATCTCTGTTTTCGAGTCCTACCTCTCCCCTTAGAATTTGCTGGACTTTCAAACTAAGGATTCACTATGCATTCACCCAACTCAATGCAGATTAAACCCCACAAAATTAAAACAACAAAATAGATATTTTTCTTGGATTTTAAATGGCAGTCAAACAATCCATAGGATTCAAGCTTCCAAGGATTCATGAATCCATGGATTCTTTTATGGTTGTCAAACAAACCAAATAATTCATGTTTCTAGGGATTCATGTTTCTAAGGACTCATGTTTTCCAAGAAAAACATGAATTCTACATCCAAACACACTATAAGAGGAAGGTTATTATTGCACCTTCGTTTTATAAGAATTAATTTTTTTTTTTGGTTGAAAGGGACTATTGCCTTTATTACATTTTTAGGTGTAGATACATGCAAAAGACGTGGGAGAAGCGAATAGAAACCACCAAGAACTTCGTCACTAATAAACGCTGGAAAGGCGCCCACCAACGGGCACAGAAAAACCACCAATAATGGTGTACCTGTATTTATTTACCAAATTACATTGGACAAATTCAACAGCAATACCATGACCGAGAAATTTTGATCCCAAGACCTTCCACTATCTATGACTTTATGAGAGGGATGCACAACCATTGAGCTAAAAGCCCGTGTGCAGTTTTATAAGAATTGATCTAAGATGATGTTCTCTTCACCGTTTATATCATAGATTCATTATAATAACCGAAAATCAGTTTAATCTAAGACTTTTAGTCCCATCAAAAACTTTTTAGGAGTCAATGGATTATTTTTTAGATATGATGATACATGGTAAGAAAATCTTCTACATTAGAAATCACCCCACTGGATCATTCTCCATGTACATGGATGTAATAGCCCTCCTTATAAATATATCATTAGTAGTACTTTTTGGACCAACTATTTTACGAAACCCATACCCGACACTTATGTGGCATAATCGATCCCACTGCCACATAAGTTAGAAACCCCATCAAAATACTTTTGAGAGGGAAAAGTGATGGATCCCACCCTTCCACATAAGCATCTCGCATGAATTTTTGTAAAATAGTTTGTCCAAAAATCATTTCTCGAAATATATGCATAAGTTTGCCAAAAGTAGAATTTTAGCCATATTATTTGCTTCTTAAATGAAGTGTTAAGAGGTCAAAAGGGTAAAAAGTTTATAAAAAGGCAATTTTCTTAATAAATAGTATATAGATAGATATCAAAACAAAAAATTTTAATCGTACCTAATTGATTTTAGTTATTTCTAAGAGAGACAGATCGAGAGAAAATGGAGAGGGATGGGTGAAGGTAAGCGGGTTACTAATGTGGACGAAATGTCCCTATTGTCCAATTTACAATGGTCTTGAGGGGGAAAATTACATTAATACCCCTATAGTCTTGTTGAAAAAATTTGTCTGTAAGGGTGTTGATTGTAAAAAGGCCCAAAAAATCCATTATCTTAATAATAGTATTGATATCTTGGAAAACCTACTATTTGCATCTCTAATGGCTTATAACTGTTACTTTTCATTTTCCTATAATTTTTTTTAGTATCTTATCTTAGGTTTTTAATTCTAGAATTTTCTTGAGCAGTGATGGTGTTTTATTTTTCTCTCGCCCGTTTCTAAATTTTTTGACGTGATTCTTTTTATATTGAATTCTTGATTGGTTGAGCTATATTCTATACTTTTACTATAATATATAGAATAATATTGTGGCGCCTGAGTTTTCAACCGTCATGCACAATGCCTGTTCTTGGAATCGAATAGTGTGCTTAATGTGGTGGCGGCGGTGGTGTGGTGGTGGAGGTTGTGGTGGGAGTGGTGGTGGTGAGGTAGTAGTAAACAAATATTTGATAATTTCTATCAAAATAGAAAAAGTACCCTAAAGGATAAAATTGGCAATAAAAATAAAGGTCAATTGAGTTAAGAAACAAAAATATGAAGTTCCAAACATTACTAAGATAACATCCTAAGATTACTAGAGTGTTCTTGTAAATTGATTTTGAGTTTTGCTAGAATAACACCAAAATTTGACACCAAATATTACATCTGCTTTTTAAAAGTGGTATGAGGGGCTGAAATGGAATTAATGCTTTTTCGTGATTGGTTTTCAATCAATAAAATAAGTAGATGTAATCTTTGATGTCAAAATTTGGTGTCCTTGTAGTATTGCTCATTGATTTTGTTGTCTGAAAGGTTGTCTACAAGTTCAGTAAGAATTATTATCAGGAAACATCTCTAAGAGGTTCTTGGGCTGTTATTTTGTTGTCGATTCTCTTCTCTTCCCTTGAGGCGCGCGGTACTTGTCTTTCTTGACGATCGATTGCATCACTAACCATCTGAGCTTTGAGCTAAAGCTGTTAAAACTTACTATTGATATGCGACACACGTAGTAGGAATAGATGGGATTGCAAATGCAACACATTATATATGTACATGGACTTTGATCTAATCGGTACCTTAGTAACCGAAACCTTGGTATAGGGGTGACGCTCCCGCTCCGGAACCTCGCGCTCCCGCTCCGAATTACGCTCCGACGCTCCCGCTCCGAAAGTATTTTTGAACTAAGAACATTTTTTAAACGGCCGCTCCGACGCTCCCGCTCCCACTTTTGTTCCCGCTCCGACCCGCGCTCTGGTTACTTAGATCGGTACTGTTATCACCATATTGACATGAGACTGGAGCTTCAACACGTGAGTCAGACAATTGATTACAAGAAATGGTTTAATAATTTTGGAACAGAGGTTTAATTAAGCTCAACAGAAGTACAGAACTATTTTCGTTATTCTACAGTTTCTACTCTTAACCCCCTGACATTGGGACTAAAATTGATATTGCTCTACCTAGTTTTGGCAGATCTTGTGAATTTACCATCACACGAGAAACTTTATTTCCACCCCATTATTTCTTATTAACACCTCCCTTAATCTTACACCCTGTTTACACCACCCTGCAGACTACACGGGAACTTCAAAACTTCTGCATTGGGCGCTCATTTGCTCCCGCTCCATGCTTCTGACATGGATTGTTGCTGCTTAGATTGGCACTGGCGCACAGCTTTGGTATTTATGAAACCACAACATCTAAACAGTTAACCCATAAAAGAAACTTTAGAACAAACTTTTACAATTGAATAGAATACACTGGTAACCAGGGGATCATGAATGTTTATATCAAATATGGCAAAAGGGTTCTCTCAGAATCCAAGAATTATGCGCACAGAATGTGTCAATTACCGTTTTTACTTGTAACACTTTCGCTTGGTAAGGGATCTTCTTTTAACTGTTCTATGATTACTACACTCAAATTTACAGTTCTAGACTTACAGCCCTCTCGAAATAATCTGGACATAATTCCTCTCAACAATGCAACAAGGGTATTAGAAAGAAAACAAAAACAATACAAAAACAAGATTCCAACGTGAAAATAGTTGTAGTGGATGCCCTAAGTTTAATCGTCACAATGGGGACGGATCTTCACCAAACCATACATCAGCAGCCATTTTCCTCTTCTCAATTTTATCGTCACAGTAAGACCAATCTTTACCGAACCATCCCTCCTAATCATTCTCGCCAGATAAAAAGCACACCTTTTGTCATAGTTAGCTGGCCTTCTTCTCTCTTGGCAATCAAACGCGCTTCTTCTGCAGCGTAGCTGCAGCTTGCTGTTGCCGCTTCTTCCATTCTGGAACCCGGCCTGGAAAGGCCCACCTCAACAATCTCTCCCACAAATAGCAGCTCAAGAACATGAGGACTGCCCAAACTAGCAGTTTCCCCCGTAATGCCTCAGGCATTGGCACGAGCTTCAGCGAATCGTTCAAGTCCCTGAACAGATCCGATGTAATGACAACAAAGAATCCAACAGCAGCAAATAGAGCATACTTGAAGGGCTTATTCTCTGGGATGCTCTGGTTGAATGGATGACCCATGTAATTCACAGCAAAGGTGGCCACCTGGATCATCAGGTTCACCATGTAAGACACGGTATTTACCAGGTTTGGGTGAAACTCGGAATCTGGTTCAATGCATTCCTCTGGCATGTATTTCCCAGCCTCATTTACAGAAGAAATCAAGAAGAGGAGGTGCATTGCAAATTGGCCAAGGAGAGAGAGGAAGACATATGCACCAAATATGTTCGGGTGGGGCCGGGCAGCTGAAAGGGTCGGGAGAGGCCGGGCATGGGAGATGAAGAGAAAGAAGGCAGCTGTGAACATGCCGCTGATTGTGGCCTGAACATCACCAAGCTTGACACCATCCAGGTTCATAACACTGAGCACGTAAGCCGTTGCAAGGCAATTGAGGCCAAGTATTTTGAACATCTGGAGAGTGGTGACCAGAGTACTCCTTCCCTGCCGGATTATGTCTGTTGTGGGGGCCACAGATGCATGCTTTGCAGTGAAGGGCGACGCCATTGATGCATCACCAAGTTTAACAATAGGGGCCCGGCCATCACCCTCCTCATTCATCTCATCCATAAGCTTCTTTAACCTCTCACGTTGCTTATCTGCAGCTGTCAGATGACTATTTCTCCCTAAAGTATCTCTGGAATCCAATGGGGTGACAGCTTTGCTTATTGCAGGATCCTCTCCATTTAAACTTAGTGTTTCCCCTGAATCTGATGGTTCCGGTCCGGCCTTTGGTTTCTTTGACTTATCTACCTCCGTTTCAGAATTGGACGCCTGTGATGACGATTCTCCCACTTTAGCTGGTGGAATAGCATTCAGAAGGGCAACACCCACATGAGCCTGCAGAGATTGTATTAGACTTATAGATTTACATAATCTGTCTTTGGAGGAAAAAAAATATAATAGGAATCACGAAGGCACTCAAATTGTAAGATCCATGTCTATGGTCACATCTAATTCGATTATGATATGCATGATAACGTTCAAAGGACAAACTGTCTTTCCTGGTTTATTCTAAAGTTCTTCGTCAAAAATCAAAATATTTAAGTGAGAGTACAAGCAGAACAAGTATATTACCTGCTTTAGTGCACCAACATCATTGGTACCATCTCCACACATTAATGTCATCCTTCCCACTGTCTTAAAAGTGGTCATGATGAGTTCCTTCTGTTCCGGGGCGACCCTTGCGAAAACCTGAAGTCATGTTTGTAGAATCTGTCACTAAGATGAAACATCATCTAGTACAAGTTTTCAAATAAATTATATAAGTAAGCAACCTTCACATAAGGGATGACTTGGAGAACAGCCGAAGTCTGCTGTAACATTTCAAAGCAGTCTCCTCCGATGCAGAGATCATAGGATTCTGACAAAGCTTCGACCTCTTTCTCACTGTAATCACAACTACCTCATGTATAAGATAACAAAACTAATCTGAGCTTTCCGAACTTATAAGCCAAGATCCGCTTACATCTTTATTCTTACATCACCATTACAATGACTTGTGGGAACCACATGGAGATGACCTAAGGACTGATTTTCTATGAGGATGTTCTTCTCGTCACATATATCATCCTCACCGAAAATCAGCCTATTCTAAACCCTATCATCCATTGAATGCTCCGTTGATTTACAATCACTGGATGATGGGGTTAAAAGGTCTAGAATGGGATGATTTTCAGTGAGGGTGATCCACATGGTGAGGAGAACGTCCTTCACCCAAAATCAGCCCTTGGATCATTGGCATGTGGGCCCCACAAGTCACTGTACAATAGTGGATTAGTGATGTAAGAATAACGAACTTGTAGTGCTTAAGCTCAACAAATGTAATAATCAAATAACAAAGAGAAAAGGAAAGTCAAGTTTAAGGAGCGGATGCATTAGCAAGCAGGGGAAATGGAAATAAGGTATGTTGATCTTGAAAAGAACCAAGAACAAGTTTAACTAACAATCTGAAGAACCTCATTGCAGATAAAATCTAAAACTATACCTGTATGGAGAAACCTCTGTTTCATCAGGTGAAATCCATTCGAAACCTTCAGCATTCCTGGCTGGACCTAGAATCAGAGATGGTTTTGAGATAATATGAACTTGGCTGGCAACATGGCAGGCTGTCAAAGCTTGATCACCAGTAATCATCACCTAATGTTTGACACCAAATTTGTCTTAGTTAATCTACTAACAAAGTAAGCAACTTATTTACCAAGTAGTAAATAACAAAAGTTACAAACTAGCCCAAAAAGAAGGCAAATGCAAAGACCATAACCCATAAGTGTGGCAACAAAAGAAACCAAACTTTCCCTCATTCAGCCTTGCAATGGGCAGCCTGCTTCGAGAAAAAGAAACCTACTTCTTACTTGGAGGCTTCAATGTCATGCACAATAGGATTCGATTAAGAATTTGTCATTATCTGGATTAAGGCATAGCAATTTATAAGATGAAATTTTCAAGAAGCACTTCGTATTTTATAGGTGATGCAGGCATACGAGAGTCACAGTGAAGTCCTGGGAATACCAACCAGCTCCATGAACCACCTGGACAAGAATGAATTATGATGCTATAACTTCACCATAATAGTAGCCGAATGAGAGCCAAGAAGATCTTCCAATCAAAAAGAAAATAACCAAGATCTCGTCATGGTCGCAGGTCACCCAAAATTCTTACGGATCTAGTGTTAAGACCATGTCAAAAAAGGGGATTGATTTCTGTCCTGGAGTCATCTGTGATGAAAGTTAAGGTTTCCATTGCTATATAAGCCTATGCAGTGGCTGTAACTGCAATGAGCTCTGGAGTTCTTTTAACAGGAACTCTTTTCTCCCACTGTTGAAGAGCTTAGCCTGCCTAACACAAACTAGGTTCTTCGGTGTTTAACACCACCAATGTTTAATGGTTGAATATCTTGTGTTGATTTGTTGATTATTTCCCCGCTGCGCAGTGTACAACTGACCGTTCCAGGTTAATTCTTGTTTATAGATTGATTATTGCTGCTGAAATCTACTGCTGCTTTTGTTTTCTCCCTTTTATTCGTTTTAAGAATTGGATAAATGCTGCTACTTACAATACTACGAAATCCTAGCTATGTCCTCAATCCTCAATTTCTCCATGGAATTGTCTATTGAATATCTCATAAAATGACCAAAAATACTCCAGAGAGGCATGATAGCAAACCCTATGAACAATGTCACAACATTTAACAATACAAATGATAAAAAGCATGAAGTGGGTTATGTAGCTTACCAAGTCATGTGATGATCCTTTTAATTCGGATAATACGGAAGCTGAGTCTGCTCTAATGGGACAGTTAAAAACCTGAAACGTACAAACTAGTAATGAGAACACGGATAGTGAAGATTTGTCAAACTACACTGATGACTGAATTTAATTTACTTACTGCGAAACCCGCAAAAGTAAGGCCATTCTCTACAGAATCTCTATCCAAGCTTCTAGCTTCACTAACCTGTCATGTAACCAAAACTTAAGATCAGAAATAGGTATCATATCTATTTGTGGGGTAGGGGGTATTGGTGTTGGTGTAGTACTTAGTAATTAGAAGATGAAGTGGATTTAGAATCCAGGTTGTGATATCCACTCAAAAGCCTTACAGAATTTATCACAAGAACTTAACATCTGATACAAAACCCCTTCATGTTGTCTACAGTCAACAGCCAATTTGCATAATTTGTGAAGAAAAAGAGTTTTAAGAAAAACATCATGGCTTTGGTGCATAGATGACTGGAAAGAGGAAATAAATAAGTCAAATGAGTGCCCTATCCATTCTAATACAAACCAGGTATGCTAAATCACAACTAGTTCTTACTGCCATTTCTTGAAGAGGCTTGTACGCAAGGGCCAAAACGCGAGACCCTTGACGTGTATATTTCTTGTAGGACTCAACATATGATGGTGGCAAATCAATCAGCCTATCCTGGATGGTTTCCGGAGCGCCCTGAAAAAGAAAAGGAAAACATCTGCTATCAGAATTCAGGGGAAGATCATTCTCAATGAACAAAAGCTCCTATAGAACCAAGTAATGCTGCTCATCACTTCACAATTCAGAGTCTTTATGCTTCTTCTAAGAAATTCAACTGCAATAACGATTCATTTTCTTTTTGATAAACAATAGAATTCATAATTTCATAATCAATGATTCAAATATTAGAAATTATGGAAGTCGCAAACTTCAGTAAGGGGGTAGCCTTCTACATTAAATTTCTCTTCATGCACTTCTATTAGCACTTTAAGAAGGCGTACCAAATAATAATTGACACAACTTTGTCTTCAATGCATCAATCAATGATGCAAAATGTTAAAGATGAGAAAGAACAACAAACCTTCACAAAAGCGAAAAAGGCATCCTCAACACGAATTACAACTGCCATACGTTTTAAGTGAGATGCAAAATGGTGTCTCTGAATAATCTGCACAGAATGGTTACCTCCCCTGGAAGACAAGCATACGAAAAAAAATTAACATAGGAGAACAGCAGCCTGTGAAGGACTACACTTGACTAGAAAGCTATAAATGACAGCTGCCCCAAAAAAAAGACAAGAACTACCAATGGTTACAATTAGGAAGATGGCAACATGAGGGATCAGGGATCATGCAGAAGTACATACTATATAGAATCTCAAGGCAATTACATAAAGCACCATACAAACAAAGTAGAAAAGTTCAGCTTGGTATAATTTTTGAACCTTCAAAAATTTAGAAAGGGTATGGAAAAGCGATGAACATAGAGAATTTGTTTAGTCAAAACACTACTAAAATCTCCCTAAAGGCAGTAAGTCATACGAGGAGATGCATCTGTATGAAAAGATTTTGACAATGATAAATATCTGAGGGAATTCTACAATGTCGCTTCTTCTTCAGGTCAATGTTACATCACTAATCAAAGATATGAGGAGCAATCAGATTCAGTGAATGGCAGGAACTGTCCATAATAGAAAGGCAGTATACTGTCAGAAGAGAAAAAGTATAGGGATCAATTTAGGAAGTTAAATGAGAAGCTCAAGTTACCAGTGGCATTTAACATTGCAGCTTACTTTTTTGGCATGGCCTTCTCGTCAGACGTATATATCCAGTCTATCCCTTTAAGTGCTGCCTTTTCAAGAGGATCACCAACCTGCACCCACAATATAAAGAATCTGAAAGCTTAGTACAAGGGCGTACTTCTTACAGGATTCAAATTTCAATTTATTTCATCAGCAGCTTATTATTAACATAATAGGGGTGCAAGAATGCATCATTTGTCATACGTTTAAAGCGCAATCAAGTAGAAAGTTTTGGTCAGTATCAGAGATGTAATACAACAGTAATAATGTAGTATCTATCTTATCAACCCAGAGTTCAACCAAATGGCCCAACACCTCCAATAAAACTAAACTTACTAAGAAGATACATAATTGTAAAGCTGGGTTGCAAGAGTCAAATGCAAGTTTTAAACATCTACTTATATTAGAAAAAAGCCACTGCACCCGACTAGCAATACAAAAGTTCTATTGTTGGCAGGCTCACAAACTGATACTGAATTTCAAAACAACATCTCAATAAAGGACACACTAGCGTACCAGCTTGTTGTCCACAAATACCAATGCATGGCAAGCAGCAAGAATTTCTACTGTGCGAAGAGGTACTTTAGTCATATCTGACACTAGATCCACACTGTCAGACAATCCAACGACTCCTTGAAACTCCTGGAGAAATCACCAGCCAAAATGAAGGACAGTTATAACCAGCAAATGACCCTAAAGGCCAAGACTTGCAATTGACATACCATATCATCTGATGTCAGGGTTCCGGTCTTGTCAAAACAACATATATCCACCTGTCAAAAAAAGATGATATAAGCTGAAATAACCTCAGGCTAAAATTCTGGACAAGTCATAGGTAAATAAGTTTCATTACTTGCATTAACCCCACATATCAACTTAAAATACACTCAACAGAAGATGGCTTGGAAGCCTAAACTCAAATGTAAAAATTAAAGAAAAGGCAAAACAGAAAGTTAAAATTTTAATTTGCATGACTAATTAAGATTCCCTCATTCCACCATAAAACGCCAACTTTAAGATCCATATTGGATCACCAGTAGGTAATTTACAGCGTTAAACAGATAGATTTTATCATCAAAGTAGTATCTGTATAATTAGCATCATAAATATAATAGGCGATGACAATTATTACTTAAAAGCTGATGGCACTGACCTTCCCAGCAAACGGAATTCTGAATGGCTCTGTGCAGAATATCCCACGCCGTGCTAATGCAATTAAAGATGTATTAACAGCTATAGAGAGCTCCATTGGTAGCTCAGGGGGGATCACCGAAGTAATAATCAATGTACAACTCAAGAAAAGCTTGTATTTGCTCCTTGTTGGATCCTCTAACCCCTATATCAAAATTATCCTCAATATCAAACAAAGGGGAAAGAAAAGAAACATGCACTATGATAAACATTGCTCACTAGATAAGGTGAGAATGAGGGAGTCCAGAAGATCACAAAGAGCCAAACCATAGGAAATTCCTACTCTGTTGGACAACAGTAAGTGCTGTATTACCTTTTTAAGTACATAACCAGCAGCAATGACGGCAAATATAACTAAGAACAGGATAAATAACCCACTTTCCCAGCTATTTGCGGTAACCTGAAATATGAATTAGGATAGAGAAAGATCCAATAATTAGAAAATATAGACCATTTATTATCCCCCAGAAAACAAGCCTTAACTGTGAATAAACTAACATACCCTCTCTGTGGAAAATAAAATTGTCCGCATCAGTTTCCCTTGACTTGTCTCAAATCCAGTTCGTAGCACAACAGCCAAGCATCCACCATCGGGCGTTTTCAGAGGATAAGACTGACTCCAATAGATGGTAAGGCAAATGAGAACTTGTCCAATATCAAAGCTCAAGAGGGAGAGAGAGAATCTTATCTCACATACCTTATCAGGATTATGCTGCAATATTTTTGTCCCACCAAATAGAATATGACTTTTATCTCGCTTAGACGATAACTTCTCCTCCATTCCCCTACCTATGATTGAAACCTGAAGAACACGTACTTTTATCAAGTAAAGAAATGACTCTGTAAGTCTCAATCACATCTTTCCTAGGTGAAAAAAGTGGACAAGTAGAATTGTGAGCTCTGTTGAGGTTGTGCCAGAAGCAGCAGCACCTAGAAAGAAGATGGCAAGAACTATAAACATGGCCTAGTGTAATGAGGTTACTGGATTGTAACTTGTAAGAAAGGCAAAAGGTGGAGTCTATCACCTATGAGTCAAGGGGATATAATGAGCCCCAAGATAACCTACAAAGCTAGTTCAGCAGGTTATCTCATAATCTCTGGAGCTCAATTCGAAAGAGCGAGGTACCATCTAAGGACCTTTGATTTTTATCTTCAGTATTAGCAAGAAGACCACAAAATTATGAACATGACTCAAGCCAATGATTTTAATCTCATTCACGGTCTTTCCCCAGAGTATATATATCTGTCTCAAGAGTCCAGATGGACCAGAAGGATTAACGGTTTCCCGTACAAATGATCACTAAGGAAAGTATGCGATGGCTTTCTGACTTCTTGCACAAGAAAATTCTCTAACTCAACTTACAAACCAGCTTCAAAATCAGGTTTGTCTTGAATAATTTGCTATGTTTTCTTAAATCAGGGATTGATCTCTCTCAATTACTCGTCAAAGTCCTAAGAGATCCCTTCCTTCAACCTGAACGAGATGCGATGAGCTTATACCTAAACAAGCAATCCACCCAAAACACATCCTCATCTAGACCAACTGATCCCCCAGGAAGGAAACTGATTCAGGAGATCCTTGAAAAGAACTGCAGGCTCTTCTTGAAAAGAACTGCTCTGTTTCAGATTGTGGGAGACCCTTGTTTCTTACATGTAACATAAACTGCGCTAGGATGCGTAAGATATTAAATATGTAACAATATATATAGATTTTATTAGAGGTTGAACTGGGCCAGGTTCAGCCAGCAATTTGCCCTCAATTACGAAATCTGTCTCTTCCATTAACTGTTAAGTCGCGAGTCTCATGACACAACATCAAATTAAAATACAATTCTCCACTCACTGACAAGGGATGAGGTTATGTTACTTAGATGTTGAGCTCTTAGTAAATGACCATCAATACATACAAATTTTTGTATTTGATTAATCAATTAACAGATACAGATCAAGGAAAAAAATCAATCAACAAACAACAGGCCCTAATCCCCTAACAAAGCCCAAATCAAACTCGTCATGGATAAGATCCCTAAACAAAATAAATTGATAACACTTTCGATTGTTAGCAGCAAAAAGTTCACAAAATAAATTCAAAGTATATAGAAAATAGAACCACCTTCCACTGAGGCGTAGACTCGCCTGTGAGAATAGCTTCATTTACGATAGCACTTCCAGCTAATATAAGCATGTCCGCTGGCACACACTTATCTTCTCCATTCTGACCAGAAGAACGCCCAACTGAGACAACATCTCCAGGTAAAAGATCCGTTCCAGAGAGCTTCACCCACCTATATTTCAGTACAAAAATATCAAGCCTCGGGTTAGGGGGAAAAAAAAAAAAGCTCAGCATTTTATAATTGAGATGACATACTTTCCACAACGATGCACCATCAGTGTTTGACCATCCACTCTTACACTTCTAAGCTCGGTTAGGGTTTTCAGCCGACTTTTTGCCATTGTTGACTCAAACACAAAAAGCATGAACAAAGTGAACAAGCTGTAGTACCAATATTCATCCAAACACCAGAGACCGACACAGAAGACCTAAAAGGTGAATCATCTTTAGTCTAAACATATTAGGAAAACAAGAACAGAACCAGACACAACAAATAACGGTTGATTTCACACCTGAAAAGCAGGAAAACTTCACAGAATGAATACCTGGAAGACAAAAAATGGCTCCATGCAGTGCTCTTTCATTAATTTCTGGAACGTAGGCTGTGGGTATTCAAATCTGCAGGACCAAGAACAATCCACTAAGCAACCAAATAAAGTCATTAAGGTAACTGGTAATCCCAAACTTACCAGGATCAGTAATTCCACTGTAAACGTGTTGTGGAATTATATAGCAATCTATACGACCTATAGAAATTATCTATTTTGATTGCTAAACAATAGGAACTGATCACATCTTGCATAACCCTGAATTATATTTTAAATTATATTTCCCATCTTCACCAGTTCCATATACCCTAATCCTAGTTTCCAACCATCAAACTCTAATCCCAACTCCCATCCACCTAATCGTACTGATGACAAATTTACACCTAATTTGTACCTTAAAACCTAGCTTCCTAGACACCCCTAGTACCAACTTATGTCCTCAATTTGGTGTAAGAGATTCAAGTTTTGCCTACCCCCAATAGAAGGGTTTCTAGAGGGAGGATTACTGATTATCAATGCAATGAGTTGCTTTTTCACATAACATAAAGGATCAACATCAAGGTAACTAGGTTTTCGGGAAAAGGGAGATTTAAGAAATGGGTCCAATCCTAGAGATGGACAGCATAAAGCATCTGCCAAGAAACAGCTGAGCTTAAGTCTTAAAGGAGCCTAGGATCGTGGACTAAACTATCACCTGAAAAGAAAAGTAGAAGCACACGTTGGACAGATATAAATTTCAAAAGATTCTGAATATTAAGTAATAAGTATCCAGCAGCTCTTACCATTTAGGGGTAGGGACTCCGTAAAATGATACACGACAACAATAAACATAAAGAGAGGAGAGGAGAGAGAAAGAGAGAGAGAGAGAGAGAGAGAGAGAGAGAGAGAGAGAGAGAGAGAGAGAGAGAGAGAAAGAACTTACACATTCCTACCCCACTTTTCAGTGGCAATGACAACTTTAGCATCTGACCCATGGCCTGTACTTTTGAGATAGTATCCAATTGTTTCCTTTGAAGGATAAGGGAGTTTGCAAAAGGTCTCCTTCTCCTTTGAGTAGATGAAACGCTGCTTTCTGAAATCAAAAAAAAATTCTTCTGCATCTACAGTAGCTGATGATGATCCTGTGAGCTGGACATGTGGAAATTAATTTTTCCAGCAATAATACTAACTCAATATTCTCATGTTTCTAGAAAAAGAGAAAACTGTATATATATAATACAATAAATTCTATAAGCTGTTCCTATTAAACCCCCCTCCAGACTAGGATGCAAATAATATAGCCATTGGATCCTTGAAAAGGAAAGAGGACTTGTAAAACTAAGACACCAAGAAAGTGATAGTACTGAACTACCCTTACACTGTATTCTAAATGTCCTTAAAAACAATGCAGAAATAGCACGTAAGTATAGCATGAATATGCAAAACTCAAAGACAAAAGTGCAAGAAGAAACTATATTTACAGCACGTCAGCATACACAAAGCTTCTCTTCCGCAAGACCTGAATAGTGTCAATACGAACTAACTAGCAGTCTGTCACTTGTTTAAATAACAATGCAAATAAAAAAAAAAAAAAAAGAGCAGGTTGAGCGAGAGAGAGAGAGCAGGGAAGGAAGCTACAGACACAGAAATGAGTAAAATGAAGATGTCAAGTTCTTCGTTTGGTTTCTGCTCTCCTCTCCTCTGTGTCATCTAAATTAAGGCCTCTCATATGCTTATCCACAAAATGAATCGTCAACGTGCACTGGGTCACCTTCGCTTAAGCCACAAACACTATATTAACAACTATGCCTACCATTAAAGTGGTCTGATTTAAGACAAATTACCTGTCCTGGACTCGTGGCTATATGAAGATGTTCAGTATTAACTTAAGGAAAGCTATTCTATGTTGCAGTTAGTGTCGACTACATAGAAGAAACTGAATCCTGCAATTCAGCTCGAAGTAAGTTTGGCAAAAGAACCAATTAACATCAGAGATTCAGAATTTGGACTTCATACAAGGAAACAAAGGGTTTGATTTAGCTTAAACTCTGATCTCATACTCTCTCCATCGTTATCTCATGTTACAGAGTGGTTTCTTGGCAATAAACCTATAAAGTGCACCCAAAAAAAAAGGTACATCTTTTTTCTGATAAGCAACTTCCAGGAATAGTGTATTGATAATATAGAACTTACAGAGCTTCTCTATGCACATTGCCTTCAGCAGGCAATTCCAAGCGGTCACTGTCCTAAGTGCACAAGATAGCAGTCCAACTCCAACCTCAACCCGAAACTCTAGATGGTTCTAACACTTGGACGTATTTTATCTTTTTACGACCATATTACCTTAAAAGAAGTGACCTTTCATCTCAGATTCCACACTATTTGAATATTATGACATAAATAGAAACTGGTGATATCACTTGTCTAATGGTCACAAACAAGAGCTTCATCCCCAACATATGTTTATAGATCCAACTTCTTTTTTTGGATAAGCAGATTAATACATAATAAAACACAAAACAGAAGAAGAACAAGCGATTGCATAGAAACCACCACTATTTAGTCAAAACACAAATATCTAGGCTCGACAAAGTAGAGACGATTGATGTCACTAAAACTAAAAGTATGAACTGTAATTTCAGAGGCTCAGAATTGAAAATGGAAACATACTTGCTTACGAAAATGAAGTGGCAAAATTTCTTTAGAACCAGAGAACTTTGCAGGAATTACTTTGCAAGCATCTGCACCGTGAATCTCCTTCACCTGCAAAATCAAAAGAACAATTAACAATGACAATGACCTAAAAATGGTTGCAAAAGATTAGGTTGTTACTGTTAAATAATAATTTGAATCAGGAACTCAATCAATTAGTACAGACCTTACTAAACTGGACAAAGCATCTGAAATCCACTGACCAAGACGTGAAAAGCAACACCAGAATGTGTAAAACAGACAGTCCACCAAGAACAATCGAGGCGTCAACAAAATCTATGCTAGGAATCACAACGATAAGCCAGACAGAATAAAGAATGATAAAAGGAAACACATCCAAACGCCATGGAAAATTTCTCTTCTTCAGTAAGTCTACTCCTTCAACTACTTTACCATCAACACGAAACCTAGACATTTTTAGTCCTTCGAAGTAAAATTCTCAGATGTAAAACCTAATAGAGAATCTGAAGCAGCTTCATTTGAGGATCCTCTTTAACTGATAAAAGAATCTAGTGAAAGACATCAGACTGAAACTGTGAAAGATCTGAAGAAAAGCTTTTGAAATCACAGGTGTTAAATCTTGATTAGATTGTTCAAGATCTGAACAGGCGGGTGATCTGAAATCTTTGGAAATTTGAAAAATGACGACTACTTCAGTTCAGGATAGGTTATTCAACTCCGACTCCGAGACGAAACCTAACTAGAATAACCGGTCCATTCTAAATTGATCGACCAAAGGAGGGATCGAAACAAAAGCAACACTCTCTCGTGCCTCAAAGTGATTACACTGGGTGATAGAGATACGCGGAGATCAGATCAAAAACAGACGTTGGAACTTGCAAGTCGGTAAGTACTAAAATACCCTGGCTTACGCATTTTAACTACGTAAATGCCAACCCTGGGTGATGCTACAGCAAAGTATACTGCAAACCTTACTGCAAAGGCTATTTAAGATGATATTTGCATCAATTTGAGAATGACGCAAATCACGAGGGTTATGAGATTATTTGAAAACCGTGAAATGACTATGCAGTAAGATTTGCAGTAAGAAAATGCAGTAAGTTTAGTATACTTTGCAGTAAGTGTAGCATCACCTTTTTTTTAGAGCAGATCCTATGTCCCCATATTGCATGTCTCTTTTCTCTCCTTTGCTCATTTTATAGGGCTCATATAGAAAAATTTAACACCATCAATTATTGATTGAAAAAGCAACCGTTCAAAAATTATTTTTATATCAAATAATGTGTGGTTCATTTTTCAACTCGAATGTGAGATTTCTCTATTTAGGGGGAATAATAATCCCACCCCCAAGGGGTTGTGATTTCTATTCCCCTGAATCAACTAATGTTAATTTTTTAAGACAAGCTTATTCTTATATATTTTCATCATTTACAAATATAACCCTAACCTAAGTCATGACACTTTATTTCTATCCTTTTTTTTTTCTAATCACGTCCTTCTTATTCTTTTATTCTTTTACAAATATAACCATAAGCAATGTTACTTGATTCTTGTTTATAGTTTCCGCATAATTTGATCGAGTTCCATCTCATTCTTTAATTCTTCTATATCTTCATGATTTATATTGCTCTTGTAAGCTCTCATCTTTCAGAAGTAAGTTATATGCTAGTCCTGAGCACTGTAGATATTATTGGTGCTTAGAATTCATTTAATTAGTTGACTTCTATTTCTAACGGAGTTATAAAGCAAAAAATAAAAATAAAAAATTAATGTCCAACTAGTATGAGTTTAAACTAACTCCATAATTTATTGAGTAAATAAGCCAACGAGTATAAATTGTGAAAAATAGGACTTGTATAACCCATTCAATAAGTATAAAGAAAATGCAATTATGTGCTTCAGTCTTAGTAGAGGGTACACGTTATTTGCATTCATACAACTAAAAAATATTGATATGCCCAAAAATATCATGTGCATGAGTCTTAGTAGAGGGTACCCTAACGATGAATGGATGGAGTTGGTAGACACCCCCTGGTAAAGTCAACCTCAAAAATGAAAAGCCAAGCAGTAACATAAGCTTTTTCAAGATATCAATTGGTATGCCCAAAAAAGTATTTCGACAGCTGCCACGCAGGGTTCGATTGGAGGACCACAAATGTTTTAGACAAAGCTAAAGCATTGAAATTTCATTTGGAGTTAATTTTGTATATCTCTGTTTATAGGTGTGCCAATAAAGCAACTGATGTTCTAGCTAAAAAGGCTAGAATGCTTGCAGCAAGTGGAATTGATATTAGAAATCCGCCTTCATTTTTGTTTTGTTTTTTCTTTCAAACGATGGCGTTATTGTAACCGAGGTTTTGACCTAGTTTTGTTCTATGCATGTTTCTTACCAAAAAATATTGATATGCCCAAAAATATTGATGCAAGTTGAAATTAATAAGTCTTTTTATGCAAAAATTGTTTTGGGTCAGGTTATATAGTCCCCTTATATAGCCCCTTAAAAAAGCCCTTTTATGGGGCCCACATAAAAAATATCTAAGGGTTGATTTTTGGAGAGAATGATGATCTGCATGATGAAGAGAACATAGTTACCTAAAATCAGTCTGTTCTAAAACTTGTAACTTCAAATGTACTCGTTTTAAATTAACGGTTAAAGTAAAAATTTAAAACTTGCAAATTTGTTAAAGGCTAATTTGAGAGGTTAGAAATTTCAGAACGGATTGATTTTTTAATATAATAAAATACATAGTGAGAAAAATATTCTCTCAGAAAATCAGCTCCTAAATACATTATATGTGGGCTCCACAAATGAGAGTTATATAAGGGGATAATACAACCTGACCCAAATTGTTTTGTCTTTTAACCAAGGAAAAGAAGGATGGAACTCATTGTTCAATAGAGACACATGGTAAATTTGTAACTAAAACATTAGTAACCTAAAAAAAAATTGATAAGGAAGGATGACAGGTAGCAATAAAAAGAAAAAAGGTTTTTGAATGAAGAAGATTAGAAATAAGGAAAATGGTCATCTAGCTTTTAGCAAAAATTGGTTAGAGCTAAGGTAGTGGTTGTCACTTGCGTTACACATGTTTATGTTATGATTATATTATAATGTGGGATGAGTAACAACTTTGGACCAGTAGTTAGTAGGCTACACGTTAGATTTGTTTAGGTTTTTTTAGTGGTTAAACTATTCTTATTTCTTATTATAATTGATTTTTAATCAATTCAAAGATATTTTACATATTCGAAAAATAAAATAAGAATAAAATATATTTTTTTTTGTCAAAAACAAAATAAAATATTTGTTATCAAATAACGATGTTTTTATATAAAAGAAGTTAAATCATACTCGTGGAAAATTTTGGTTGTCAAAATTGCTTAGGTTTACCATGAGTGGTAGTTGCCGAAAAGAAAAGCACGAGAGTATAATGGTTGGAAGTATGATTTGTAGTTGTGAATGTTTTCATCACTACGTAAATCGTCATCGTTGAAAATCATTCTTGGTCTGCTCACTTTATTTGGAGCCATCAAGACACGCACTGCCCTGAAGATTTTGGATTTTCAAGTTGTGCTCTCACAAAACATGATTCTTTGTAATACTGCTTATAAGCTTACAACTCTTCATAGTAACTGCATGTATATCATGCAGACTCAACATCTCTATATCTTAATAACTAGAATCATGATATACAGGTGACGCTCCCGTTTTGAAATTTTGCATTGTCATTTCGAACCACGCTTCGAAAATATTTTTGAACTAAGAATATTTTTGAACTAACCGCTTCGACACTCTCGTTTTCACTCCTACTCCACGCTCTGGTTACAATAAAAACTTAAACATGATATCCACCAATGACTATTCATAGCAACTTAAACATGATATCCACCAATGGCTATTCATAGCTCATTGTATGGCATCGAGTGAGCTACACACTAAGCACCAACTTATAACCCATGATACCATTATACAAAAGTGACGTATGGTTAATGATGTAAGAGTATCCTACCTTTTCATTTGATATTTTAGAAGTTTATTTTTCTCAATGGTCCAGTTGTATCCAATACAAGGGTCATTATTGTATACTTGTATATAGTAATAGTACCATATATACCTACCCCAAACGACCCCCAACCATGCCCTATCTAAAAATCTAAATCCTACCAAGCAACTCTCCATTTATTTGGTCATCCAACATAATTAAGACCATTCCGTTTTCACTCCGTTTGAAACAAGACAACAAAATTGCAAGTTGGGGATTGAGGGGAAGTGGGGAGGAAGGGATGACATGAACGTGACGGTGCCGTTATCTCTTCAGACAAAATAAAAAGGAAGCATTGAAGAAATCTCCCTTCTCTTGGTTCTGCAAAAAAGAGTAAAGCTTTTCCACACCGTAAAGGAGGGTCAAATTTCGTTCCAAATTTTTTCGATTTGAAAGAGTTCTATTCACTGTTACTCTTAGAAATCGAAGAAATCATCTGGGTTCCTTTCTTCTTTACTTTCCTGTTCCGATTTCTTCTTGAGTAAAAACTGAATAAATTCGCCAGATTTTGTTGAGATCCGATTGGGTTCGGAGGGTCAATCTTCGTTTCTGATGGCTAGGACTTGATTTCTTGGCGAAAGATCGAGTTTTTCCGGTGGAGAATGATATTTGCAGGTATGTTTGTTTGATTGTTATTCAGTTAATTGTTGATAGTTTTTGGATGAAAGGTATTGACTTGACGTTTATGGGGGTTTTTAAACGGTGGAAGCTGATGGGGGTTGGTCTCAATTGCATATTTTACAGTTTTGCTAGTAGTTTTTGTATTAGTTTTGAGGGAATTTTCTGGGGTTTCTTGTAGATTTGGAGAATTTTTAGTGTTTGCGGTTGTTGGATTAATATGAACCCTTAGGTTTGTGAGTGCTATCTGTATGATTGTTCTGAATGACGTCTCGACTGTTCATATCTGAGGTTACTCCGGAGTTGGGAGTTGGGAAAAATGTTATTTTTACATCCGTTTGTTTAATTTTTGTTGTTCTTTAGATTATCAAACATTTAACAATTTTCTTCTTAACCTTCGCAGTATAGGCGGAACATCTGACGTTTGCTTCAATTCTCATCTTCAAATCTAGAGTTTCTCAAAAGTGGTGAGGGAAGTGTTGAATGTGATTGCTGCCTTTTTTAACTAAAAGCTGCGGTTTTGATTCAGAATGCCTGTAAGTACTTAATTTCCCAATTTGTCAATGTTGATATTAGCTATTATTTGTTGTTATTGTTTCTGTTGTAAAGCTTCTAATTCTTTGTTAGTTTAGAGCCTGAAATTAACTTGTTACTGGAAATTCTATTCGGAAACAGAAAACACTGTCAAAAACTCGAATCCATGATGCTGATCTCTGCTCAGATCAGTTTGATAGAATACCCGATTCTGTAGTGCTCATTATCCTCAACAAGATTGCTGACATCCGGTCCCTTGGACGTTGTTCTGCTGTCTCCAAGCGGTTCAACTCCCTTGTCCCACTTGTTGAAGATGTCTATGTAAAGATCGATAAGGTTGTCAGTATTGATGGCGATAATGATGAAAGCCTATACTCCTCCCAGAAGCCCCCTAGTTTCTTCTCCAATTTCCTCAAGCTGTTCTTTACGATTTTTAAACCCTTCAACCATCTCAACAACAGCAACAATGCCAACAAATTCCTCTTCCCTCAAGTCTCTCGACACACCTCACACACCCCTGATCAAGTTCTCAAGAATTTCCATCACATCCACAATCTACGGATTGAATTACCATCTGGGGATGTTGGCACTGAAGATGGAGTCCTGCTAAAATGGAAAGCTGAATTTGGAAGTACACTCCAAAATTGTGTTGTTCTGGGAGGTACCCAGATAGAAAGAAAACCGGTTACGGATCAAGGATCACTCGAGGACAATGGCAGCATACCTGAATCGTTTTACACTAATGGGGGTTTGAAACTGCGAGTAGTGTGGACAATCAGCTCGTTGATTGCTGCTTCAACGAGGCATTATTTGCTGCAACCAATAATTAAGGACCATCCAACACTGGAGACAGTGGTTTTAACTGATGCAGATGGGCAGGGGACACTGAGCATGGGTGGGGAGCAGCTGAGGGAGTTCAGGGAGAACCCATTGACTGCTTCAGCATCTTCAAGACGGACCCAGGTGCCAGCTTCTAACATGAAATTGAGGTATGCTCCATATCTGGAGCTTCCTGAAGGGATCAGTATGCAAGGGGCAACATTGGTAGCGATTAAACCATCAGGAGAAGGCAGTCGGAAAAGTAGAAAGGAGGTGGAGACCTTTATTTGTGAGGCATTTGATGGGCCATTTAAGGCCGCTGTAAAGGCACTGGTGAAGCGGAGGACTTATCTTCTGGAGATGAACGGTTTTTAAACTTAGCTACGTACACGTGGTTCATGATACGATTGTCATTTTACAGACGGCAGTGGGAAAACTTAGCTACATAAATTATCAGGAGAAAGCAGTGGGAAGAGTAAACAAAAGGAGTTGGAGACCTTTATTTGTGGGGCATTTGATGGGACATTTAAGGTCGCTGCAAAGGCAATGGTGAACAGAGGACTTATATTCTGGAGATGAAAGGTATTTAAACTTAACTACATACTCATGGTTGTGATGTGATTGTCATTTCGCAGACGGCAATTTACTGCTTTTAGGTTGAATTGATTAGCTGGCCTGAATTCTGTAGTCAACCAGAGTTTGAGGGGTAGAAGAAAGCAAGCTTGACTGTTTCAAGAAATAGACATGTGGCTTCAATCATGTGTCTTCTGGATCCTTTTGCCTTTTTTTTTTTCTGTATAAGCACAGTAACAACTGGCGTGTTGTATTTAAAGATAGTATTGTGAGAGAAAATGAGAAATTCATAGCAACCCTTAATGTCTGGACTACTCAGTACTTGTGTATGAATTCCTGTGCATGTTTGTTGTTAAGAAAATGGGAGGGGGCATCTTGAATTTTAGTCTCCTCTTCTTGTTTATTTGAAAGAAAAGAACATATTTGGACAACTATCTTAAGGTTTAGAAGTGCCAGTTTGTCAATTGCTCCAACTATCCTCAATTCGAGCCAGTCAGTTGGCTGCACTACCTAAATCTATGGGATAACAGTGGGCATAAGTTTTTTGAGCTTGTTTTCGAAGGGATATTTTTTTCCCTGATATGCAGTTTTGCACTATGAAGAGACTCGACCAGAATGAAACCTAGCCTAATTGATCATGAACAGAATATAGAAGAACAGCTTGCAGATTATGAAGCAATTAATCAGTTGATTTCTCAACTCAAAAATAAAAAGAAGATTATAAGGGGTATTTGCTTTTTGTTCTTGCAAGCCTCTTCGTCATTGCTGATTTCCCCATAAGAATCACATAAAAACATTTTCTTTAGCCTTCAATGATATAAGGAATGAGACTTCAGTATAACAGTTGTAGATAGTAGCTTTTCGGAAGTTCATTCATTCTATCAACACTGGAGGCCTCTCTGTTTTTTTCTGGTCCTATTGTTAGATACTTCAAGGAGTTCAATATGAGGTTTCTGCATCAAACTGTGAGAATCTTGTTCAGAGAGATAACTCAGGAGGGTAAATTTCTTTTGCTTTTTGCATCAAACTGGGGTAATCTTCATCACGTAGTTGTAGACGAGGCTTCTGTAATCTTTTTTATTTTTATTTTTATTCTTCTTCTTGGGGAATACTTCTTCTGTAATCTGTTTTCTCTTGGGGAAAATTTCCCTTTCATTTGATATAAATGGGAGTGTGAAGTACCTGTGTTCATCCCAGGTGACAGGTATTGTGTGCTTTTTTTTTTGGAGGTTTGTTGTGTGTTAATCCTGGGAGGAGCATCAACAAGCTGGACCTATAACTGATGATTTATCCGTCTCTTGGCGGATTTTAACACTCGTTACAGTAGGAAGAAAAATTGTTTGATGGTGATTTTCAATACAAGTCCATACTATTACCATAGAAGACACCTTTGTTCAGAAAAATATACCTGCATCTCACCATAATGTCAGGAAACTATCTCACCAGTATGATTTAGTAGTCAGTCCTATAGTTCATTAAGATCAGTTTACTGACTAGAAGGGATCGGACTCTCAGGGTAGAGGCCTGAATCTGATGGCAATAATGTGGTATATTGTCCTCTGATCAACCATTCAGTTTAAGGGCTTTTCAAAATCATAGTGTGTGATTTTGATGTGGCAGTGACATCTATAAGGTCAGTTTAGTGCTAGGTGTGTTTCGGAGAACAGAGGTCTGATGCCAGTGATGAAAATATGGTGAGAAAAGACGATAGTTACTGATGTCAAACCCAAGCAGAAATGATGTCCAATGGTTTTGAATTAGGTTTTGATGGTGAATTAGTTGTATGGTTGGCGTAAAATGAGATCCTGAAGTATATCAGTCAAGCTAGAAATTAAGCTAGATATGTATTAAGAGCTGAGACGTATAACGTATACTTTTCATTGCAGTAGAAAACTAGAACAAACTGTAAAAGAATCAAACCAAAAGAAAAATGATACAAATGGTCTCAAGTTCAAAATTTTCTACTCTATTTTGAGGGATTCACAATTTGTTTTCTGCCTCTTCACCTAGTTTGGAAATTAAGAGTGCGAATGGAGAAAGCAAAGACAAAGGCAAAGAGAACAGCAAAGCCGACCGTGACACAGGCAACTAGAGGCAGCATGTCGTGGTCAAAACCGAATTGAGTTTTCAAAAATTCTTTCAACGGGACTTCCAATCCATCGTATGTTAACATGGTTGTGGTCATATCTCCGAATTGGGAAGTCACTAATCCATTGAGTGTCCAGGCAACAGGGCATGCCCAGTAGTACCATCTCCACCACACCGGAATGCTCTGCATGTAACAAATTGTATCAACTTATGCTTATAAAATAGTGAAGGAAACATGAAAACGTATAATTTTTCCTACTCACAGTTTTAGGGATCAGAAAACCGGCAAAGAGCATCCAAATTCCATAAAATGCTCCAGCCATGACTGCTGCTAAGGGGGCATTGGGAGTCAAAGCAACTGTCATCATCCCATAGTATGTGTAGTAGAGGAAGGTGAAGAACATGAAGAAGAAGAACCACATGAACTTCACAGCAGTCCATTGGAAGCCTAATGTGGCATAGACGATTAGTCCATATATGATGGACTGCACCAAGATGTAGGGCAACTCCACTAACACCTGCATCGATACGAGTTAAGCAAAATTTACTTGATTACGGGTTTTTATTTCCTTAATATCTGAGTAGAGTGAGAATCATTGTTTGTAATTCTTATTTTCTTGTTTGAACTTGTGGAGAATGGGATGATTGTTACCTGGGCCAAGGCATATGGAAGAGCAGAAAACAAGCCTGCTGCTCGCTCTCTATAGAAAACACTTCTCTCGATGTCTACAACTGGCTGCACCGATGAGGCATTATTGACACCAAGGAAGATAACCGCAGCAAACATGGAACCCATGGCATTCAGAAAATCTTGTTGCTTCTTACTGGTACATTGACAACACAAAGGATGTATAAGCAGGATTAATATTAGAACAGCAAAGACAATTGGATAATTGGATATTATTTTCAGAATGCTTGAGTTAAAGGATGTCACTTACATTTTACCGCCCATTTTCCAAAATATACTTCCGAAGAGAAGAGCACAGATGAAAGTGAAGAAAAAGCGGACGGCATTGTATTGAGGGTTCCTCCAGTAAGACCAGTGTTGCTTCCAGAGACAGGCCTTGGTTTGAACCCAGAATGACTGGGAAAACTTGGTTTTGAAATGGATATCTTCTGATCCTGGGACTGGTTTCTTCAAGCTCTCTATCACTTCTTTGTTTCTCTGATAGAGAGAGGTATTGGAATAAATTTCTGCAAAATCTACACCAAGCTGATTCTCCATAGTTACTGAACTAGCCTCCAACATCCATGTTGCTGGGTTGTATCCAGGAGTTATCTTAGGGACTCCATCAATTGCTTCAAAGTAATTGATGAGCTCCTGAGAGTTTTTCCCAAGCGGACCGCCATAAATAACTTGCCCTCCTCGTTTCATGAGTAATAACTGTTTTGAAGGAAAACGTACCACCTCAATTAGAAAGCAGTTAAGAAAGAATAGCATGGTCAAAGATGCCACTTTTTGGTGATTCAATTGAGAATCTCACCCACCTCATCAAAAGACTCAAAAATATCGATGCTAGGTTGGTGAATGGTGCACACAACGGTTCTGCCAGTGTCTACCGTGTTTCTGACGGTTCGCATCACTATGGCTGCAGCTCGGGCATCCAGACCTGAAGTTGGTTCATCCATAAATATAATAGAAGGGTTGGCTACAAGTTCAACTGCAATTGTCAGGCGCTTTCTTTGTTCTGTTGAGAGTCCAGTAACTCCTGGAACACCCACAAGTGCATCCTTCAGATTGTTTAGTTCAACCAAATCCATCACCTCCATCACAAACATCTGCAAAGTGTATTGAGTTGTCTTTAGTGATTGCAGAAAGAAGTAGGTATATTTGGAAGTATTTCAGGATTTCAAGAAATTTACCTCTCTCGTTTGTACATCAACATTGGCAGGAAGGCGGAGCCAAGCTGAATAGAGAAGGGACTCATGAACGGTGAGGTTGGGGGAGTGAATATCATTTTGTTCACAATATCCACTAATACGGGCAAAAGTCTCTTGCTTCTTTGGATACCCAGAGATGGTGATCGACCCCTCAATATATCCACCAGTTTTTCTTCCTGCTAGGACATCCATTAGAGTGGTCTTCCCAGCACCACTTACACCCATCAAACATGTCAGAACACCTGGCCTAAATGAGCCGGTTACGCCATGGAGAAGTTGGAGACGGTCTTCAGGGAATCCTCGCTCTTTCATTTCCTACTCAAAACATACAAAATCCATGAAGACACAATTTATTTCTTTCTATTTGATATTCGTTCCTCTAATTGCTTAATACTTATTAAATGGTCCTGGAAGGGACAATTTTCTACTTCGACAAAATTCTCAAGCTCAATTACCGCAGGCATATCAACAAAGTAATTCACATTATCAAATGCCATGTCTAGGGGTTTAAATGGAAGCACCATCCCTTTCTTCTCAGTCATATTAGTCTCACCTGAAAATCACAGAAATACCATTTAAGTTTAGAAATATAGTGTTTTTCTACCACATATTTTGGGTTTGATATTTTTAATTTTGATGTTGTTCATTTTTGTATTACAATACAAACAATGCTTTACCAGAATCTTGGACTTTGATATTTGGTTGTCTCTTCTTAACACTTTCTCCATTACTAGCTTTATCAACATCAGTAATAGATGCTTGAGGCTTACCAAGAGCTGTAGAAACAAAAGTAGTAAATAACTATCGAAGAAATTATCCCACGATGAAAATGCAAGTACCGTAGGATATTTCTACTTACGATTTAGATATGCCAGCGCTAAAGTGTATAAGATGTTGAAGAGAATGTTGTACGCTATAAGAGCTCCATTTCCTATCCAGTACCAATTCTCGTCTGTAAATATTCCCCTAAGCTTGAGAATTGTTTCACCTCCCTGCAAACAATGCCAGATTTAATCGACTGATAACCTTATAACCCTTTTATTAGTTAGAGTCGCGTTCAGGACATACCTCATTCCATCTACTTGCTAAAAATTCATTTACTGCAATTGCATTTTGGGCATACATTAGAGGAGAAGTCCAGTATCCCCACATCCACCAACTATATACATCCTCTGTTATTTTGATTCAATCAATAAAGAAAACTTTTAGTACAAAGTAACTACTTACTGAATGATCAGTTATGAAGTTTTCATTTTTCACTATGAACTGAACAAAGGAATCGCTGCCTACCTCTAGAGACTACAAAACCACCTAGGACAAAAATAACTAATAGAGCAAATGCCCCAAATGTGCTGGCAACAACAAGGCTCCGTCCTAGAGCTGCAATGAACCGGAAAAGTGACAGTGACATTTGGTGAAGGTTGAACATTATAAGCAATTGTCGAAGGAATCTGGAAAACATCATGCCAGATATTAGTTAAAATGAACCAAAACAAAAACTTTAATATTAGAAATCAAATCTTTAATCTTCACTTGCAGTACTCCCAGTTTGAACTTCTTAAGGGTCTCAGATTTTCTGATCTCATTTTCTCTTGGGATTCCCTTAAGTCTTTCCTCTTTTTCAAAAAAATCTTATATTACTAATCAAAGAAAAAAACAGAAATTTGAATGACTATAGATTGAGTTTAAAACAAAACAAACCTCTCAGGACTTGGTGCCAGTCCAACTGTGTAGTACGTAAGGATCACCCAAAGAGAAGACTCAATTAAGGACACGGGGATCCTTGTGATAAAGGTTGGAAGAGTGTATGCCCATGACGGGAAGAACATGGCATCCCTCTGCTTGTAGAACACCGGCAACCTCACGATTGTCATTTGACATTCTGCAAGTCCATTAAACATGTTGTTCACCAGTCCAAAGAAAAGGACACCCATGTATTTCTGTGCGCCTTGTGCAGAATTGTGATCCATCTCCGTTCGTAGGAAAACTGTCATGGTTATTGCTGCAACTATAGCAATCTGCACCACAAACAAGGCAAAAAACTCTGATTAGCTTGACTAGTTCTTGGTTTTGAATAGTTTAAAATTGGTATATTTATAAGGTAGTAGGTGTTCTTTCTCACTTGTATGGCTTTGAAGATGTAGATGAATGCGCTCCTCTTTATTAACAGAATTTCTTGGTCAAAGCATGCTTTAAAGAGCTCTTTCTTGGGCAGTCCATACTTCTGCTTTACAAGAGCGGCTGGATGACATTTGGACTTATCATAAGGAACATCAAGAGCAGATTTTAAATCCTTTCCCACATGGAATGACCAAAATGCTTGGCAGAATTCCTCGACCGGGACGTAATGATAAGGTTGATTCTTATCATGCCAGTACTGTTCTTGATCTTTCTTTGATGTCACCTGTTTTTTTTATGAGTTTTCCAGTTTAGCTAGCAATACTAGAAAGAAAGAAAGAAAGAACCCATTAAGAAAATCATGCAGAGTTCACATAGAAATCAAACCTCTTGGAGGAAATCAGCTACTCCTTTTCTCTCAGGACATTTAAATCCCTTCATCTCAAAAAATTCAAGAATGGAATCTCGAGGGCCATGGTAGACCATCTGCCCTTCGCAGATAAGGATGACATCATCGAAGAGGTCGAATGTTTCTGGTGCGGGTTGGAGGAGGGAGATGAGAGTTGTTGATTGGAAAACATGGATGAGATGCTTGAGGCACTTGACAATCTGGTACGTTGTTGAGCTATCTAGGCCTGTTGAGATCTCATCCATGAATACAGCTGTTGAAGGACCTACGATCATTTCACCTGTCGTTACTCGTTTCTTCTGTCCTCCTGAAATTCCTCTCCTCATGTCATCTCCAACCATTGTGTCAGCACACACTTCCAGCCCAAGCAACTGCAAATTCATGGTTCCTTTATTATTAGTTGATCATCTTGACCACCATCTCTACAAATCTATCTTTTCCTCTTGATATATTTATCAATCAACCTATGTTTGAAAATGACCATTTCCTCACCTTCAAGGTATAATCGGTGACAATGCTCGACTTCTGTCCTTGAATTGCTGCTGCCTGAGAAGGAAGAAGAAAACCGAGATTTACTTCTTTTTTTTTCCTCCAATTTTGAATTGATTATTTCTAATATGCTTCTTACTTACCTTCATAAAGAAATCGATATCCGGGTCTGGTTTAATGGATTGATGTTTCTCCCTTCTTGCAAGTTCAGTAAGAACATCTGCAAGGATTTTTGGAGAAAATCAAATCTGCAGTCTATAAAATTTAGAAAGGTTAAATTATATGAGGTTTTGGGGAGGGAAGTTACCATGTCTATATCCAACGCCCTGACACCGAGCGGAGAAATCCAAGGTTTCCCTCACAGTCATGTCTCCATTGTGTATATCATTTTGACTGATGTAGGCCGATGTTCTTTGCGGAACAAACTCTTTCATGGTGTGTCCATTGTATGTAACACTTCCAGAAACCTTCTCACCCAAAAAAATCAAACAAATTAACAACTAAACTGAAAAATCTCTCCCATATCAAATTGAGGAAAGAAAAATTTGACAGATTTTAGATAAACAAACTCACCTTAAGATCCTTATCGAGCTTTCCGGCAAGAGCTAACAAGAGGGAAGTCTTTCCAGAACCCGGAGGACCGAGAAGGAGGGTCAGCCTAAACAATATATTAACATTAACATACATATAATACCAGTTAGTGCTTATCTTTGTGAATTATGTAGAAAAAGAAAGAAAAATACAACAAACCAAAACAGAACATGAATTGAAATAGTTTGAGTGAGTCTGTTTACCTTCCAGGTCTGATAATTCCATTTACATCCTTGAGAATTCTCAATGGCTTCTTCTTGCTCTTGTACATCAGAAGAGAACTCATCAAACTCTGCAAAATCAAATTCAACCAAGATTAATCCCAATTGAAGAACAATTTAATTTATCAAAACAGAGTTTGTTTTCCATATTGATTTCACCTCAATCATATTCAATGTAGAATTCACTAATGTTGGCATTGCTCTTCCACCCACATACACATTTGCATCAACACTAAGATGATCATAACGTACTTCGACTTCCGGTAACGTAATCCCCACTCTATCAATCCTTTCGCGCAACTTCCTTACGAAGAATTCATTATCCACATCCATAATGTTTACTAGCCGATCAAGCAGCTCTTGTCGGGTCTCCATACCGACGTTCCTAACATCAACCTGATGGAATTGTTCACTGTTTTTGCTTTGATTCAGCTTCATTAGAGATATACTGAGCCTGTCATAAGTTGGGAGCTTCTCCAATGCAGCCCATTGGAGATCCTCCTCGTCGTCGTTGCTTCTTCGAGTACTAGCCGATGCTGCGAAGATGCTATCGCTTCTTTGGAACATACTTTTGCTTGCCGACCGCAGGCTCGATGTCCTCCACGACCCTTCGGTTCCTTCTGCAACTCTCATTGATCCAGCCATGATAGACTAAGATCAAGCTTCAACTACAAGAATCAAGAATGTAAAAAAAAACTAAGCTAATTAAGATGACTTCAATTAGTTTGTTTGAAGAGCTGCTTTTGATTTGCAAAATGTGAGAAAGGGTTCTGTATTTATATTTACATGCACGTAAAGTACAGAAGTAGGAATTAAGAGAGGTCTTAATATTAAATTCAGTTCAGACAAGGTCTAGCATCCTCTTTGATCTTAAAAGATCCTAACTTCTATTCAAGACTTTTGTGTTCATATAAACAATTCATGTGGTGGTGTACTGCCAATCCAGGTTTGCCCGGATGGTTGGGCATCCCCTCCCTATGGGGGAGGTCTTGAGTTCAAGCCTTTGGGGCTCCTCATGTAATCTATCAAAAAAAAAAAATGTGGTGGTGTACTGTACTATACATGTATAGTTAGTCTTGTAAATCATATACCATAATCAATTAGTGGGTCCCATCAGAAAATGATTTTGTAAACCGTCCATCAAGATTGATGGTACTGAGTTTCTAATAACTGTATGATCATGAAATAAGTGTTTCTTGATCATGGTCAAAATTAAATGAGATGGGAAACATGGGATGGGTCCCACTTATATTCATAGCCTTTTAAGTGTGATAGTGTTGGGAGTAGCTAGTAGTTACCTCATGTTTATTGTCTCACCAAAAACTCCTACACTTGAAAACAATGTTTTCTTATCCTTTCTTTGGAGACAAACTCAAGCATTTTTTTTTTAAATAAAGAAATGAAAAGGGACTTTTTGTTAATATAAATCTCTGCTTATATTTGATAATTTGTCTTTTAATAGGAGGGAGCAACATCAAATATTTCCCAGGTGTTTAATTAAAAGTTTTATGCTTAATTTCATCCTAATGTTACCCAATGATCCTCTGCCAAGTGGGCAATAAGACAAATATTGTTGGATAAATTGGATTTGTCAATAAAATTTTGTCTAACATTAAAGAGAGAAATGTTTTTTCGACTTGCATGCATCTATCCGGCTAAAGATTGAGGTAGCATGCTATATCCATCACCTATTGTGTAAAACCGCTAGTTATGCGGACCCCATAAGTACATAATGGATGGTGGATGTAGAATTTTATTGACAAATCTAAGAATTTATTAATAGTGTGTTTAGATGTAGAATTCATGTTAAACATGAGTCTTTAGAAACATGAATCATTTGGTTTGTTTGGCAACCATAAAAGAATCCATGGATTCATGAATCTTTGGAAGCTTGAATCCTTTGGTTTGTTTGGCTGTCATTTAAAATGCAAGGAAAATCTCTATTTTGTTGTTTTAATTTTGTGGGGTGTAATCTGCATTGAGTTGAGTGAATACATAGTGAATCCTTAGTTTAGAATTCCAGCAAATTCTAAGGGGGGAGGTGGGACTCCAAAACAGAGATTTGCTGGAAAACATGTTTCTCTGGAAAACAAGTTTCCAGGGATTCTTGGCAGCCAAACAGACCAGAGAAACATGAATCCTTGATCCCCACTGAATTCCTACCTTGAAATCCCCTATCGAAACAAACCATAAACAACAAAAACAATTACATCAAGAGATTGATTGGTTGTGTAATTAATATGACAAGTTCATAAGTAAACAATGACCAGGTTCACAAATAAAAGATTTAAGTACGGTCCCCAACGGCCACCGCACCGCATGTGGTGGAGTTAGACCCTCTCTCTCTCTACAAAGTACAGCCATCCCCATGTGATTGTGATTGCAATTTACCCCCTCTCTCAATCAACCTTCAACGGTACCACCAACCCCTTGCCTTGTACGTCTTTCAGTCATCCAAACCTTCTCCTTTTGATGTAAATTCAGCACCGCCCCTGTCCCAGCCGCGGGCCGCCGCCCCTCCATCTCCCAACCATGTCAACAGTACCTCCTCCCCTCTTCTTGATTATTCTAGATAGTTTATAAATTAAATGGGACTTTTTTTTTTTCCTAGTGGTCATTTTGATTTTCTCTTGTAACAATGTTTAGCATGCATTTTGACCAGATACCCCCGTGATTTGTTTGTTATTCTTATCATGCGATTCATGCCCAAAAACAACAATTAAAAGTTCCTAGCTAATTCTTATTTATTGTTCTAACACATTTGATATAATTAAAGTATATAATTAGAGGGGGGGTTATTAAGACCCACCTTATCGCACCCTCATTCGAAGCCTTATATGGGGTCTACATAGAGATTATTTGAGAGTTGATTTTTTAGCGAGGATGCATTTTTCACCATGTAGATCATCATTCCGTTTTAAACTTCTAACCCAATTAAAACAAGATGGTGAGCAGGAAAGATTTGCAAAGGATCCCTTACAACCAAATCATTAGCTCTTATCTACACTAGAAGTTATAAATACTGATATTTTAGATGCTTACCCACGTGCAATTGATTCATTACCTTTACTTAATAAACTAAATTAGTGTGTGGTACATGTATTTTGCATGTAAATAACCTTTATTTAGAAGCATTTTTTTTTTAAATATATTTTAGAGTAGAATAGGAATTTTGATTCATTAAGGTCTTGCACTACTCTTGCTTATTTTTTATGATCATTGATGGATGAGCATCTTTCAAGGAAAGTTGAATGAGAAACGACAGTGAAAAACTTAACACAACTCCAATTATTTCTTCTGTTGTCAATTTGCCGTTCTTTAGGTCATCAAGAGCTTAGTAACCACAATAACCTTGAGCTCCCGCACCGAACCACGCTCTGTTTACTTAGATACAGAGATTTTACATAATAACATGATGGTTTTAATGTAAAAAAGTCCCCACAAGTGATTCTAAAAAACACATTTACAAAACAATGTTCATCAAAATATCAAATCATGCTATTGGCTTTTGTCTTTGCTACATCAACATACAGACACAAAATATTTATTCATACGAGTATGAATGAATTTACATGATATTTGATTTTACATTTACAGTAGTTCTGCAACTCCTTTATATCATTATATGTTATTATTAGATCATGAAATAGGGAAAAGAATTTACAACAACAAAATATGAATAGACCTTTCAATTCTTCTCGTTCTGCGTTTTGATCTTTTCAATGGACTCCATAGCTTCTTCAAACGATTTCTGCGTGGTGGGCACAATGTAATCAGTTAGTAAGGATAGATAGAAGTAAATCGTAGTCTTGCTTAGTTATTTATATCCTTGTCTTTTCATTACTGTAATCAGTTTTGGGAGAAAAATCTGTAAAAGCAAGTTAACTGTTAAAGTACAAGTAAATGTGTTTCAAAGTGTCATTTCATGTAAATGGCATTTAGTAGGAGGATGCATAACTGTCTTCTACAAAAATAAGTGATTAAATCACCAGCCTCCTGCGCGCAGCTCCAAAAGGGAGCCTTCATATGGGGGAATCTCCATTTTCCATTCGCAACAGAACCAAAGTCAATAGGTAGTAACCCATTAGGGACATAAGTAGGGAGTGTCCTTAGAATGACCATCCTTCTACTCTATTAAGAGGTGGCACAATTTAACCAGACACCTCTTAAACCAGCTTAATTCCTACAGGATATGGCCACCTCATCTACCAACTTGAAGCCTGTTTAGGCCCGCTAACTAATGACCCCTTGGTGAACCAACATACCCAGAGATCAGCCTGGTTGGTAATACCAAACATATGTAACGTCAGACCAAACCAAATTACGAGTAAAGAACACCACCAGTGACGATCATAAGCTATGCTATATCCAAAGTATTGGGGTCCGCAACATAAATCCTATTTCAGCATTAAAATACATCCAAAGCTATATTTCACCCAAGCCATGTGTCCTCAAATCCATTTTACTATCCATGTCATTTCTGGCCTTTCTCTTGCCTCGTTCGAGCCTTCAACTTGCACTAAAGTGCTCTCCACTACTGCCATCATTGATCAGTGCCATACATGCTCAAACCATCTTGAATTTTCAATTGGGCTCCATTTCTAGATTTCGTAAAATGTATTTATATCTGCTAGTCTTACTTAATCTTAATGATACAAGATTATAACTCATCCATCTCAGCATCCTAAAATTAGCAACACCTCACTCCATAAACAAGTCATTTATTGGCTGCTTGACACTCAACTCCAAAAAGCATAGTTGGTCCTGTTGTTGTCTTATTGAATTTTCCTTTAAGTTGGAACATTAAAGAAAATTTCAGTATATTTTTGAATCATTGGGTTGAAGCTCGGAAGCAAACACCTTATAAATCTAGTGTTCTGGTGATTAAGTTGTTTCCTCTTTCGTGAAGGAGAACCGAGAGGATATAAGTTATAAATTTAGGGTATCACCAAGAAAACATGATGCTAAAGAAATCAAAGCATTATCTCTATTTTTGGACTTAGGATTTGGCAGACCCGTAGTAGACCTTAAGAACGAGGGAACAAAGGCCAGACTCATCAGGAACAACAAACACTTCAACTGCTAAATTACCACAGACACACACACAAAACACCCATAGGCTTAGCTCTACATCTTAACTATGAAAGGAGATGTAGGGTTTTTTTAGCAACTAGCTTCAGCACTTGTTTGACCTTAATGGATAGTCAACAAACTCCAAGTCTGGGTTTAATTGCAGGAAAATGGGAAAATCTACCTAAATACCAGTAACAAGGTTTGAGATAACTCAGATTGTATTTGAAGAATCCAAGTAGAAAACAAGCTTTCCTACCCATGATCTAAGCTAATTTCAGCAACCTATTAACTATAAGGTTCCCCCGGTTTGGTCACTGCCCAAATTAAGCACCAAAGGAGTACGTAGACACTCAGAGCCAACATCAATAATTATCTTAAGAATCAGACAAACCTCTTCTTCCACCTACAGCTTCAAATTTATGACCTTAACCAAAATTAATAGATTCAATTGGAGGATTAGGGAAGAAATTTTTGAACATCATACTAGAGGAAAGATATAGAACAGCTATACAGTCCTAATAAGAAATTATCTGAGTTGACAATGCTGGATCCGTGATGCAAGTTATTCAATTTTTCACTTGCTGCATAGCAATAAAGACGACATGACAGAGTTGTATTTGCTTGGGACTCGACTCAATTCCGGTTCCTAAAATAGTGTCCATGTAATGTTTACCTTACAAGGGTTATGTGATCTTCTATTAAGGAACAAATTAAGAAAAGAAAAACAAATAGAAATAGTACCCATGAGTGAGAGATAGGAGATCCCAACAAAAAAGTAAATAAAAAGAAAAGGATTTGAGTTTTTCATACCCCAGAATTGTGCATCTTCCAGAGAGCTTGCCCACTTCTTTCAATAATTACAGCCCCACCTAACAAGATACTGCATAACCAGAGACAAATCAGACCCTAAAAACTCCATTCAGAATCCAAACTTTTCCACAAAGCACCATAATTCGATTCAAGATTAAGCATTTGATGTACAAGTTGGGGAGGGGGAATTGCATTTCATTAATGGTAAAGAAAAGGAGTTTAGTTTTCTGAAGTTTACCTAGCAAAGGCGAGGTTAAGAAGAAAACCCCTGGTAGTTAGAAACCGAAGAGGGACATCAAAATCGAAAACCCATTTCTTCCCTTTGATAGAAGAAGAAGAAGAAGAAGAAGAAGAAGAAGAAGAAGAAGAAGAGGCGGTGGTTCTGTATTTGGTTCTGTAATAACTACTCTCATTACTGAAACCATAACCATAATAATAACCACCATACCCTCCGCCAACACCACCACCGCTACCACCACCAGCAGCAGAAGCGCTTGATCTTAGATTATAATCAGCCCGCTTCCGATCGTCGATGAGAATGCCATAAGCCTCAGAAATCTGTTTGAATCTGAGAGTGGCTCCGTCTCTGTCTAACTTGGAAGATTGAGAGTGCTTGTCTGGGTGGAATTTCAGTGCCAATTTCCTGAAAGCTTCCTTGATTTCCTCCTTGGTTGCGCTCCGACTTAAACCTAAAACCTTATAATGATCCATCGCCACCACCACGGCCACTACCTTCGCCTATAATTTGAATGTTAATCAACATGCACACGGTGAACCACCGCATACAGGGGGAGGGAGACGTGTTCGGTTCGAAACGAGGAGATTCTTAAGACGTTAAAGAGGAGCTAATTTCAAGGCCCACTGAAGAGTCTCACTGACCCGGCCATCCCATCCATCGTAGGATCTACGACAAACCAAAACTCCAATTATCTGATTGGATACCTTCTAACCGTTAGATTAAAGAATCATGATTGGTTCCGAGCCTTTAGGTGGCCTGGTATTGGATGTAGGTCCATCAAGAAAGGAGTAATTTGACTAAAGTTAGGCCCTGTCCGATCAGTTGGGTACCCAATTCACGTGCATTAGATGTGATCTTTCAGTGCTGCTGTTTGGCCCTCCCATCTTACAAAACAAATGCCAGATGCTTATGTGGCATAGTGAGTCCCACTGCCACATAAGTTAGAAACTCCCTCAAAACACTTTTAGGAGGGAAAAGTGGTGGGTCCTACCCTGCCACATAAGCTTTCTGGCATTTGTTTTGTAAGATGGGAGGGCCAAAAAGCTTTATTGGTGATCTTTATGGTGGCCATGATCATGATGATGAGAGATCGTACTTGGATCAGTTGGATTCTATTGACAAGTGTAAGCAAAGTGTAAGAATAAGGTCTTCTTAACACCAACCTATCAAACTCATATGGAGATGATTTAAATGATGGTTTTGATGTACATGATGAAGAGATCATCCTTACAAAAAATCAACCCATTATCATTTCTTCGCAAACCCCTTACACAAGTGTAAATCAAGTGTAAAATGGATAAAACTTGCACAAAGCGTCCGTCAAATAGTTAAAAGTTAGCTGTGCTGCTGTGCAATTTCCCGCATAATGTGGCAGCATCTTAAACTTACTCATTTAAAACATTGTCTTAATTTTGTTTGATAAGATGCTGCGGAAATCATTAAGGGATGAGTTTGGCGGGATGAGTAGCATTTTTCAACTAAAAAAACATTCATACTAATATATAGTTGGGGAAATTGGAGGAAAAAAACAACATTTCAGCAGAATCCAAGCAGTCCCTTAATAATTGTTGGGATATTTTCCCTTTTGTAATTTTGCAATGTATAAAGAAAAGATTGCAGCCCTAATATATATTCCAAGTTGTATAGTATATATTCAAATGAGGGGAGGACTCTACCTGACTCATGTTTTACAACCTCTACAATTCCCATTGCTTTGAACATAGGATCTCTTCAGAAAAAACCAACTAATCACAACAGCTTTAACCTACAATTTATCCCCCCTTCTTCATTCTCCTAATATCTTAACTGTCCCCAGCCACTCTGAAAATTGATGTATTTATTAGCACTTTGCAGTAATTAACCTGCGAAGATCAATCCAATATCGTTTTATTCCCTTCTTCAAGTTAACAAATGCAACAGAAGATTGAAATCTTCCGACGGATACGCCCCATCTAAAATTTTCAAACCTGTTACAGTTGAGATATAAATAACTGATTCAATTGAATAACAACTGCTCACTTCTCCTTCTCCTCTCCGGTTAACAGAGTGCTCTATGACTTTACTGTGCCCTGATCGTAAGCAATTTTAGCTCCTTCAATGGCCTTCGTAAGTTCTCCATACATCTTCACTGAGGACTCAGAAAAGCAATTTAACCGATCGAGGAAACCCACCAAACTTGACCGGAACCCATTAAAACCTGAATTCCAGTCTTCTAGTGCTTCTGCTCTCGCTGCTTCACTAATGTCACCTGGTTTTTTCAAACTCTTCTCGTGCTGCGGTAAGAAAGAGGTGGTATCAGCCAATAAACCCTTAATAGAATCTGTGACTTCCTTGGTAGGCAAAACCTCGAGTTTATCTAACCAGACACCACAAGTAACAAATATGGGAGGGCCTCGGTTTCTCAAGGGTGTGTCTGGTATTCTCCTTCTCCACCTCGAAGATTTCTGTTGAAGAGAGATACATTTGTGGAGCCATCCATCTATGGCTTTGACATACGACTTCTGTGTGCTGGTCCATTTCGTAAAGCTTGAAGACAGAGTGTTCAATTCATTTTCAAGCTGGATGGTAGCCTGCCGATGTAATTCTGTATGCATGGAAACTTTGGTGCTCACGTGGTGGTATGCTGCTGAGATTATGTTGTACTGCACCTTGTGGCATTCAAACATCATTTCCCACATTCGACTTAACCTATAATCAGTAAAGTCAAAAGAAAGATATTTAATGTTTAAATCATATAGCATGAACATTTGTGGTCTATATAAAAAATAGAGAAACCATACCCTTCAATCAACTCTTCGAGTTGTGGCTGAAGCTCTTTGTCCCTTAATTCCTCAATTCTCTTTGATATTGAGTCGATTCTATGAATTGCTACTCTAATTCTCGAGTGTAGATCCTTGACAATTGTACGTGTTCTATCGATCTTGTGAGGATTTACCCCCTTTGAATCTTGCTGCCTTAGCAGTTTACACTTCATATCGTACTCCCTTCTGATGATTCCACTGGCCTGCAATTAAGGAGTTCAAATGCTGTTAGAGCCTGAAATGAAGCATTTGCACTTGAAAAGAAATGCCCCATGAGTCCATGCAATGGACACTCTTCCTTTAGTACATTCCCTGTCTCATATGCAGATCAGAGATATTCAAAACAGCTTCTTGGACAACAAAAAATTGAATACAATTCACATTTTTAGTACATTTTTATCTAATAAATACATTTCTACATTCTATACTCAAACAAACTAATATTCATGCTAATCTATTGACACATTAAGGAAAAGAGAGTTACTGTATATACTTTCTTAAGCAAGATCAACATTTTAAACTTAAAATTGGCATTTACTATATATCAAAGAGAAAAGAGAAAGGATGGAACAGAAGTTATTCAGAGATGGTCTAAAAAACAGTACCATTTTAAACATTAGATGTGCTATTTTATTCACACAAAAATAAAAGGAAATGTTGAATACTTGAATACATGTTTCAACTTTCAAGAAGTTGGGTTCACCTAAGGATTTTCTTTTTCAGAAACATGTTGGCATAAATTCAAGTTTTCTCTCAGTCCTGTTTCTTCAATTAAACTCATCTTTTTTTTTTTGGTAGGCATGCTTGGACATGTCTGGGTCATGCCTTACACCATAAGGCTGTCATGTCAGGTAGTAGAACATATTTCTCCACGTTCAGCTTGTTAAATTCTGTATTTTGAAAAAGAGAAAAGGTCTTCTCAATTTCAAAAACTTGCTAGTAATTGGGGTCTCAGCTGCCTCGATTTGACTTTGCCAGGTGTGGTGAAAGAGTTCCCGGTGAAAGTTCAAGGAAAAGAAAAACATGGTACTGACTTCTTTTATCATAAGTCATTAATAGAATTAACAAACAAATATTTAGATTAAGCTACTTGAAAACCCAGTTGTTTAAGCAACTTTATGGGCGGAAAATGGAGGTCATCCAAAACCTAAAAAATGAAAAAGCAGAAATTCCAAGAAATAAATAACAACAATAACATGGTTATTACTTATTACCTTGACTTCATCGTATAGCTTTCTCTCCCATGCATATAGCCTATCTAAGGTTGACGCATGGCTGCCTGAGTTCATGCAGGAACTGCTGAAAAGATTATTGCTCATGTCCTCAATATCACCTTTCGGAGTGGAACTGAGGAGATTCCTGGATGACGAAGAACAGGATGATGCTGTCTTTGGCCAAGTTAAGTACTTAGTTTCAGCTGGGGCAGGCTCTGGGTAGAAAAAGCAAGGAGTTAGGAGAATGATCAGAAAGGAGCTCGCATAATTTGAACAATAACCACCAACCACATGCAATAGTAGGTAACACGGAAATATCAGCACCTGGATTCCTGATGCACTAGAATCTCTTCAGTTTTAGCAATACTTCCGAAAGTGTTTGAACACCTCAATTCATTATTGATAGATAAGCTATTAACTTCCCAAGACCAGTACTACTCTCTTTTTTCTTCTTTTTCATTTTTCTCCTCAATTAACACCAAGGTTAACAATGGATATTATCAGGCTCGTGATCAATATTCGAGTCTTTGACATCACTCAGACCCAAGACCAGTACTACTCATTTTGGACCAGAGTTTTATTGGTTCTGACTTACTCAACTTGCTAGAATCATCTCATTCCCAGCAACGAACATAATCTATACTAAATAATGTTATGATTAGAGGGAGGATTACCTTCAGAAACATGGGTTGGATCTTCACCACAAGAAAAGCAACCTTTGAGAAACACTGATGCCCTTGATCCAGCTGTTACACCACGATACTCTTGTTACAAGTTCTCATCTTATAACATGTCAACAATTTTTATCAGAAGGAGATGTATAGGGAGCATAAATGATTGGACTATAAGCACTATTCTGTAAGGAGGCAGATAAAAACTATGCTTCCTTCCCAGTCCCTATCCACTATCCATGACAAGTCCATGATATGAACTTCCAAATTAAAAGGCCCAATGGAAATCTCCAAGCCAAAATTTAGCCATACCATCCAACTGTAAAGGATGATCCTACTGGACTGATTCCGAGCCGGAGTTTTCCAGGTGGGTAAATAAGTTCATGGTCAAAAGATCCCTCAAATTTACCTATCTTAGATAGTGGGTTTGAGAAGAGTGCAACGAGTTTCATACTGGTCCTCATTACAATAGACCACTTCCTAAAATCATTTGCAAAGCTTTAGAAATCTGAAAGAAAAAAGCATGCTCTGAATAGCAAGTTCCTCTGAATCAGAAAATGTATGCAAAGGGATGAGGTGTCTCACCTTCTTTTCCATGGAACACTGGACGAAAGTGAAATTTATTTGCTTCAAGCATCCTTGGAACTTCTTTGCCAGATTCAGAAGCTTTGAGAAAGAGATATTCAATTTCTTTTATGCTTGATACGAAGTCCATAGGTGCAAGATTATTAGCAGAACCAGGTTCTCTCTCTGCTGTTTTCTTTTCACCACTAGTAAGTGTAACAACTGAAGACATAGTTTTCTCTCCATTTGAGGAATTGATTTCCCTGTCAGATGGCACAGTAGGGGACACAGTAGTAGAAGTATCCACACTATTGAGATTTTTGAAACTCCGAACAAGATTATCCATAGGGAGTTCATCAAATTCATCTTCCGACTCGTGGGAAACCGGCCTTCCTGTGAAAGAAATCTTCTCTTCCTCCTCTTCTAAATCAGAAACTCCCTCCTCTTCCCTAGATTGTCCTATATGATCAGCATACTCCATCCCATGGTTCGATCCCCTCCCATCATCAAAAGAAAGTCGGTTGTCGAGTGGAAGACCAAAATAATCCCATGGTGGAGTTCCAGGGGAAAGCTCAGGAGTTTTAAAAGGTGATGTTTCATGTGTTTCACAAGATCGAGGTGTGAGATTTTGAGGTGTAGCCGACCTTAAAGTCCCAGTTACCACAAAAGGAGGTCTCTCTTCAATTATCATGGAGGAACTCCCACCAGTTTTCATATAGTTTGCCCTAAAATGGCCAGTTTTGGGTGAAGAAAGTTTTGGAGAAGAGGTTTCAACCGCATCCACATGTTGTGACACAGAAGGAGAAGAGAGTGAGAACTGGGAAAGAGACTTCTCAGTCAAAGCAGGTGGCTCTGAGGTTGCAGCTGTTGTATACAAAGACGACTCGATCACAATTTCGGGTTCAACAAACCTCCTAAGTGCAATCCCTGTACTTTTCAGAGATTGAATATAAGTAACATGAGCAGCTGCAAGTGAGCACCTTCCATCAAGTGCTTGTCTAACGAACTTCTTCCTTTGCTGACACAGCTGCAAGGCCTTGTCTTCTTCTATTCTAGAGCTTGCGACCCCCATTTCCACGAACAAACAATTGAAGATTGTTTCTATTGAGTGATCATGGACGAGCCTTCCTCCTGAAAACTAAGAAGCCTTCCCTAAGTCAGAAACACTAAAGAAACCTCTAGCCGACTGTCAGAGATAAATGCCACTTAAAATTTGTAAGTTCATAGATACTAGAATACATAGAACTAGAGAAGAACCAAAACTAAATCAAATCCCTTCATTCCCTTCTTTTGAAGGGAAACTCCCAACGAATCTCATATACAGCTTACCCAGAAAAGTTGATAGTTCAATCACATCTAATTCAAGATGAATAAACATTAAATTGTTATCTCTATCAAAAAAAATTCCCATTTCTCAGTCTTCAAGTACCTCAAACCCACAAAATTTACAGATTGCATTCCTATAACTCATGTGGCCATTTCCCCCAATCACCATACATCAACATAAAAAAACAGGTTAAAAGAAACAGATCTCATTAAGTATTTATCACCTTTCTGTCTCATTCATGAACTCATACGAATAGAAAAATGCGATTTCAGTGTCATACTCAGAGACACCAACCTCCATAGCTACAGTCCCCAGAAGAACCTGACAACCAAGAAATAAAGAAATCATCAAACATCAATGGAAGAGAATGAAATTCAAATGCAAAAACTAAGTTACCCTACTAAAACATGTTAGTTTATCACTATTGGAGATGAAATCACTAAAACAGGACTTGCTTGCAAAAAAAACGAAGGAAAATAAAACCTAGGAAACATGAAATCCCTAGACATAAAAAATTACAATCTTGAAACTTCAAAGCAGTTTGACATTGCTGCTTTTCGGCCCAGAAATATAATTTATTTCGTTTTGAACACATAAAACTTAATAGAAAATCTTTTCATGGGCATATCAAAATGGCAATCCAAACAGACCCCTCAAAACTGAAAATCTAGGAGGTATGATTTCCAATTTTAACAATTTGTTTACCCATCTGAACAAAAACCCATCTCAGAACAATGCTTCAAAAACCTCAAAGAACTACATATTTCATATTCAGAGAAAACCCCAACTTTTCAGCATTAAAATAAAAAAGACATCTAATAAACTCAAAAGCCATACATTTCCAAGTTCCTAACCAGTAAATCTTAACAAAAATACTGCCTCCAACACAAACAAACATCTATAATGGAATCTTTAGATTAAGAAATCATCAACACTAAAGGGGACCTCAAAAAAAACCTAACTTTATGCAAAAAAAGAATACCATAGAAGCAGAAATGCTAAAATGTATGTAATTTGACGGTAGTTTAGGTACCTGAGTGGAAGTAAAAACACGAAGTGTACAGTAACTTGGATTTCAGAGAAAACCCAAATGAGGAATCTTGTCATAAGGAAGAGTCGGTGATGAGAACTTTCAGATTGATCCTCCTCATAGACAAATCAGCCATGGCTGGCTTTCATGCAAAAAGTGTAGTACAGAACTACAGACTAGAGAGAGAGAGAGAGAGAGAGAGAGAGAGAGAGAGAGAGAGCTACAAAAGAGGAGAGTGACAGAGCCTGTATATGGGCCCTCCCTTCCTCTTCTACTTGAGTCTCTGTCAAAAGAAGCCATAAGATTATAATAGGGTTAACGTTGGTGAAAAGTGGAAAAAAGAAAAGGTTAAAAAGTTTTTTTTTTCTTTTCTTTTTTTAATTGTAAAGTTAAATATTAAAATCAAAATATTTTATTTTTTATTTTTAAGATAATACGATTTTATCAAGTTACACATAAACCAGAATAAGAATCATAAACACTTCCACCACAAACAAATCACGCACAAGTACTAACTGAGAAACACACCAACCAAAATACACTAAACTGCAAATATTACAAGAGTGAAACCTTTACTAACCACCTAGTAACGTTTAAAGACCCCTCAAAGGATAGGGTAACAATCCACTTGGCTATCTAGTGGTTGTTAAATAGATTTTTTTCCTCCACTACTTGTTTTAAAGGCAAACATATGAGAATGTACTCAATGATTTTAAGGAAAGAGTTGTTGAGACTTCTTTTTCATGACACCTTCTTTTGTCACACACCCAAAAAAACAAAGCAATTAATATATTAAAGTTAAGCAATATAGTACTTAGTTTGGATGTTATCGTTGATAATATATATTTGGATTCAAATCTCATTTACATCGAATAAATCTCAGTCAATATTGGAGGACTATACATAATTCAAGAGCGTTCGAGTCTCCCGATTATCGATGGTTAATTATCTGGTACTTGTATTTTGGTAGTTTCTTTCCTTTCTCTATTTCATTTATGACGTCTTCTCTCCGCATTTCAGGGGTTAAGTTCATCATTTGTTGGTGGCACTAATTTCTCTCTTAAACTCTTATTTGTAGTTGTAATTAGACAATATTCCATCATTCACAAATATAATAATACCTTGCAAGATTAGTGTCAATGGTCCCACCCAAACAATACACTAATAAATATTTTCATTAATAAGTGAGATTTAATTCATTGATTTAATTTAAGATAGTCATTAATCGCCGCATTTCCATGTGTTGTGTATATTATATTTAGACAGTATTAATTTGACTACTCCATTTTTCGTATGCACAAAAAATTTTCTTTTGTTGTTTTTTGAACCAGACAAATATTAAATACAATAGTTACTATTTATCTTATGTTATATAATTATTTCTCTTTAGAAAAACTTATGTGACATTAAGTAATGTTACTTGATATTTGATTTTCTCAAATACCATATATGGATTTTTATTCGAACTAAGATGTCTAGACCTCTTAGAGCACTTGATTAGACTATGTGGTAGTGTGTTTCTCTTATTCATAACTACTGGGTAGATTTAGAGAACAAACAACCCATAGAGATGGGTAGATGGGCAAGGGAGTTAAATTCTCAACTTCCAAATTGTGAGATTTAGCTTTAAATATGGATTCTATAAGAAAAATTTATATATCACTTTTTTTATATTTTTTGTTTGTGTGAAATTAAACATATGTAAAAGCAAGGGCAGTGTGAGGATTCAACGTTGGGTAGGGCCAAAGGCAAAATAGTTTTTAAGTTAAAGGGTCATAACGAAAAATAATTTTTTTCTTTAGGAAAATGAATCTTTCCGACCCTTCGTACATAGATTTTTTTTATCGGTAAGATGATGCATGGTTAATTGTTATATGTTAAGGTGTAGACGAGTTTTGAATTTAGGTTGTAGATTTAACTTCCAACAACTTTACTATCTCTCCTGAGAGGTACCTATATGAAATGTTTAAAATCTCCTTTCGATCAAATATATCGATTTGTAAAAAAATCGATACATTCATTAAAATGATACGATACAATGCTGAAATATTATAATTTACGAACACCTTGAAACATTATGAAACACTCCAATAAATTAAAATACATTTGAATAAAAATCTAATACATTCCTTTTTAAAAATATTATAATCAGTAAAATAAATATCAGAATGTATCGATTTGTATCGAGATGTATCAGAATATTTTGAAAGTTTTATCATTTCTGGTATTGTATCATATCAATGTAGTAAAATACAAGATACCTATCATTCAACCAAAAACAAGGCGTACTAAAGTGTCATGCCTATATATATGCAACTCCAGTTACTCCACCATTGTCAGGGGTTTGAGTTTGCTTATCTCCAGCTCATGAACTTAGCCCATACAAAGGTATATGATAGCACCCAAAAACTTTTTAGAATTTCACAAAATTAACCATGTCATTTGCAAGTTTTGGCATTACAATACCATCGTTTTTTTTTTTTTTAAATTTTTACTTTTTTATATTTGATCAATATGATCAAATGATGAATACAACCTTCTATAAAAAATAATGATGAATACAACTAAATTATTTGATCACTACTAACTTACTTAGCTGCTTATCCTTTCCTTTTAGATTCTTAATTATTTGCTCTTATTTTGTATTAACTTATTGAAAATTGAAACTCTACTTATGCAATCCCAAAGTGATGAAATTGTCTAATACAAGATGTCACCTGCAAGATCCAAAGGGCCATTAATTGAAAATTAAAACACAAGAAGAATAAAAGAAGCTCCATCTGATTCAAGGTGAAGGAGTAGTTGATGAACATAAGGCCTGAAATCATGATTTAAAAGTTGAAAACAAAGAGAAGAATAAAAGGAAGGAGAGAGAGAGATATATATAAATGAGTGGTGGACCCACTACCAGATGTACTGCCAAAAGTTGTAAAGTTTAATCTTTTTTAGGTGCCTGCCACAAACACCAAATGTTTTTGGCCTTATCTTCATAACTTTATATATCTTAAAAATCAATGGAAACTCAGAATGAATCTATTCTTGAGTCACTAACACATGGGTTAAGGCTAACGTACGCATAGGGAAAATAAAAAGGTTATTCTTATTGATCAGATCTTCAAAAGCCTGGTCAGATTTGATTTTGCTCCTTGAGAGATGAATCATGAATATTCCATTCATCTCATGGTAACTGTATATGCACCTTTAATTTTTTTTTTCAACAGTGCTGTTTACGGTCAAAACGTATTACTGGTATTATTAATTTTTTTTTTTGACAAGTTTATTTATTATTTCTTCACTTTTTCTATATCCACGTGGCATAGATCAAGGGTTGAGGGTCGAGACTAAGATGGAAGCTCAAGCTCAAGGTCATATCTATTTTTATTATTAAGTAAAAGTCAAGTTCCACATCCAAAAAATTATGTGGACAATTTTAAAATAAGATTTTTTTAAAGCTAATGTAGAGATGATTAAAAAACTAATTTTTGGTCATGATATATTCTCATTGTCATTTCATATTTCATTTTCACAAAAAAAATTACATTATTATAAAACTTTAACAAAGTTTGGTCATTTATAATCCTTCCATAAAAATCGTATTTTTGTGGGGTTAAAAATTTTAAAACATTGTGAATTTGTACAAGAGTGATTCATTTGGTGAAGAAATCATTTTTACATGACCCCTTAAAAAAAACCTTGTTCTAATATTTGCTTATTGGTTTTACCACTCAACTCATTATTGAAAACAGTAATTTGATACTTCCCCTATTTCAAAATGATATTATGAACACTACTTTTAAAAAGGCGGTGGGTACTGCACAATTAATACCGTTCATCACACAATCGTGAGATGTTACAATACTTAAACTTTTTTTATAACGTTGGATGAGGGACGTGTTGTGCCCACTTCTTAAAAATGGGTGCAGATAATAGCACCGCCCGCTTTCATTTAGACTGGAAGTCCGAAAATAAAAGATTTGCAAATCCAATATATAAAAATACTAGGACTACTCTACTCACGGCTTACACAGCTTGGCTGATATCATCACCGTTTGGGTTCAGTTCTCGGTGGTAATCTCAAAATTCAATAACTCTTTCTCTCTCTCTTGCTAATTATATCGATCACTACTTTTATCTTATAATCGATCGTTGCCAATTTGATATTAGAGCATGAGATTCTTTTGAGAAGAGGAGGACCATTTATCTACTAAAATTAAGATAGATGCTCTTCCCATATTCTCTCATTCTCCCTCTGACTCTCTCTCTCTCTTTTTATTTTGATGATCATCTCTCATTCTCTCTCTTATAAATATATAGCTGCATGCAGCTAGCTGCATGCAGCTAGCTGCACATCGAATATAATTAAGGTTCTTTTTTGTAAGCTAGTGGCACCACACTACTTATTGTTATTGGTTGCCATGCATATATATATATATATATAAGCGTTGTGTATGTGCGTTGTACGTATTTTTCACACGGTTTTATGATAAATTATTAATACAATTAATTATAAAAAACTAAAAAATGCAAATATCCATTGCACTGATTGAAATGTGAAAATTGAGTAGGTAGTTACGAAGAGATTTTAGGTATATTTCAGGGAGAGAGAAAGTGAGAGAAAATCATGGAAGAGATTTAATTTCCTTTGTAAAAGAGAAACGTTTATGTTTTAATTTATCCTTTTTTTAGGGACAAAAGATGACCATTATACCCTTTCAAAGTAAAATTAAACTTTAACAAAAAATAATTTTTTCAAGGACACCAAAAGTAAAAAGCCCCAAAAAATCCCATTCTCTTAACTAATAGTATAGATATATGAAACGTTATTAATTCAATGCATGCATGCATGTATATATATGAGAGAGGTTATTGCACCCCCTCTTAGAACACTCTTTTATAACGTCCCCTCTTATGGAGCCTACATGCGATGTATCCAGGGGCTGATTTTTTTAGAGGATGTTCTTCTCACTATGTATATCATCATATTAAAAAATTATTTCGACCTAAAACTTCTAACTCCTTCAAATTAACCTTTAAAAATTAGTAACTATTTGGTAACTATTTGAGGGGTCAAATAGTTACAAATTTTTAAGAAGTAATTTGAGGAGGTTAAAAGTTTTAGAACGAGCTGATTTTTTAATATGATGATATACATAATGAGGAGAACATCCTCTAAAAAAATCAGCTCCTGAATACATATATATATATATAGATTCCCTTATTAATTTGATCTATCATCATTTAATTAAAATCGACCCCAATAGTTAATTAATTAATAATTAATAATGTGTCACAAATAAGCTAAAGCAATTTGTATTAGCTTCTTCATTCAAAGGGAACCTTTTAGCCATCCTTAAAAGGAACCCCGCCAAATCATATACACATAAAAGTTCTATAATCAAGCCACAAATTAACTTCAAATTCTGAAAATTAAGAATACACGCGCGCATATATATATATATATATATATATATAAAGATCAATTAATATCTAGTAGTTTAATTATTTCCTTAATTTGATGAATTTTAAAGCCATATATATGCATATGATCATCTTCATAGCATACTGCATGTGCTAGACTAAATTAATTAAGATGATCTAATAAGAAATCGGTGATGCGGACGCGATCGATGTGATGATCAAACATATATATATATATATATAGAGATCATCATGATCATCGGTCGATAATTAATTATTATTACATGATGGTACATGCATAAACATTCTCATCATTGAAAAAATGAGCAGTATGATCGTCGATGATTGTAGAATATGGGAGGTTGGGGAAGTAACCATGCACGCTTTCATTATAACCATGCTGATAATAGTTATACGTAGATGAGTACGTAGAGTCCTCTAGATACTGGCCCGCGAATGGATGGTACTCACCATCGTATGGATACGGCCAAAACTCCGCTTTTCTACCCGTACGTCTTACTCTCTTCAGAACCCGTCTCTGGTCTACGTATCCCGTCACCGTTACCTTTTGATTATCCATGTCTATATCCACACTATCAACCCCTGTATATACCAATACATTTAATGGTTACAAACGTGTAAGGATGCACATTGCACCTGCGAATCGACTAGTATATATAATATAATATAATGTTTTTTTTTTGGATAGGAAAAGAAGGATATTCATTAATTAGATAGAAATATATATATATTATTAAAATAAATTAACAAAGGAAAAAAATTAAGTAATTAATTTGCGTACCTTCTAACTTTGAGATTGCTTTTCTTATCCTTCTTTGGCATCCTTCACAATCCATATGAACAAGAAGCTCCACAATCTAAACATGTAAACAAGAACCAAAAAAAAAAAAAGAAGAACAAGAAGAATTAATAAAGAAATATTAAGTTAAAAGAAAATTAATTAATTCAATTACGCACTACATGCAATTAGTTGATGATGATTAATATATACAAACCGCCATGGCATTGGAGGGCCGCGATGATGATTCCTTGAAACACCGAAACATCGATATCAAATGATGAAGAACTATTAATTGGGGATATATATAAATCCTTTACTAGCTAGTACTGGCAGGAAGAGGAGGAGAAGGAGGAGGAGGCTAGGAGAATGAAGGGGCCGGCCGGGTTATTTGATGAGGTTTACTAGTACCCTAAGTATTATCAATGTATATATCTTTCAAATGAAGCATATATTTCTTGTATGAGAAGAAAGTTTGTTATAACTTATAAGCTATATATATATGCGGTTTGTTTTACAATCAAATATATATATATATATTTTTTGTATATATATATATATATATATATATATATAGGTGATTATATATATGTCACTATATAATTAATCTATATATTGATATATCTTTCTAATTTGAGCTTGGTGGGGTGACAATCTTAACCTGCGCATACCAGCTGATGGTTTTGAGTCATCCTTTTTCCACCCTAGCTCAAGTACACTTCATGGGTCTCTTTCATTTCGAATCATTTGATGTTCTATATATATTCCAAGTATATATTTGTTTTGTTTGGTTTCCAAGTTGTTAACCACATGCATATGTATATGTATATGTATATGTATATATTATTTATACGTAGCTAGCTGTCAAAGACATTGAAAAAAAGACCCACGTTTATGAATTATAGCTGGGTAAATAAAATATTTCGACTTTTGGCACTAGCTAGCTATGTAGGTATATGGTCCATTAATTCATGACTTTAATGTGTTATTGGCCTATGCAGTGAAAATTCGTAAATGCCAATATTTATGATTTATCGTATTTTCATAAGTGCATGGTGATCTTGAGAGTAGGGGTGGGACTCGGACGGGTTGGGCGGGTTAGAGGATTTGGATATGCCATGCCCACACTGTACCTCATTTACCCAGAATACCCATAGAACCTACAAAACCTATAAGAGGCTTACCCACGCATGGCCCGAGTGGGTTTCTCAGGTTCTTCGGGTTTCTTGGGTTCTTCGGGCTGCCCATTTTTCAATAAATTTATGTGATTGAAGGAAATTATTAATACAAAAAATTAATAAAAATAAATAATAAATTTAAATAAATAAAATATCCTTCATAGTTTAAAAAGATANCATTTTTCAATAAATTTAGGTGATTGAAGGAAATTATTAATACAAAAAATTAATAAAAATAAATAATAAATTTAAATAAATAAAATATCCTTCATAGTTTAAAAAGATAAACAAACTAACAATCTACTCACATAATAAATGAAAAATTTAAATAAAATATAGTAAAATCAAAATCAAAATCCATAATTATCTTTATACTATTTTGAGTTTTACTTATTAAGTAATATTATAATTTTACTTTACATATAATGAAACAAAAGAAAAGTTTTTATTTTGGGTCTTAATACCTCCACCCTATACTAGTAACTTAATATATTTATATATTTATATCTTTCAAAATACTTGGTAAAATTAGAGTTTTCTTTTTCTAGTCACATATTTTCATGTTAGAAATCAATTTAAATCTTAATATTTATATACGTTTCTCGGATTGGGCGGGTTGCTTGGGTTGGCAATTATCTATGCCCATGCTTGCCCAAATTTGACTGCGGGTTGGCAAAATAATGCCCATACTTGCTCAAATGCCCAACAACCTTCGCCCATGCTTGCCCAAATACAGGGTCGGGTTCGGGTTGGTCGGGTTGACCCAACCCAAATCCCACCCCTACTTGAGAGCATCTAATAACAAATATTTAGTGAAAATTTTTAACAGATCTACAAAATAAAAAATGCAAGATTTAATTTTTAATTTTTTAATTATGAATTTTTAATTAGCATTTACAAGAACTATGAATATTTGTATTTACAAATTTTCACAGCATACCAAACAAAGGTAGGATTCAGTTTCACAGATTAATAAGCCTGCAGGCTCAATCGAGTTAATTATGCAAGTTGGAGATAAGAGATGGAGAGAAGAGAGAGGAAATAAAAAAAAAAAGAAGAAAACGACTTGTAACATAAAAAAAATACAAAACAAAATATGTAACTGATAAGTTGTTGATGAAGAGGCTAGGGCTTCTATCTCAAGCTAAGAAGGTAGATGGAGCTTTCATGCATGGAATAATCACCACCACCACTGACCAGTGACCACCCCTCCTTCAAATATTAATTCCACCACCATCTTTCATCCGCAACCAACACAATATGCATATATCATATAGATTCCAACATATATGTTGAAAATGCCAATTTTATCTTTTGTAGGGGATTTTTAGGTCTCCTTTTCTTATCATTTTTTTTTTTGTTGCAAGAAAACAGGGCCACAAATATAAATAGTTAAGCCAGAAAAAAAGAAAAGCTCTAACTTGTGCTTAAAAATTGAAGGTAGAAAAAAAATAAAAAATTTGGTTACAAAAGAATATGTTAGGAAACAATTCTCTATATAGCAAGTTTATACATTTATTGACCATGGATACAAATTATAAACAAAACCAAACTAATTATGGTTAATAAAATTAGTTGTTTGAATTTTGCAAAAGAGTGATGCCACACTTACCGAAAATCCTACAAAATTTCCTATCTAGGCATAATCCACGGTGGATACATAACAGTTTAGGATGGATGAATCATGAGGGTATGTGGATAACAGTATCACCATCGGATTAACTTCGGTAGGAAATTCTATATAATAATATTGTAAGTTTAGCATTATTCTTTGCAAAATTCCCTCTTTTTTTTTTACTCGTTCTTTTGTGCATAATTAAAGTTAGTTTGAGTGCGTACAACTATAAAATTAATCTCACCCAAAAAAATGAACCACTAGCTGGTCTTAAGTTTTTTTTGAAGAGAAAGGGTAAAAAGCTGGTTTTAAGTTCGAGCCTTTCTAGGGTGCCTAAGTCTTACCTTGGGCCCACAAGCTAAGTGTTGCGATCTCGTTAAAAAAATTATATTACCAATAAAAAAATCTCACCCCAAAAATGGGACACCCATGAAAAAAGAATAAATATAAAAAATTAAGATATATTCTCCAGCTGCTAAAGCAGATGGCCAAAGAATGATAAAGTGTACAGCTGACGTTGCGTTCGATGTGCGACATCTTCTTTCATGTGGCATTGCGTGAGTAATGTTTCTATTCTTTTTTTTCATTTCTTTTGGGATTTCAGTTCTGTTATTAGGGCTTTTCACTTTCCGTTTCTTTTTCAGCGTTCTCTCTTACTAACAAGGAAAATCGTAAAATTGGTAAGAAAATTTTCACTCTCTATCTAGTCATTTGCATTTGTAGAATCTGAGAAGAATGAGAATTTATGGAATTAGGGTTTCAGAGGGCTTAAACTCTAACATGTGGAATTTCAATGCTCATTTCTTGAATTTGTTAAGTTCGATTCGGATTATTATTCATAACCTCGATGTTTGGTTAATTTTGACTTAAAATTGCAAAATTTAGCTACTTAATGTAGGTATTAGGGTTATGATCGGATTTTTCAGAATGAAAAAAATCAAATTTCTCAATGGTAACCTTCTAATTTTGAAATTTCTCCATATTTCTCTCCTTATTGATTTGTAATAAATCAAGTTTTAGGTTTGGTCGGCATGGCGATTTATGCGTATTTTCTTTGAAGTTTTCAATGCCCAGATTGCCGATTTGTGTGTTGAACGTGTTTCCATGAGGGAAGGCTGATGGGGGATTTTTTATTTTTTTTTAGAATTGAAGGGTTTGATCATACCGGAAGTCTGGAACTAATTTACTGGATCCGAGCAGAAAATAACTTCTTCTTTCTGTTCTTCAGATAAAAATGAAAGGGCAAGGCAGTTATGTGCCGCCGCGATACATTCCATTGAGTCACTCGGATCCTGAGGCAGCAATTGTGCAACAGAAGGATGACCTTGTTCCTGCTCCGGGCCCTGCGCAGTGGACTTCTGGAATCTGTGCTTGTTGTGATGATATGCAGAGCTGTATGCTACTTTCTGCCTTTGTGATCCCTCCTTGATTAATCAGAAGGAATAATATTTATATTCAAGGTGCAATTTGGGTATTTAGAGAGATTCTAACCATGTAGTTTACTAGTTTCTTTCATTGTATATTGCCTCTGTCGTCGGACGTTGGTGATTTTACTAAAATGATATAAGGTTTAAAAGCTTATGACTTGCAACTGGGCTTCAGAGTAGATTCCTACTTGGTCGGTCTAATTACTTTTTCATGTTTCTGTCAACTCAGTCGATCTAATTACGCTGATTTGACTAGCCACCTGATTTTTTTACTTGTCTTTTTTGTGTGAATCTATTGCTATGCAAAAGATAACAAGGATTATGTCATTCTATTCCTGTTGGATGGGTGCTACTTGACCGTTTCATTTACAATATGGTTTAAAATTCACCACTGATTTTCCTTTTAGAGTTTCCTTTGATTAGTTGGAATGCAGGAGATCCACGTAAGATGGGGGTGTTCCTAAACACTGAATTCTTTGCAATTCTCTTGAGTTAGCTGACTGTATGCTCAATATCGAAACTGTGTATGCACTTCAACCATGTAGATGCACACATATATACAATGTTTAGGAATGATCTTCTATTTCCTTATCAACTTAGAAATATGTGGAAATCATTACAAAATGATTTAGGTTCACATAGAAACTAATCGTATCATGTTAATTATCTTATTAAGAGTAAAAAGTCAGAATGCCACAAAATATGGTCAAATGTTTGGAAAAGAAAATAAAGATGTTGGACATTTACAGATGGCCTGTCGAAAGGCCGTGGGCGACATGTATAGTATGAGATGTTAAGTTTTGTCTTTCTTATCAATATATGAGCTGTTGAATGTCAAAGATTTATGCTCAGAACTGGTAAAATCCTTTTTTTCCCTGTTCACCAGTAACTGGTAGTCTGGTAATGTACTCTGTCCATATTCTATCATTAGTCGTGCTTCAAGAGGTTGAACAAGCATGGTCATCCTATGAGTCCATTTTAGAAACTTCTGATATGCATATACTAATATTATGTGTGCCTTCTCTAGTTCTCTTTCTGATTCCGGATATTTGTTTGTTTGTTTATAGCTATCCAGTATCTCCATTTTCTATTCTGGAGCTAAGCTTGCTCATGAGACTTGTATAATTTATTCATGGACAGTCTACCAAGTCAGAGGCAAATTATTGTGCAGTAATTACGATCTCATCTTTTTTCTGATAAGCGACTAATTATGGTGTTATCATGTTTTTTACAGGTTGCATAGGTCTTATGTGCCCTTGCTACTTGTTTGGAAAGAATGCAGAATTTTTGGGTTCTGGAACTTTGATTGGATCGTGCATGACCCATTTTATTTTGTGTGGTCTTGTTAATTCCCTCTGTTGTCTGTTGAGTGAAGGCATTCTATTGGGGTTTCCAGGATGCTCTGTGGCATGTTACGCTTGTGGCTACCGCAGAGCACTACGGTCAAAGTATAATTTGCCAGTAAGATATCGACCTCTTTCTTCCTAATGGTTTTCTTGCAAATGGTTACCTTAGGGATCCTCATTAGGTGTGTGCGTGAGGTTGGCACCATCATCTTAGGTCTAGCCAGTCGAATACCTTAACTCCAAGATCAACTCTTGGGGGAAACACCTGCCAATATTTTGGTTGATCAGGAAATATGGTTGACATGCAGAAAAAAGTTTCCAGATGATCTATTCTTACAACTTCTTACAATTATCCTGTTGGGTCGGCTCTTTTTTTTTTCTTTTTTCAAACAATCTGCATAATGGGTGTACCTAAGGCAGTCATGATTTTAGGATTATCACAGCTTGTATAATTGCATTTTGATATAGTTCCTGCAGGTCACAGATTCATTCTTTTGACTCTTCATTGCTCAGTGATATTTATTCACACAAGGGCTTCTGATTTTACCCCTTTTATTTCTTTTGTTTTGGTACTAGGAAGCACCTTGCGGGGACTTCATAACTCATTTATGCTGCCACCTATGTGCCCTATGTCAAGAGTATAGGGAAATCCGTGAACGATCAGGCAACAATGCCTCATCTGATCTTACACTTGCTGAAATCACAGCTCCACCAGTCCAGAAAATGGAATCAGCTGCGACCCAAGACCAGAAATGATGCTACGCTATGATAAGCTGGTTACTATCACTCAAGCTGATCGTACACTCCTGAAGATAGCATTAGAAAGAGTTTCTCTGGCCAGCTGACACCTGAAGATAGCACGAAAAAGAGTTTCCCTCTGCCTTAGTCATGACATTTGTATCGATAGTCAATACACTATTTAGTTCTTTTCAGTCACAGTTTGGACCTGTAAAGATGTCTTTGGACATCTGAAACACTGCATATCTGAACTTTCTCTTACGTTGTTTTTACTTTTTCAACAGTGTCACATGTAAATAGAGACTGGTGTGTTCGCCTTACTTGTATGGTATTAGATGCCCAACCTCCGTACATAGCAATCAAATAACAAATGGGATTCATTCAATTTTTGTTAATTGCTCCATTTTGAAATATAAGACTCCCTGAGTACAGGACTTCATTGCACCGGCGATTCAGCGATAGTGAAATTTCTTTTGCCTTGCCTGCATGCTTCATTTGGCTTCATCATAACAGTAAGAAAATGAACTGAACCACTTGATAGATATCCCTAATGTAGAAGACCCATTATCAAAGAAAGGAATCAAGGATTATCTACAAGTAGTATTAGTTACATGAAGTTTCATTGATCTGAAGCAATGTCACCAAAATCTTAACAATGCTTGCCATTAGCTGCACCAAGTACATGAAATTCGTGAACTTCCTTGACAAAAAATCTAAAGCTCTAAACCCTATTCAAGAACAATGAAAAACTAAAGAACTATTTAATCAGTGCTTGCCAGCTCCAGATACTGAACTTATGGCCGATGAGGACTACTGTCAGAAATCAGAACATAACAAAATTGCTTAGGGTATTGACGCGGTCAACTTGGGAATCGAACGAGTCCTGAAAAATAAAATGATGCACCCAAATCAGTCTTATCAAATTAAATCAAAAGTTTTCGATCAAAAAAATATTAAATTAAATCAAAAGTATGAAGTATAGAATTGGAAACCCTCTATACCAACTAAAGTAACAAAACCCCCATATTTTCCTAAAGAAAGATCATATGTATACTGATCAGCTAGAGAAAGATCACCTGAGGAACATTATTCCAAAAAAATGATTTTGCAATCAGCTAAATTGTACTGGAATCACTATGCTTGTTCTGTGGGTCCTTCGGTTTCCGAAAATGGTGGAAATAGATGAACTGAATCAGTATCTGGAGAAGCTGTTAAGGTTCTTTAACAGTACTAACATTATAACTTCCTAAAAATATATTATTTTACATTCAAGAAGACCTGTAATCCCTTCCTTCCATGGGTCAAACTCTTAACACTGAAATTGTTTGTTTCTTCTTGTCATAGTGGTTTTTCAACTACTATGATCAGAACTAATAAGATAATTCAGGAGATGCAGGAAATAACTTCCAGTCACTAGGATTTTAAGCAATCAAATAATACCAAACACTTCAAAAATTGACCAACACATATACTGAACAAGGATACAAAAGTATCTAGAAGAACACATCCTCCCGCATCCACTAGCCATGGTAGATTTGGTCTAATTCTAGACCAATCCAAGCTGCTTACAAGTATGCTACAAACGAGAAAGAGAGAAAAAGAAAAATAAGTAATGAATGTTATACCATTCATCAGTTAAATTGAAGAATCCTTGTAAACAGAAACAGATAAGACTTTTGAACGTTGGACAAAGATAAACAAGTGAGGGGACAACAATCACCTTCCTACATAGGTAATATTTCCAACTAATGCAAAGACGAACATCAATGGATTCAGCCCCTGGATGTTACAAGATCAAGAGTCAAGACACAGTCATCCAGCTACTTGAAACTCAGAAAATTTTTCATTTTTTCGGTAACGGAAATAGTTCCTTAAGAAAAAGCACATATAAGCATAAACATCGCCTATAAATCAAAACATGATTTCCTAGAAGTACACACTGATACCAGAAACCAAAGACAAATTGAGGCAAAAATTCAGACTTTTGCATCATAGCCATCAGAAAATTAACCCCTTCCATGATGACCTGAAAAATCCCCGAAGTATCAGATAGCAAGAGCTTACCTCAACATTGCCTCTTCTCATCTGCCAAAAGTAAAAGGAAGGGCCAAGTTAGATTCAGCAACTTGTGTAATAAATTGAAGTATATGCGGGTAAAAGGCAATGCAGACAAATGAGACTTTTTATGGCCCTGCTTGGTACAACGTGAATATTTGCAAATGCGAAAATTCACGGTTTATAATGTATTTGGAGGTGATTGATGAGGGCATCTAATAATAAATATTTGGTGGTATTTGCAATGAGCTTACAAAATAAACAATCTAAAATTTTTTATTTATTTTTTTCTAATTTATAGAATTTTAATTAGCACCTACAAGAACTGTGAATTTTCGCATTTGCGAATATTCACGGTGTACCAAGCAGGGTCTATATGTCAAAATCTAAACAATCAGTCCAGATGATCAATGCTTCAGAACTATGCCCTTTCTGTATTACAACAAAGAACCCCAGGCTATGTGCTTTCTTCTTTTTCTTCGTTTCTCTCTCATTCAATTCTTTTCGACACTATATGCATATATGTTCTTACATGGTAGAGATAGAGAGATCAAGAGAGAGCTTCATCTTACATTTAGGCAAATCTGTGGAAGCCGCCCACCCATGTAAATAGCTGCCATCGCCCAACCAAGGATAGTTCCTATCTCACTATTCCTTTCACTCCCTTGTAGCAGTGATAGTTTGACATTGTTCTGAAAAACCCAAGAAAATGGAAACCCAGTGAACTGAATGGTACATAACTTTAAAAAATATTTCAGCGAAATTGAGAACATCAATGAAATGAGCATAATTCAACACAGAGTATTAGTAATCTCAATTGCATTTTCAGTAATCACATGACCACCCTATCCTACAAATAAGGCTTTTTCAATGAAAAATCCATGCCCACGCTGCTGACTATTAAATTGGTGGCTTGCCTCATCATTCCAGATTGTCCAACTGATAGGCCAGTAGTGGATTGGCTGTAGCCTAATATGATCAGAACAATTGGATGATCCTAAGTTATAATCATATCATGAATCGTCAAGGACAAGACAAGAAAAGAGTGGTTTGTTGAATGGGTGTGTCCCAGTTGGAATTTGTTTTGGGATAGCTATTCCAATTTGTGGCCCATCATCCCCTACAGATTATATGAGTAACAAGTAACGAATAAAACAAGGAGCAAAATATGAATGTTACATGCTGTAGTTCATAAGTACTACTGAATCATCTAGATTTGTCCCGCATTTTTTCATTTGACTTCATTGAAAGAACTTATTTACTGATACGTACGAGTTACCTTACCTGTAAAAGCTTTCTTCCTACTCTGATTACAACTCCTCTCAGCGGTTTTTCTAGAACCATGTTATGTCTGTTATTCACAGAAAAGTGGAGATCAAAGCTGCTAACAAAGAATGTCACTGCTGAGATCTGCAACCAGGGTAAAGTTAGAACTTCTGACAAATAGTATATGGAAGGATGACTCTAATGAACACTTATTTGTTAATGCTTCAAGGTTTACCGCACACAGCATGCTTTTTGTGTTCAAGGGTGGTGCAGATTGTGCAGAAACAGCACCAGCAAGCAGAGGTTCTTCAATAGTATGTGGGTCACGGATGGGGATCGTAGTTGTACTCTCAGAACCACGGGACTGTGCTAAATAAGATCCTGCTGTAGGTGTATGACTCTTTGTCAGAGATCTAGCTGACCTGGAGATTCAATTAAGGCCAAACTTTATAAATCAATACTCAAAAAGAAAAAGAAAAAAAAAAAAGAACAGACGGACAACCATCTAGAGGTGATTACCATTTTATATTCAAGCTATAGACTTTCTACTAGTAAGAAAATCATGTGAAGATAATATCAGGACAATTTAAAACGGCAATCTAAGTTTCGATTACCACAAGAAATCAGATAAATTAGCATAAATACAAAAAATTCCTTCTTATTTCCACACTGAAGCTATAACAAACCTTATAACCTCATGTTTGCATGGCTAGACTGCCAAACAATAACTAAATCAGATGAACTAACCAGATACTAATGTTTCTAAAAGCAGGATCGCGCCTGCAATTTCAAGGAGAGAAGACGCTTACGTGTAGTACATGCCTCTCCCAAAAGAACCATGACGAGAAAGAACTGGAGCATTGACAGGGATTGGTGAGCTTGGCACACGTCCCCCGTCTGAAGTGTCCGACCCATTTGTGCCGCTGTCCCCAAGCTTACCTTTTTCCATACAAAGAGTATTATTCTTACTTTTTGCTTTATCCACTATATCCGATTGATTTGGGCCCTGAATTCAAAAATCAAGCAAGAAAAACATTCATATGGATTGGTAATTTGGAAGAATAAATTGTAAACAAATGAATAAGACAAAAATGCAAGATACACAACACAACAGAGTACACAATAGTGTAAGATTACAAAAACCCACAATCTATTAGCCTGTTTATGATACATTCAAGTTTCAAGAGGCATCCTTTCTGTGTCAATGCCCCTTTTTAGTGGATCTTTGGAAGAGAGGTCCCTTGGAGACGTGAAACTACTAGTACAGTTTTCGTGAAGTTTTGTCATTTTAGCCACAATTATGGATAGAAATACAGTGATAGGAGTTTAGCAAGCCTCCTTATTTCCTTCAGTAATTTGTAAGGGCCTCCTTGATTTGACTAATTTAGATTGTGGTCTTTGTCACTACAAAATATATAACTGGTGAGAGTAGCTGGATAATCCATTTTAACGTACTAAGATATGTTGTTAGGTCTTAATGTTGTTAAATTGTTTTTATTGTATGAGGTTTCTTTTTTCCACATAAGAACTTTCTATTGCTTACATTACAACTGGAAAGAGGTTTGACTGGATTTTCCTCTAAATTCTTTAGGGTCGACGCTGTTTGGAACTTGTAGAAAAATATTTACAGTATTTCTTGTGTTGATGGTACAAGAGCCGATTCAAGCTTATGAGCATGGAAGTTGAACTTGGAAAATGTTAACCACAGGAAAATTTTTATTCCTGTGATGCATGGCAATAGTGATGAAAATTAGATGGTTTTGTTGATCAGAGAACTTTTGCTTATGGTATAGAGACTCCTTATCCCTAGCCAAAGATGTAAACTTTTTCTTTTCTATTTCCAGCATGTTTCACTATGAACCAAAGTAGAGGAAAAAAAGAAAGAGGGAAACAAAAAAGAGCTTATTTCTAGATGCTGAAATAATCAATAATTGAAATAACATCATTTTGTTGGAAGTAGGTATATCTTCATTAAATGTCAAAATCTGGACATTTAATGAAGATAAAATGCTTTGCCACCATAATCTGACCTTGTTCAGAAGGCCTCTTCTATTTGCTTTGAGACGGTGGTAGATGTGACCATAGTATATAGTTTGAGCAGCAAGAATTCCGGTCGTTATTGTATACAACTGTAGACCACCATGTACATAAACAAATTAATTACGCCACCCATCTCCTAGAGAACATTATGAGATGAAATCAAACAACAAAAATAAACTAGAAAACCTGTGGTTAGAATTCTTACCATTGCCATATAATAATGTGTTGGAAGCTGCAAAATAAAGCACAAAATATTCAGTAGACCTACATTTACTCATTTAACTTATAGATTTAGGTTGCTTAATGAGTTAACTATTGAACAAACCAAGCTACATCCGGATCTTAGATAGGAGATTCAAGGTCCCCTAAGCACCAGTTTTTTTTATTGCTTAACCAGTTCTCCATTGTGAAAATGCTATAGATGTTGTGAAAAAATCTCATTGTAAATCTGGAGACATTCACTAAGACACACCCATGCCCCATCAACCTAAAACCGAAAAAAAAATCTAGACAGCATAGAGACGACCATCTGTAGTCTTTTCTTTATATGCTGCTAAAGCAGCTTGGGAGGCTAATTGTACAAAAACTATGACTGCACATGAAAATAGCTATGATCATCAACTCTTTACTCTTTTCATGTACCTAAAGAAAAGCAAAATGGAAGAGTAGTGACACTTGGGCTGGTCACATTCAGAAACACCTTTGACCCTCATCGTCTCTAATAATTCATATACTAGTCATTTTATCAACATAATGATACAGCTCCTTCCTCGTAAAGAAGTTAAGAGGCCAAGGAAAAATTGTTTTGGTGCAGGAGTATTTATATACACAAAATGAAATGAATAACTTACAGTAGCAGGTTCCAGCCTACAGCCAAAAAGGTTGAAAAGATCTCTGCAATGGATAAAACAAACATGATATCAAGATCTGTAATTTCAGAACCAAAAGAAAATTCCATTTTGTTACACAATCACAAGATGTACATCCGGGCTAGCCCCTCATCTTTCTCTTTTTTTAATATGCATTTCTTTAATGATTGCAAAAGAAAATAAACAATTTTCCACAGACATTATTACATTTATTATTTTGAGTAAATCTATAATATGTACACTCAAAAAGATTGTAAGGATCTATGCAATGCATGCAACAAACACAAATATCAAGAGCTGCAGGAAATCAGAACCAAGGAAAAACTACATTACATGACATGATAATTTCTTTTCCTTCCTTCTCCCCCTCCCAAAGACACAAACAAACACCCAATTTCATCCCCCTACTGAAGCATACAGAACATATGAAAACAAAAAAGGAATCTTTGCGACAATCTTTGTAATCATGTTCTCTCCAGTATTTCTATCCTTCAAGGATTGCATTCCTTTCCTTCCAGATGTCCCAGAAAATAGTAAATGAGAGAGTTTTCCAGAAAAAAGACCCCAATCTGAGAAGGCTGAAGAAGATAACTCCAGACATAACCATCACCCTCCGAGGCATCACCCAACTAACTCCAAATAGCTGAAAGATAGGCCTGAAGCTCTGAGACACTCAGTCTGGCTAAAATCAATACATGTATTAACAACTGAACATGAAATAATCCAAGTACACCGACCCCCTGCTAATCAAAGGAAAAACCATATTTCTTGTTTCTCTCTCTTTTTCTTTTGTGTGTGTGTGTGTGTGTGTGGTTTCTGCCTTCTGGTAGTGAACCCATGTGTGGCTAATGCCATTTGCCACCTGTGAATACTCAGATCCTTCAAATCACTCGAGGTACCCATGACAACATGAAACATGGTTGATATAGTATTAGATCTGTATCTGATAGTTGTACAAAAATATTTCTTAAAAAAGGAGAGTAATTTAAAAAAAAAAAAAGAAGCATGAACATAAAAATTATATGTAACTGTATAGCCATCTCCACGTCATTTTTGGAGATCAACAAATCCCACTTAAACCTGCTGTCCATCCACATGGTGTGTAAGGATTCAAAAGATGAAGCAAATATGCAATATGAACATAGGAAAAGGGAAAGCAGAGCAGTTGACAGGCATTGTTTGGAGGACCATGTAGAAGAGGAAACCTCGATATAAGAATCTCTGAATAATATGCAAAATGTAGGGCCTTTTGGGTCAAACAACACAATGCACTGAAGCAGGAACCCACTGGATATTTACAAATTCAAATCAGATACTTGATTTTTCATGAATCAATAATTGCCTCCTCCTAGTTCCTTTAGAGATTGCACATTACACTTGCTGGCTAATTTGGCAATGGCACATAAGGTTCAGAATTCTAAGATGAGTATCATTGGTTATAAAGATCTCGAAGTAGAAGCAACAGGTTGGAACTGAGCCTTTTGTTAGACCATGCAAATGGAATTTATTTTTCTTTATCAGATAAAGTAAAGGTGGGATCCAATAGGGGCAACCTAGAATTTCCATTTGCAATAAAATTCAAAACAACAGAAAATAAGAAGCATATCATAAGAAAAATATTATATTCATTTAAAGATAAATTATGGAAAAAAGAATTCTTTGGTTAAGGATCAACAGTTTCAACTTGTGGAAGTCTTAGAAGTATAAGCAAAGACATGTTAGAGAGTACAGTAACATGAGAATTTGACAACACTAGCGAGCCTGTTTCCTTCAAGAAAACATCAAGATCCAGGTTGATATAAAACATGAAAATATTAGCTACTAAAAAGGACTATAAGCATTACCCAACTATCCATGTCAGCAAGAAAGCAATTGAAAGGCCCTCTGTGGATTTCTCCTTGTAGTTTGTAATGATTTGAGGTATCTCAGCAACACCCCAACTGATAACACTCAACATACCCAGGGACAACGAAACTGCATCCTTCGTGCCACAGAGACAGTATTTCATTGTTTCCCGAGCCCATTTCGAGCAATGCTGGTTTCTAGGACAAACAGGCAGAGATCCTTCGATAAGCCCCATCAGATCCAAAGAAACCCTGCTTTTAAACCAACCAAAAACAGGGGCATAGACTTGATTAGGTTTCAACTAGAGATACATTCAACCATTCAAGAAACAAATTTATGCTAGTAATTTGTAACACAAAGAATAAACCAGTGAGATGAAAAAAAAAAAACAATTTTAAAACAACACCCAAACAAACAAAGAAATATACCAACAGATAGAACAATCAGAAACTCACTCATAGAAGCAACCACCTCCCAGCAGTAATACATAAGAAGGGTTCATAGATTTATACTAGCATCAAACAATAAATCAATACTATCATGAAATATAGGCAAAAACTTGTATCACTAGACATCTGTACAAGAAAATCCAAGAATCAGAGTTCAGATCAACAAACTTAAACATGAAACTAGATATGATGTAATGGTTTTAGGATTCAGTAAGATAAAAAGAAATACATATATACAAAACAAAAGCCAAGAAACTACTTTCTTTTTAATTCTACAATGGATCTGCAAAACTTATATGAAAGAACAGAGAACTCAAAAACTTCTGTCAAGAACAGGGAAGACAAATAAAAAAGACAAGAAAACAAGAGTTGTGGGTTTCAAGAAATGGGTACTTGCTGTTAAGATAGAAGAAGAAGAATCATGAACTTTGTGAGAAAACCCCACCAGTTCTCTGAAATCACCTCAGGTTTCAATCATAAACTTCCAGTGCAGCAAAGAAGAGGTTTCAGGATTGAAAAGGATTCAACAAGAGCAAATGCTGGGAGTTTTAGAGATAAGATGAGAGAGAAAGAGAGGGTTCTGGTTTCTATGACTGCAATTTATTCTTTTAAGTTTTTGTTTTGTATTTTGTGTTTGTGGGTCTGTGGTGGTTGGGGCTCTGGGTTTTTGTCTGTATTGTTACTGGAGTTCTGTTGAAGTGAGAGGAGAATGTAGGGACGAATCAGAAGTATCAGAAGAACATTTTTTTTTTTTTTTTTAGGTAACGCTTTTTTGTTGGTTTGGAAAACAAAAATGAACAGTAAAAGATTGACGATTATGGAGCTGTTCATATGCCAAAAATTCGATTTACATGCGTCGCATCGGGGGAGTATCTTAACAACTTTTTTTTTGGCACGTGGATTCTTGTTCTGCTTACTCATCAGTCATCTGACTACTAATTTAGTACGATTTTGGACACCTTTTTAAAGTGGGTCAACAAAACCCATCATCTTACTGGATTCCACCTTAATGGCACAAACATTTATTATATTTCTTTAAAATATCATAATTTACAAAAAGAAAAAATAAATAGACGTGGCAACTAGTTCGGGTTAGGGTTGGCGAGTTGTCGAGTTAGTAAACCTCAATGCTAGCCCGTATAATAAACAACATAATTTTCCCAACCCTAGCTCTAACCTTTGTAACATTTTCCCTAATAATCCCATTATAGGCTTCTCTAATTATTTAATTTTAATTAAGAGAGGGTAAATGTAACCCAAAAGAATTTTAATTAAGAGAACAAATGGAATTAAAAAGAGCTTTAATGACGACTTTCATGAATTTGTTTGTATTAAATAAGGTATTATAAGGAGAGACCGAATAGATTCAAAAAGATTTTATTAAAAACTTAACTAATGGTTGCTTATGTGGGTTGGCTTGCGATTTACATAGGCCAACCTTATTTTTTAGTGGGTTAAAAATCTCCAACCCGAACTCGGCTCATTTAATTAGCACGTCAAGTTAGGGCCGAAATATCAAAATAGGGTTGCCAAGTTATGGATCATTTTGCCCTCAA
>MVGT01003464.1:156401-173266 GCA_002174775.1 Macleaya cordata | reverse complement strand
AAAAAAAAAAAAAAAAGAAAAAAAAAAGAAAAGAACAAGATCAAGAAAAACTAAAAAGAAACCGTAAAATGCTCTAAGACACCATTAACATTTCTCAAATTTGAATTAAAAGCAGGTAATGGGGAAGACATTTTGGGTGGAAGATGAGTCGTTTGGTGTATGTAGGTAATTAACAGTTTGTCCCATAAGAACAAGAAAACTGATTTACAAGTATCAAACAATAACCAACAAAAAAAACCCTGAAAAAGCAGGGACAGCTTGAAAGTAATAATCCAGAAAACTATATCCTACCCTTCATCACATTCGAGCTTACTTCTCTGAAGAGTTGGGTCTTTCCGAAGCCCACAACGGCGGTGACGAAACATCTGTTGTATTGCATTCTCTTGTGAGCCAGAGATCCATGAACCGTACCCATGGCGGATTGTTAGGGCACAACTGCTTCTCCTCTTCGGACTTTTGGCGGTAAAAGACGCAACTCAGCTAGGATTCTTCAACTTCTGCTACTACTTATTATTCTGTTACGTGCTTGCAGCACAATATGAAATCTCATGAAGCTAAAGGGGGTCCTACCAAGTTGGTAGGTGTCGAAGTGTTTTCGAATATATAAAGGCAATCCTAGTGGGAATTCTAAAAATGAATTTCAAAAAATGAAAAAGTGTTTTGCTCTAGTGGAGTAGGTGAAGAAACAAAAAAATAGAGAAAAAAGAAGAAAGAAAGAAAAAATCAGTTGATTTATTAAGGAGAAAAAATAGAAATAGTGGAAGAGAGAAATAGCTTTCCTAATACAAGCCGTATGCATGTGCGCTGCACATATTCCATATGTTGAACTTGTTACTTATAAATCCAATGTCATAATAAAAAAATATTTCATATTTTTTATGACTCTCAATTGTAATTAAAGTTAAATACTATGACACATAAAATTGGTCAAGAATCATCCTTTCAACTATGAGAATATATATTTTTTTTTTTAAATCATGAGAAATAAATTTTAGATAAAATTGCTATCAATTATAAATTTCTTAAACTAATGTGAAGAGAAAAAAAATAATACAATTTTTTCTTAAAAATAGGAGTCCATAAGAACCAAAATAAAAGTACGACAAAAAATTGAGTACTGACTATATTAACACATTGTTAACATCTATGTTGGGCTTTAATAAAAACATTTGCAAAATGTCTTTTTATTCTAGCAAAAAAATATAATTGATGACAATTATATACCCGTTTTGATAGGGTTTACAAAGGGTAGTTGATGACAATTTCACCCTTCTAAATCAACTTAAATACCCGTTTTAATGAGAGGAAGAGACATGAAGACGTTTTGGGAATATGGAGTTTTTATAGCTTTTAGAGAGAGATGACGCACCGGTTTTTAAATTTAAAAATTTGAGTGATTTTAGGGATTGTGAGGTGGGATATGAGGAAAGATTTTAGGTGCTTTTAGAGAAAGGTGGCGCCCGTTTTTAAATTTGAAAATTTGAGTGATTTTAAGGATTGTGAGGTGGGATAGGAGGAGAGATTTTAGGGATTATGTGTGAGAGGAACCAATTTTTTTTCCTTCTTTTAAATGTAGCAATCCCACTAATTGCCTTTGTTGTCAAAATTGTGGGAAGTTGGAGATTTTAGTAGTTTTTAAAGATATAGAAATGAGAATATTGTGGGATTGATAGTGAGATAGAGATAAGAGAATCATGGGATTGAGGTCGGTTTAGGAAGTTTTGAAGAGTGTGGGAGAAAATCGTGGAGGAGAAAGTGGTGTAGGGAGAAAAGGGGAAATGCTACAAGCACCTTGGATTTGCACCTTTGCTAATACCTCTGATTATTTTATTCAAATTAGACCAAAATTAGACGTAAGTTAGACCAAGTTAGACTCAAATTAGACCCAAATTAGACCCCGGGTATGATTTTGTGTGCAAATCCGGGGTGCCTGTAGCATTACTCGGGAGAAAAGACTTAAATACCCGTTTTGATAGGGTTTACAAAGGGTAGTTGATGACAATTTCACCCTTCTAAATCAACTTAGACTTTGTTAAAAAATTATTTTTTCAAGGGTATAAAAAGTAAAAAGCCTAAAAAAATGAATTAGCTTAATATAATAGTATAGATATAATAGTATAGATGGTATAGATTTAAGAATTAAATATTGACCCTCATTTGATGATACCCTCCTCTAAAAATCCCTAAAATGATGGATTGGAATATATTTTTAGGGGTTAAGAGTTTCCTCACTATAAATACCCTCAGTCTCTTGAATAAAAAGTTTGAATTAGTCCAAGTGTCTTGGCACTCGACTTGCCCTTAATAGTTGCTTAACTTGTGGAACTAGTTGATGACTGAATTTTCTTATAAAAATTGTACTCATTTGGAAGAAGAAAGAAATTATTCAGAGAAAAATTCCCGAACACATTTCTTGTTAAATTCCCAATCATACTGTCAATTTTACTCCTTCAATTCTTCTGTTTTAAATTAGATATAAACTTCTTTCATCTCTCACAGGGAAACAGAAGAAGAAAGCTGTAGTCCCTACTACCAAGTACCAGAGACGATGTACCGCTCGGTGGATGTGGGTATGGAAGATGAGATTCTGCCCATCAGTATTCTTGTTCACGAAATTCTGGGAAGGTTGTGTTCTTTTTCACCTGTGCTGATGGAGGCGATCTCGTGCTGTGATCCTATGAACAATCTAAAGACGCTGGAGCGGAGACTATTGGCTGTTCTGGACGTTGTGGATGCGGAGATGTCCATGGAGAAGCATCTGATTCATCATCTAAAGCTTAGAAAGCATAGTTACAAGATCCTCGAGGGTTACTTTGATGAATATGCAAGAGCATCTGAGACTGCGGCTATGCGGACCTGGATCAGAACCCTCAGAGTTACTCTGGACGTTATCAACGATGCATTCAAGACTTTTATTTATTCTTCTTCTCAAAAGGAAGATATTCATCATCATCATCATGTCCCAGATGATTCTATCACTTCTACAATGCATAGAATCACTATGCTAATAGCCAAATTAGATGATATTATTGCTGATAGACCACCCGATCCAAACCAAAAGATAATGAACATACTTGAACTGAATGGTTCTTTTGTTCTTGGGCGTTCTGAGGATGAGAACTCACTTATAGGATTACTGTTGGGGGGGCAACAATCCAAATCCTCTTCATGCCTAGATGACAATGTTGGTGTTATTCCAATTGTGGGTGATGCTGGTCTTGGTAAGACCACACTAGCCAAGCTTGTCTACAACGATCCTAGGGTTCAAGGCCACTTCGATTTGAAAATGTGGGTTTCGTTCTCCGAATGTTATCCCGACGTGATAAGGCTTACTGAATCCTTGATTAAGTCTGCAAATGGAAATCTGAAGAACGATGAGAAGAAAAAGAAGAAAAAGAAACAAAGGAAAGCAAGAAAAAAAGCTCAAATAAAAAAGTCTGCTGTTGGAGATTCAACTACTCCTCCCCTTCTTGATAATGATGTCAAATTGGAAGGTCTCCAGTCAAATCTTGGGAAGTTACTTCTAGGGAAGAGGTTTTTGCTCGTTCTAGATGGTGTGTCAAATGAGATTTGCTGCGATTGGAATGTATTAAAGGTCCCCTTCTGGACAGGGGCAAACACTAGCAGGATTTTGGTAACCACTCGGAGTCCTTTGGTCTCCTCTACACTGGGGACAACTTCTCCTTACCCTTTGCAACCTCTAAGTTATGAAGTTTGCTGGTCTTTGTTCAGACATTTGGCTTTTGGGGACAGCAACAACAACATTAGCAGTACCGTGGGCACTCCTACTCCTCTTCCTCCTCCGAAATTATTGCAATATTGTGAGGAGGTAGTGAAGTCGTTTCGAGGGTATCCCTCTGTTGTAGCGGCTGTTGGATTTTTATTAAGATCTTGTTTACGGGTTGAATTTCAGTCTCGATTCTTAAGGCGTTTGAGGTTATATGATCATTCAACTTCTCCAATCTCTTCGGCTCTATTGTGGACGTATCATGGTTTGTCATCCATGTATTTGAAACAGTGCTTTGTTTATTGTGTTTTGTTCCCTAAAGGGTACATATTTGAGAAGCACAAACTTGTATTATTATGGATGGCAGAAGGTTTTCTTCAACCCAAAGAAGGGACGACTTTGGAAGACATCGGTTTGGCTTACTTCGATGAGCTTTTCAAGAGATCTTTCTTGCAATTTGAAGATGATTATTTTCTACACGATGACATGTATGTAATGCCCGATCCCGTGCATGATTTGGCGGAATATATTTCTTCATCCGGTGATGTATATTTTAAATTGGATGACTACAAACATAGTCCATCATCATCATCATCATCATCATCCAAGATCTCTGAATATGCACGCCATTCATTGTTGCGTTGTACGACTGTTGGAGAGCAGACTTTCGAGGCCTTCTACAAGTCCAAGGGCTTGCACACACTTTTATTGTGTGGCCTATATTTTAAGAACTGCATTCAGAAGGTTCCTCAAGATTTATTTTTAAACGTAACACGAATATATGTTTTGGACTTATCTCATGCCGGTTTTTCGGAATTACCTGATTCTATCTGCCACTTGACACATTTGAGGTTCCTTGATCTCTCTATGAATTATATTAAACATTTACCTGAGACAATGAGTAGGCTTCACAACCTCCAAACGTTGAGAATTATAAGCCACGTCAAAATATTACGGTTCCCCAGAGACATGGGGAAATTAGTAAACCTTCGTCACTTGGATTTGGGAATTGGTTATCAAGCATTTCTCATGCCACCGGGGCTTGAAAAATTGGTGAACCTTCAAACACTACATGCATTCACTATGGATGGTGAATTTGGGAGGATTGAAGTGTTGAGGAAGTTGGTGAACCTTCGATCGCTTCTTATCTTAAAGCTTGAGAATTTGTGGCGTGACAAAGAGATGAGTAAGGGAGATTGTTTGGTTGATAAGAAATACCTTCACAATTTGGAGCTTGTATGGAGTTACAAACAAGATGCTGAAATTGCAGAAAGTATACTTTCATGTCTCCAACCTCACACAAATCTTAAACATCTAAAGGTACTGTCCTACAATGGTCTCATATTCCCAGCTTGGATTGGCAACCCTTCCTTCTCCAATCTTGAGACTGTTCAGTTGTGTGATTCCCAGAATTGTGAGTTCCTTCCTCCTCTTGGACAACTTCCATTGCTCAAGTCTCTCCTTATATATGGACACATGGATGAACTAAAATATATTGATGGTGAATTTTGTGGAAACAACATGGTTAAGACTAAGAGATTTCCATCACTAAAGACCCTAGAACTTCGTTCATTGTCTTGCTTGGAGACATGGGCTGGTTTAGTGGACGGTGACATGCCTCTTCTCCAAGAACTTATCATTGATTCCTGCGATATGCTGATCTCTCTCCCAACTCTCCAATTCCTCAACTCTCTCCAGTTGTTGTGTATTAGCAGCTGCCAGAAACTCCAAGACTTCCCAGATGAAAGGCCTCCAAGTTCACTTAACTCTATGGTTATTTTTTGTTGTCCCTTATTATTAGAAGCATGCGAAAAGGAGGAGCGTGAAAATTGGCGGAAGATAATTAAGCCAATGTCTGATTTTCTAGGGTCTATGAGATTCAAGCTTCATACAAGTAGGGCTGCATGCTATTATCTCTTGTCTTGGCCTTTTCTTGTTTCTTTCCCAAGGTTAAATAACAAGATAATTATTTATCCTATACTAGATAAAGTAACTCTTTTTCCCCCTTCTTTACTTTGATTTCAGGTAATTTCTTTGGATGATACCTCTGCCTTCAACTTGATGCTTGATACAGTTATGGTAAACATTGCAGTTGCAGTAAGCACATTCTTTATGATGCCCTTCGAATCTACATCATTTTGAATGGTGATTGATAATTTTTTTATAAGTGTGTTAGATTCACATATCATATGGCAATTGAAAATATGCTTTTAACTTCCTAGATGATGCACATCATTGTTCCCTTCTTTTCATTTGTGTATATGTTTCATGTATGTGCTTCTGTCATGTTTCTCAATCTCATGCTTTTGTTATTACTATTTGCCATAAAGAAGCATGATTGTTTCTCATTTCTCTGATTTTATTATTCCTTTTTATCTTATTACGATTGATCTTCTTGTGAATGTGATTGTTGCATGTATAATTATGAAATTCGCTGATAATATCGCTATACAATTTTCTTGCAATTGTTGTCTGTGAAAATCATACCTACTGCCACTTAAGTGAAATCTTTTTATGGAATTGTTCGTATATATATGATCAATAAAATGCCAAGGGTGTACGTAGTATAATTTTTCAGAAATGCAACTTTAGTAGGGCAGTTTCCACATTGTAATTTTTATAAACTTTAATTAATGTTCGATTCATGGACTTGCTACTGTTGCAATTTTGGTTTCTTGAGACTCGTTTATTTTTGTGTGTGCTTTTCTAACAAAGAATATGCTAGGGACCTTTTGTTCTTTTTAGATGGGATGATTTTTGGTATTCAGTGAGTTGATCCAAGGGATGATTTTTGTCGACTGTTTAAGTTTGCACGTGTTATTTTTCTTGAAACACCACAGAACTTAGGAAGTCAAAAATTGTGTCTTCCATGAATTTCAACTCATCATTTCTGCCAACAAACCAAAATGAGGGTTTTCCGTTACAACACAAAATCTTCCAAGAGCCTAACCTTCACTTTAAACTTTGAAAGGAATGAAGCAATCCGTGTAAAGACACCATCGTAATTAGTAAGAGGTAGAAAAGATCAAACAAATTCTGATGGTATTTTGGTAGGGCCAAAATGTAGTAAATAAGTGAATTAGGATCTTCCTTTGACTAGTAAGTAATTCGAAATTGCCTTGTTTTAAAATACACACCAGTTGCTGACCAAAAGGGATGGTGGATTTGTAATGCTCTGAAGCTTTTTGAAAGCCCAAAAATGGAAATCATTCAATGTCTTTGGTTTCTCTAGCTGGTTTCAGACTAAAATGGAGGAGTTGCAGGTTCAACGGTTTCTCAAGAGTACGTCTAGATGATAAAATAGAGAAGATTAGGTTTTATTTTTGAGGAGAAGATTTTGCAGCTTTGATGCTTTCTCTAGAAGTTAAAATGGTGGTTTTAACGACTTTGTCTAAGGCATTCTGAAAGCCAGGTTGATTTGACAACAAACTGCAAGATGTCATATACTAATGTATATATATTCCTGATTGATTTCTCTAATCTGAAAAAATGAAACTTTAGAGTGAATCTGGCAACCCATACTACCTTGGATGGAAGTGAGTGATAATCATCTTTGGTTCCATTTTCAGTAAGCACACTAGAACGGCGTCACATTCACATGTAGAACTATATCATTTTAAGAGATAAAACCAGTTAAATACTGAAGTCTTTTGACAAAAAACCACCTCGAAGAAGAACAAACTAAGACTACCCAAACAGGCTAGTTTGCAAAGTAGCCCCCTTGCAGAATGGCTTTGAGTGTTAAACATCATATTAGCCTTGAATTTTTTGGTGAAAGAAGTGCTTATAAAAAGCACACAAAATCATCTTAAATTTTTAAAATCAACTAATTGTAGAAATTAAAACACTAACTTAGAGAATAAGCTTGTCCTTCCTTTTTTTCAATATAAAAACAAAAATAGAAAACCTCCAGAGAGAAGGAAATAATATATATAGTAATTGGGTGGACATAATGAACCTTAACCCGCAGTACTTAGATTTAGTCCGTCATTTATCTCTTGGCATGTTATAGTTGTCTCATCCTCCTGATTCTTGAAGCTCTTTGAGTCCTTAGCACTACCATCTCGATGTTATTGATATCAAGTTCATTAATTAATGTAAACATGCCATGATAGAGGCTCTTCAAAACTTGAGAGCCTTGTTGGTAGGCGTTCATCACCCCATCCCTATGTCATCTTCATCAATCCACTAGATATCTTATTACGTTATATGATTATATCCATAATTGATGGGTCTTTTAATCACCCTTGCCGTTATTGTGAGGCGCCTTTCTTTCAACCTTTTATTGTAGATGACAATTAAGATACACCAATGCATCCAGCCAGTTTGGTTTTGCTCTAAGGGATTCTATGTTGTAGTGTGTATAAACTTAAATCCATTTCTGATGCCCTAGCATCCACTTCTACCCCTGTTTCAGACACTGAACTTATGATGAACACTCTTAGAAGCTTAGGACCAGAGTATCATTGCTTTGTCACAGCCATTGAAACTCGAGAAACAATTCTTACGTCATTGATGCCCATAGGCAGCTTAGCTCAACAAGAAATCAATGCATTGGCACGGCAGAGTTTGATGGAAACAAGAAATCTGTTAGACATTTTAACCTCCTTCTACTCTGCTTCGGGACAACTCGTCAACTTTAAAAAATCAGGCATTTTCTTCAGTCCCAATTTGCCTAATAAATTTGAGAGAATGATAATTAAGATCCTAAAGGTCAATGAGAATCACATTTCTAAGGAAGAAGATTCCATATTTTAAAAAAACTAAACTAGAATGGAATCATATTCCCAAGATTACGATTATCCAAACATAGCCATGTAAGGAACTTGAAAGAAATAAATTATCTGACAAATGATAGCTGATTAACCCTGATTAAAGGCACTCCACTTATGCTCGCATCCTAAATAGCTAAGTATGACTCAACAAGATTTAATGGCTGCAACATGAATGACTTTTGTGGATGTACGAGGGATTTTATGGCTCTAGAAAGTTGTCACAGATGTTTAATATATAAAGAAGAGAGAAGGAAAGTACATGGTAATACCAGAATTTTGTTTTGGGTTCAGCTCATTAGAAGTTTATAACTCTTTAAAGATTTAAAATTAGATGATATGTGTTCTTGAATGTAGATTCGGAAGCAGCTTAAGAGAGATGTAGTGCATCTTGCTAAGTCTATTAATAAAAAAATAGCAAGTTCGTAAATTAGTAAGTGCATTCTAAAGGGGGTTGCCAAAAACACTTACAAATCTCTGTAAATAGCAACTTCATCAATAAGCAAGTGTATTTCAAGGGGGTTGCCAAAAACACTTACACCTCTAAATTCCTTCTAGGTAGAATTAATAATCCCAGTTCTAGAGTGAGATTTTGATGTCTTCATGGAGGTTTGAATCTTCCAATTGATTTGGAAAAAGATTCAACATTGAAGAATTGTTCTCCATGTTCCTTCTTTCAATTTCAAGGGTAGAAGAGCATTTGGAGTTCAATTTGGCCACCACCATTAAAGATTGAAAAATCTAATCATCATCTTAAATTTCTCAAGTTCCATTTCACATTGGAGTCCATCAATGGATGGATGATAGGACTACAAATTTTCAAGTTAGTTGATTTTTGGTTAGAAGAACATCTTTACAAAAAACTAGCCTTTGGTTTATCTATATGTGGGTCCCACATGCTATAGTAACAATGATGACATTATAATGATGTCACAGATGACGGAACCACTCTCTTCTATATACTGCTAAAGTACCATGCAAAATTTTATAGATCATAACAAATTCATCATCATGGTCATGAATGATGATGGAGATGATGATGACGATGTTGATGATCATGATCATGAATTATGATGGTGATAAATGATGATGATCATGATTATCAGCGATGATGAATAGGTGATTATTATTTATATTTGTTTATGTGTTCTTACCTCAATGGATGGGCGTGGGTATATCTATGCTACAGTCTCAAAGTTGGTCATCATAAGGACTTAACCCCTCTGGCAAGAAGATTTGGTTCCTCATTCCTCATGCTTTATTTTGGACCACTTGGAACGAGAGGAATCGAAGGAGTTCTTAAGACAGACAAATCAGCTTGGGATCTTAGTATTGAAGTCAAATCCCAAATTACTTTTTGGGCCACAACGTCATATCCTGATCTAAACCTCAAACTAGATCAGTGTGTTTTTTATTGGGATAATTTGTTTAGTACCTAATTCAATTTTGCTTTCCGGTTTGTTGCTCCCTCATATATGCTGAACAGTAAGTATATATGTTGAGGTGTGCTGTCATCTTACTCTGTCTCTCCCCTGTTTTCACTGTATATCAAAACTAGATAACTTTAGAATACACCATTATAAGATGGTAATGAAGGAGAATTAATTAACGCAATACATTGAATTATTAGTAAAATGGGTCTATATACTGAATTAAGGAAGAGTAAATATGAATGTTCTGCCAGATTCTCATGTGTTTGCTTACAAGAATCTCAACAACCATTCATTGTATATATGAATCCCTCTTCTGGACTCTGTCGGATCATGGTGAAATCAAAATCTGTTGTGATGGCACATCACGTGGTAACCCAGGTAATGCTGGCACCTGTGTAGTCATAAGAGTTCACCAGGCCAGCGTCATTGGCTGCATCAGTCTTGGTATGGGAGTTTGCTCCAATTTCATGACGGAGGTTACTGCAGTTATGATGGGTTTGGATTGGGCTAGAAGGAACAGTCATACTAAGGTATGAGTGGTCTCTGACTCCAAGGCTACCATTTCTGCTTTCTCAAATAATAACATTCCCTGGTGCTTAAAGTCCAGATGGGAGACACTGAAGAACAAATTTGTAAGAATCAAGCTTTCGTCTGTGCCACGTGAGATCAACTTCGCCGCGGACCACGCGGGAAAAAAAGGATGCTATCTCCCTCCTGGCCATATAGAATCAGTCTCGTATAGACCCCAATATCTTCATCATATTGAATTCCCAGATGTTACATACAATCGTTTCTAGATAGATAGGTCTTCTCTATTTTAGGCCTGTTTTATCTTTTTTAGTTTGTTCTTGTATCTTTTGTAACTTTTGGTGCTCTTTGGCTTTTAATATATTTACTTCTTGCAGAAAAAAAAAAAAAAAAAATGAATCCCTCTCCTAGATAGCAGAGTATGGAATGAAGGTAAAATTAAGGAGAGCATTTGTGGGAGTGACAGGATTCTTCCCGGCCCAAGGGAGAGTTGGTAATCGATCGATGCATCTATATGATAATGCAGTAGCTAAATCAAGTTGTAAGGCTAGATAAATCAATGTTAAAACAAAGTGGAATTCAATCCAAAACAGCAAAGGTAATATACATAGAGAGGTCATATATATGGTCACTGTGTTCACTAAACTAGGAGTACTTTCTAGCTAGCTGGTTTTCAATTTAAGTCAGAGTAGTCTTTTGGTTGGTTAAGAAGCAACAGCTTAAGCTTAACTACCCCAAACTTCAAACTTTGTGCATTCCTCTTATTAGGAACAGGGATTGGCAGATTTTCATCTAATCTCCTCCTCCATTAATTGTTGGCACCAAAACCACACACACACATATATATATTCATCATGCATGATCGACTGATTTGGAACCAGTACAAGCTAGTTAATTATTGATGGTCCATGTTCCCATAACTGTACGTGTATATATATGCCTATGCATTAAGAGTTTAGAGCAACAAACATGCAGTTCATAAAACCAAAAACTCAAGGATCTATCTCTAATAAGAAGGAACACCCAACTGACAAATACATCACAGAAACATATGGATCAAATTAAGAAGAAGAAGTGAAAACTAGGAATAAATTAAAAGAAGAAAATTGTAGAAAAGACATTCATCATAATCCAATGATCTGGAACCAGTCCTAGCTAGTTATTGGTGGGCCCTGTTTCCTCAGGTTTATTGAAGGGCCAATATGTGGCCTCTTCCGACGTACAATCCTCTCCTAAGTGAGGACATCCATCAATATGTAAATGACTAAGCTGCGGGGGACGACTTACCGAGGTACATTTCTTCAGAGAAGGGCACGAACGGAGTGCCAACTCCTTTAGCGACCCGAAGCAGCTTACGTCGGGAATAATTGTCAAACTCGGACAATTACTGATATGAATCTCTCGAAGTAGCGGCATATCACCTTCTGCCAATACAGTCCACTCCTTCCACCCGGTCCACAAATCAAACTTTAATATCTCCAAAGATGGAAAACCTTTTTTCTCATCATGCCCAAAGAATAATGGAGGATCAAAGGTTGTCACTACAGCATTACCGATTAGTGTCAGCTTTTTCAGGCATGGAAGCTCCCTCACTAAATCTATAGTGTCTAGGTTGACACAACGAATTAATTCAACAATTTCAAGGGCAGACGTCCAATTCCAATTTCCAAGCCATGTTTGAAAACGGTAGCCTTCAATCACCAACTCCTTCAAGTTTGGATGAGGTCGGAGGAGTTCAATGATCCATTTCGATTCATAAGGGAGCTGCTGATGACTTGGCCCACTCCACTGCAACTTTAGCCTTCTGAGGTGTTCTTTTTTATCCAAGTAACTATGAGTTACACTACTTGAATATTTGACTTTTTCAAGGAATGAAATACAAAGTGAACCTCGAAGCTGATCCATCCTCTCTAATTCAGTGATATGGCATCCTTTTGTTTTTGCCACATTAAACTTTCGTAGCTCTTGAACCTGAGTTAGTTGTCCAATATTCGGTGGAGTGGGAAAAGCAGAATCCTCATCTATATCGAAGTGGCGAAGGTTAACAAGAGCTCCTAAGCGATGTGGTAACCAAGAAAGCTTTGGACATCGCCTGACCTTTAATGTCTGTAACACACAAAGTTTGCATATACTCTTATTAATTGCGAAGATAGGAGTACCAGATACATTGAGGTACCTTAAAAGCTTCAAATTGCTGATGCTCTCTGGCACTTCTTGGAGCTGACTATTACTTAAATCCAAAACGCGGATGAGCCTTCCTTTACCCACCAATAACGAAGGGTAGAAATGGGTGATAAAATTTTCTTTTTCACAAAGCAACGTCCTTAAGTTCGTAAACTGTTCAAAGAAAGCTCGTCCTAATGTTATGCCAAAAGAAGCAACTGATATATGCCGCACACACTCAGGGTTTTGTACCTTATTTGACCCGTTAGCAGTCAATACTAACCTGAAGGAATCATCGACGGCAATGAATTGCACCATCTCATAAATGAATCCGTTCAACTTGTACTTTGGAGGTGTGCCAAGACTCATCTCATCACCATTAGCATTTTGACTAATAACTTGAAAGAAGGACCTTTCCACCAGTTCTTCAAAATATGATTCAGCCAAATCCTCCAACCGCATCCTCCCTTTAGGTAAGACTAACTCTTCTGCCATCCACAACTCCACTAAGCTTTCCTTCTCAAATTCATATTCTCTTGAGAATAGTGCACAATAGGGTAAGCATAGTTTTAAATGGGCAGGTAACTGAAAGTAACTAAATCTAAGGGAAGAGGATATGCCATTCTCTGGAAGGTTTGCTAGCTCGGTATCTAGAATGAATTGCCATTCACTCGTTTGTTTTTTTGCAAATAAAAGCTCTCCGAGCGACTTTGCTACCAGAGGAATGCCGTAACACTTCTTACTCGCAATAGCCCTTCCGATTTTTAACATTTCATCATTGTAGTCATCCTTGTTATTGGATACTAAGGCATTCTGCTTCAATATCGACCAACATTCTTCATCAGAAAGAGTCGATAACTCATATCGATAATCCGTTCCAACAGCCACAGATGCGATAGAGCTCTGTGTAGTCACGAGAACTACACTACCATGCGATGCATCGGCTAAGAGCCTTAGGAATGCCCTCCAATCATTATGGCTCTCGTGCCAAATACCGTCAAGTACAAGAAAGATTTTTTTCTTTTTAATAAATTTCCGAACTGCAACCTGAGCAAGATCACTACTCAACACATCAAACTTTTGTTGAGTTGCAGATTCCATAAATGCTTTTATTAGCATTTTTAAATTGAAAACATCATGGGTTGAGACCCAAATCCTATGGTAATCTTCTTTTTTTATCTCCTCATGGAACAACATCTGTGCTAGTGTAGTTTTTCCAACACCAGCAGCGCCGACAATCGAAATGATAAATACTTGGCTTGAGTTCCGAGACTCCAGTATCTTGCTCAGTAGCTCCTTCTTTGCATTATCTCTCCCATAAATAACAGACTCCTGTACAAATGACGATGATTAGTGGTTCATCAACAGAGCATTTTCAAATTTTTTCCATGTGCCACGTTCTCTGCTAGTTGCTTCATCAAGTGGAAATCCACCGTATTCTTTTATGAGCTCATTCGCCTTTTCTATAAAAGAAGAGATTTTGCTCAACATTTCCTTGAAATACTTGTTTTTGTCATAATCATAATCACCGTATGTGCCACGAATGGATTCCACATAGAACCCTTCTACCATATCCACACCCTTGTATGCTGCCTCCTGGACATTGTTCAACCAAAACAAGCCAGGGTCATTTGCATTTATATTAATCACGGCACCTGAAAGAATCGCTTTAATCTTTCTTAACAACAGTTGTAGCTTCACCATATTGTGCTGAATTTCTTCTGCTGTTTTTTCATTACCTGTCTTTATCCACTCCGACTGTATGAGGGTTGCAAGTTTAACCAAAGAAAACTGCAGTATACAAGTTCCCCATCCTGACAATACTACACTCAATAGCAACGCCTCAGCCATGTTATCTTAACCCCTTGTGTCTGGTTCCTATATACTGAAACAATGCTTTCTCTCTGTTTCTCTGTGCCGTGTCCCTTCGCACTGAGATCTTCAATGTCAATATTGTGTCAAAATGCCTAGCAGAGATTCCATTAATCCCACAAAGTCACCTGTATAGCCCAAAGAAATCATGTGAAATGACATAGTATCCAATCTATTAGTTAATGAGAACCTTAATTAGTAAATATGCAAAATAAGCCAGTCCGTGCATATATTGATAAATGAAGTAAAGACTTGAGAAGATAGATCGTGGGTGTACATATTCTGTTTTGAGTTATATATATCAAAAGGTTCTATTAAGTCAATTTGGGCCATACTACACTCCCAAAAAAAAAAAAAGGGGGGTTTACAGATCAGTGTTGATGGGTGTGCTACAATTAGGACCCTGTATGCCGCCTACGCACACTTAATTAGCAATGCAAACATACACACATACTTCAAATTTCATTCATCAATTGAAAATTATCGAAATAACTACTAGAATTCAAAAACCCAACAAACAAAAATGTATATGGCCTCATCAATATATTACATATATATACCTTGCTGCCACTCTTTCTAGCTAACAGCTGGTTGTTGCTTCCAGACTTTGTGTTCTGCACAGGTGAGATAGGAACAACAAGAAAGTTATTGAAAAAACAAAGAAGATGTTAAAACTAAAAATAAGTAATACAAAAGAAATTAAAGACTACAATTAATTAAATCTGAGCTATTCCCAAGCATACATACATATATATATATATATATATAGATTCAGACACTCAACAAGCACCAAAGCAAAGGAGGCCAGAGGAGGGAGATGGAGAAAAAAAAAAGTAAAAAAAGAAAAAACAATACAGATCGAACATGGTAAGAATCAGGGTAGCTAGCTAGCTTGATATATACCTATATAACTCATTTTTTTTNTGCAGTCTCTTCTTATTCACTGACCACTATCATCATCATCATCCTTATCTCTTATCTCCCTCAAGATTACCATTAGGAACCTTCTCCATATCAAAGAAGAAGAGCTGAAGAAGAAGAAAAAGAAGAAGGTTGAGAGTGAATGAGACAGAAAGAGTGAGAGCTGAGAGAGAGAGACAGAGAGAGAGAGAGAGAGTACTGTTAAGCAAAAAGAAGACCAAGAAGAAGAAGAAGACCAAGAAGAAGAAGAAGAAGAAGAAGGTTGAGAGTGAATGAGACAAAGAAAGAGTGAGAGCTGAGAGAGAGAGAGAGAGAGAGTACTGTTAAGCAAAAAGAAGACGAAGGAGGTTGAGAGTTAATGAGTCAAAGAAAGAGAGAGAGAATGATGGAGACAGCTTGAATAGTTCCGTTAGCTAGTTAACGAGCTGAGAAAGAGAGAGAAAAATAAAACTTTCCTTAGAATTTTTTTTTTTTTGTTCTTTCCCTTAAGCAATCTCTAATTCCTTTAAAACGTTATGCTTTTTGTTCAGATTTGTAAAATCTGTGAACTTCCTACGTTTTATTAAAAAATAAAATAAAAAATCTTTTAAGCTTCTTAACATTTTAGAAATTTTTATTTCTTATTAGACAAATCTAAGAGGAGAGGGGTTATTACGCGCCTCCCTTTTGCACCCATCGAAGTCCCCACAGTTTATAGGGCTCACATACAAAGAATCCACGTATGCTTTTTTGAAAGGATGTTCTCCTCACAATTTATATTATTATATCTGAAAATCAGTTCGTTCTAAAATTTCTAATCCGGCCCTTCAAATCAACCTTTAAAAAATTTAGAATATTTTATTTTTTTTATTTTATCGTTAACTTTCGATAGACATTTAATGGGGTTAGAAGTTTTATAATAATTATACTCAGCTAACACATAGATCTAAAAGATGATTTTTTGTATCGATGATCTCCTCATCAGCTCATGGGTCGTCTTTAAGTGGGCGCACTCAATACCCTCTTTATTCTTATACTCTACTTACACATTCATGTTGGTGAATCAATGTAGAGATGATCTAAGTGCTAGATTTTTGTGGTGGCGGTGCGACTTCATTTTAGCCGTCACAATGCCCATCTATGTCCCTTTTTTTTCTTTCTTCTTGTTAGGGAATTCTAGGTTTTTAAAATTTAAACAGGCAGCGGAATTAAAATTAGTTTAAAACTATTTCCTTGAATCCCTTTTAATTCTTAATCGCTGTTAGAAATCTTAAGAAGGTTGGAGGATTGTTACCTTTGAAGCGTGATTGAAGAAGACAGTATGTTGTAGTACTCCTCTTCCTGCTTCAATCCAACGGAGCGGATCTTCAAAACTGTTTCTCCTTCTTCCTCAAAACCAAACCCTAGTTACAGAATTAATGGAGGCTAGGGTTTTTAGTATTTTAGAAGTAATTAGAATAGATGGAGAGG
>MVGT01003464.1:137812-153257 GCA_002174775.1 Macleaya cordata | reverse complement strand
AAAGAGTTTTCAACTTATGTGACAGTGGGACCCACCATGCCACATAAATTTCTGGCATTTGTTTTATAACATGGGTGGGCCAAAAAGCAGCACTCCTTCTCTTTACTTCTTATCAGGGTTGACTGTTATTGGAGGAAGACGTTTTGGGTGCTACAAACACCTTGAATTTGCACCTTTGCTAATACCTCTGATTATTTTATTCAAATTAGACCAAAATTAGGCCAACTTTAGATCAAATTAGAGTCAAATTAGACCCGGGTATGATTTTGTTTGCAAATTCGGGGTGCCTGTAGCATTACCCCTCGGACACCGGTCAGCAGTCGCTGCTACCACGTACCATAGAGAGATGGTGGGTCGTTGGGTTGGGTGGATGTGGGCATGGAAGATGAGATTCTGCCCATCAGTATTCTTGTTCACGAGATGCTGGGAAGGTTGGGTTCTTCTCCCCCACCTGCATTGATAGAGGCGGCCTCGAATTGTGGTTCTACAAACAATCCTACGACCCTGGAACGAAAATTATTCACTGTTCTCGATGTTGTGGATGCTGAGACGTCTACAGAGTAGAAGAAGCTCATTCATTATCTACGGTTGGGATGGCATAGAGACCGGATCCTCCAAGGAAGAACGGGCAAGAGCAGCCGAGACTGTGGGTATGAGGAGTTGGCTCAAAACCCTCAGGATTGTGCTTAGATAATGTCATTGATGCATTGGATGATATCTACACAAAGATTTCTGTTTCTTCTTCTTATGAAAAGAAAGGTATTTATCAGCTCCCCTATTCTACTACTACTACTACTAATATAGATAATATCAACATACTGATCAAGAAATTAGATGATGTTCTTACTCATAGACCACCAGACCCAGACCAAAACATAGTGAAAATATTCAAACTAAATTGTTTTTTTTTTTTTTTTTGGTTTNTGTCTACGAGGATGGAAGGGCTGAAAGCCACTTTGATATGAGAATGTGGGTTTCCTTCTCCGACTGTTATCCCAATATGTTGAGGTTTACACGATCCTCGATTGAGTCTGCAATTGGAGGTCTGAAGATCGATGAGAATAAAAAATGAAAAAAAAAAAGGCTCAAATAAAACATTCTGAACTTAGAGACACAACCTCTCCCCCCTCTTGATAATAATGTCGAATTACATATTCTCCAGTCGAAGCTTGAGGAGTTGCTTCATGGGAAGAAGTGTTTGCTCGTTCTAGACGAACGAGATCAGCTGCCATTGGGATGTATTAATTAAGAGTCCCCTTCAAGGCAGGGGCAAACACAAGCAGAATTTTGGTAATCACTCGGAGTCCAATGGTCTCGTCTATACTGGGGGCAGTTCCCCCTTACCATTTGCAACCTTTTTAAGTAATGAAGATGGTTGGTCCTTGTTTAGACATTGGGCATTTGGAGACAGCAAGAACAACTGTACCGTGGGCACTCCTCCCCCTTCCTCCGAAATTATTGCAATCTTTTGAGGAGATGGTGGTGAAATCATTTCGACGGTTTCCTATATTTGCAACGGCAACTGGAACTTTATTATTAAGCTCTTGTTTATCAAATGAAATTAATTGCTGGTCTTTGCTTAGACATTTGGCAATTAATAAGTCTAAAATACCTTCTACTAAAAGACAACTTTATGGCAAATGAACAATTTGTTCATGTAATAATAAAAGTTTTTTATTTGCAAATGTTTGCATTACGAATATTTGCAAAAATGTGGCAATTTAGATGCCAGAAAGTTGAAAGCAATTAAAAGTTTTCCTTTTCCAAATATCATTTGATTCTTTTTTACTACTACTGTACTTCCTTTAGAACACAAAACCCATCAGATGTTCGCCACATTTTTGTCACACTCCAATTCATGTAAAAGATTTACAATGAGCTTCTATCAAGTTTTGTCAAGCTATGAAACTATTTGAGATGATAAATAACAAGCCATTTGAGGAATGGAAACAACTGCAAAAAGATGACACTCACGACAAATATTACCAAAACGCAAAGAGTCACATTGCAAATAGATGCTTGATAGAAACTCCTCTCACCTAATCTTTTCTGCACACTGAGAAATTAGTTTTCTACTACACTATCAAACTGAGCAAAAAAAAAAAAAAAACCCCAATGATTCAGTAGACTGCTTGCCATTTTAGAGCAAAATATACAAAACTTACAGGCTGACAGACTACTCTCTACTAGATAAGAAGAGCACATATCATATTATCATCTCCCATTTACCTTAGGCGTGCGGAGCTTCGAGTTGTTCTCCTCAGATTAGGAACTGGAACAGAGGATTGGGAAGGACCTTCTCCAACTGCATCAGTCTGCTCAGTTTTACAAGTTCTACGCCTCTTTCTCATGGCAGATCCTGAGGAAGGTGCTTGACGTTGAGATGGTTCGTCTTCATCTTCCTGGCCTTCATCTTCCTCTACTGTTTCCACTTTGGACACAACACATGGCCATTCAGTGCCACAACCAGGACAAACTTTTTCAACCTGTACCATCCAATTCAATCAGCAAACATTAGGAATAATCACAGAGACAATTTCACATGTTGATAATCAGAGAATCGGAGAGGAAGGATACCCTTCTTTGAGAAAATTTCTTCTTTAAACAGTAGTGGTGAATTCGGACATTACAACCCTCGTTTTGGCACAAATCAGCCTGTTGCAAACACTTTCAAAGGATTAAACCAGATTGCTTAGAAGCAGAAAACAAGAAAATTTGCAGATCAGGGAAGTGGGTTTTTTGAGAAGAGAAATACATCACCGAAAAAATCTCAAGCAGCTAAAAATTAAATTAGCTGACAAAGGAACATGTGAACCTATAAAATTAAAAAGTTGTCTACAGACAATTGAACTAATAGAATAGCTTCCATCCAAATGTACACAAGAAACCTAAGAAAAGATATTAGTGGGAAGCACATGCATTCAGCAAGGCTAGCCATGTCCCGAGTAACTGATACGGAAGATAGGTATTACTGATATACTCATATACACCTTAAATTTAGAGGGTATTAAATGCTAAATATATCCTTAATTAGAAGAAGAATTTACATTTTAATCATACATTTTGCTCATGAGAAAACTTATAACTCTTGCAATACTGACCATATCATCACTTGCAAGTTTTGTCACCATAATAGCAAAGAAAAAAGAAAAATTTCTTGAAGATTATTGGACTACCTGGAGCATATAAAGCTATCATCAGAACCTCGGATGGGAATTGTGTATGAGACAGAAGGTCATTATATGGCACATCATGGAGAGTTGGAGACTACTTCATTAATCAGATCGTGGAATATCTGATCTGTCTATTGGCCATTTATTGGATAAAAAGTTCCACTGAATGGTCGAATTCCTTGATATGGTTAGTAACAGTACCATCAACTTTTCCGACCATTAAGAAGGATCAATTTTATGTAATGAATGGAAGAAACTGATCGGTGCAGTAACCAAGTAATGCCAAACTCAACCCCTAGGTACAACAGAGAATATATATTGAGGAGCTCGGAGGTTTCAATGCAGGCCCTTATGGAAACCACTCTGTGTATATTTCAAAAATCAATCATAACACTTCTGCAGGATTGCAATTCCTAACTTTTCAGAATTTAAAAAGAAAAATTGAGCCCTTACTTGGCAAGTCTTACCATAACTTGAGCGGAACCATCAGATAGATAAATAGTAATTTATTATGGAACTAAAACAACGCAAAAGATCAAAGGTTTGGACCATTTAATCAATGTCCCAATGAGGAGCTCCCCTCAACGAAAAATCAGCTTGACCAGATGACCCTTACCATCCTATAACTGCAGTTTTCTTTGGATAGAAAACATACTAGCAGCAATGCAGGAAAAAAAAAAAAACCCTTTACTTTATCAGATGGTAAGGATCATCATTAGATTGCTACTTTATCTCCTACGTGAGCTCATTGACTCTATGGTCCAGAATCTTGCATGCATCTAATAGTTTTCAGCCATTAGATGTACTCAATCAATGTAGCAAACCCTAGTGGATTAAAGAGAAGACCTTCACTCCAGCCTCATTGCAAATCTCACACGAAGTAACATCATTACTACGGAACCAGCTGCGAAGATCAAGGAAGGATCTTACACCAAGCCCAATGTTACCATCAGGTACGGAGCAAAGCCAGCGGTCTCGGACAAGTTCATCAAGAGTTTTCTCTTTCTGGGATATAGAGAAATTCTTGAATGCATAAGGAACAGAAGATTGACCACCCTGTGATTGCGATCCTATTCCAGGCTGTACCTGAAAGGAGATCAGGAGGAATATTAAGACCAAGGTCCTAAAAACACTATGCATGAACTGAAAACTGCAAAACACAAATATCCGCGTTTAAGATAACATAATGTTGTTATAATGGAGGACAAATCTGTAAAAAAACAACAGTTTTTTCTTTGATTGTGCTTGTGAATTTTGTTATTGTAGACATGTGGCAAAAATACTTCTGCATAACCCATTATGCTTTAGTTAGTTAATATGTTTTTCTACTATCGGTACCATTTGCAGAAAAGATATATGGTTTCAGTATATTTTCTTTTTCTTATGCTATTATTAACAACAAACTTATACTTTCATGATAATATATGTAACAACCCGCTTGCACCACCATCCGATAGGCTATTTATACCAATCAAAAAAAAAATTTGTACCAGGGCATTCAACCAACCCCTGTATGTAGTAATATTATAGCAAGTTCAGAGGTCCAAGGAATTTTATGGTTCGCATCCTCACTTGAAAAAAAGACGATACAGAACTTCTGCGGCTTCTACAAGAGTAAAAGCAGTTCACTAATTTGAAGAATGAATCATATACAGTCACATACTCCTCTTTGTTAAAATCAGATAGACCACAAAGACGGCATATGTCTACTGAGACAGAACTTGGAAGCTAAATTTCTCAGACCTGATTCTCTAGGCGGATATTGAGAGCATCAATATTCGATATGCAGCCTTTAGCTGTTGCGTCTTGCACAATTGCTTCTATCTGGAAAAAACAGGTACACAACAAACTAATCAAATAAAAATCAGCCACCAGTCCACATTTCTCATCAAATATAGATTGACATATAGAAGAATAGAAAAATATTAAAGTTAATATTGTTACAAAAACCATTACTTTCTCAAAAATGCTAGAGGTCCCATTTTCACATATCTTGACAACAAGTTAAGAGTTTGGGGCTTGAATATAAAAACCTCAACAAACTATGATCCAAACTTACAAAGAACCATGAAGTACAACCCAACGGGAATGAAAAGCAATTCTCATACATAAAATGCACTAAACAAACACTCCATAAAATTGGAAAATGATACTGCTGCACAAACCCTATCTCTAAGAGATTATACATCTAACAACTAAAAGTAAGATATATTCATCAGTAAATAAATAAATATTAAAAACATACAGAAAAAAGAAAGAGTTACTGATGCAAAAAGATTTCAGTGGTCACATGTGGCACTAGCAGTTCTCAATAAGATGGGTTCATTTTCGGAGAAAAGATATGTCACATTTTCGTACCAACGAGTATTTGCACATGAGCACCCGAGACCATAAAACAGAGCTTATAAGTGAGTACTTGACATAAAAAGATCTAGCTTTTCCATATACTTTCTAGTTAAGACTACCAACATTGTTTATTGCCAAACTGGAAAAGGGTCACACTAAGTATTCTCATGTTTCGTATCTGCAATCTATAAGCGAGTACTTGAAATAAAAGGATCTACTTTTTCCATATACTTTCTAGTTAAGACTACCAACATTGTTTATTGCCAAACTGGAAAAGGGTGACATTCTATAATTATTCTCATGTTTTGTATCTGCAATTTAATGAGTCCCACCTAGGGATCTCTCGTGTCAAATTCAACCTACCAAGACTATCATGACCCTTCATTTCCATTCCACATTTTGTGCCAAAGATAATAGATACTTGAGATAATCCCTATCCTTTGACACTTGACCTTTTTATGATTGGTTAGTTTTGGTAAAAGTATTTCTATTTGGTATGAGATGTTAGCTGACCAAAGGTCCTAAGATTTACGTGCTCAAATTTGGTGGTAAGTTTTTGTGGAGGGATTCCATGGACTTGGTCTACCTTCAATTAACACTAGGTGAGACTTGAGGAAGAATACCTACCAAGATACTAAAGAAACTGTTTCAGACAACTATTTTCACCACAGCTAGATCATGTGTTACTTGACGAGTACACCTTTTGGAAGTGGTCCTATCCTATGGAATCTAAAGCATTTACCTTATTGATTGCTTTTCAAGATGTGAATGTCAATGAGATGTACCAATTGGACCTCAAAATTGAAACTGGTGCAACACTTAACAGACTCAGATATGTACCTCAGAATCTAGTGGAGTAGCTTTATGATATTGGAATTCAACCATCATTTACTCCATAAAACAAATAAAAAACAGAGGATTAGCTGAAGCAAGAATAACAATCAGACTACCAATCAAAAAGATAAAATAATCAGATGCTACTCATTGATCCTTTCACAGTGTTATAATTTCGAACAACTCACTAATAAGCTATCTTCGACTCTCATTTGGTTATCCCTCACTAAGCAGTTCACATCATGAATATTATTCATTACCCTTCTTTTTCTATAGTCAGTACCTTTACTACCTTATTGTAATTCCATCTTCTTTCTTTATGACCAAATATTTGCAATTCAGAGTCGATTCAAACTCAATAGACAAAACTTTTGAAAACAACTCTAATTGTTCCGAAATAAACAATGTGTTTAGACTTACAACACCCTTGTAGAAAGCAATTTGAGGAACTGAATACTTTGATCCAAGCTTTGATTGTTCGTCGGCAACATTATTTACCACACCATAATAAACCTTTCCATCATACTGGTTTCTGCAACCACGCAACTCAAACTGAACAAATGCAAGCTCCTTATTTATCCGAAGAAGACAATCATTAAACAGTTGTTGATGGCTACCTGAAGGAGCAGATATTATTTACAAGTGTAATTGTTATTATGCATCATAAAACTCGATGAAAACAGAAAAGAAAACTAATTCTAAATGAAACCCTAACTTTGTTTTGATCAATAGATCTTACTTTCTTCCGAAATTCAAGAAACGATTGAAGTAAGACTATAAAAGTAATTGAATCAAGTAATAGAGAAACTAACCTGGATTTTTTCCGGTGACGAACGAAAAGATGGAGTGGAATTCTTCCTCCTTTAGAGGACCGCGAGATAACAGAGCTTGTATGAGAGTGTGATGTTTCCAGCTCAAATCCGGCATTTTCAACTGACTACTCAAAGAAACCCTAACTTGATTTTCGAGAACCCTTAAATCTACTGTTGATTATGGGAAGAAAAAAAAAAACAAAAAACCCTAATTGGAAACGAGGAAAGGGAGTAAGAAGGTAAAGATGTAAAACAGAAGGTGAATGAAGCTTAGATTTCCCGCCAAAAGACGGGTTGTTGTTGAATCGGAAATATCAAGCGAGGATGTTAGGGAAAGTAGCGAATAGCGACCTTCTTTTGGGATTTTTGTATCACACAGGAATCGGGATAATCTGTGTTCCGGTTTCAAAACTCAAATAGGTGGAACCAGAATCGGGATAATCGGTTCCTATTTTCTAACATTTATGCAGCCGCAAACATTTTGAGGAATTCTCCTACCAACACCCATAGGTAGTAATACTACATAGATGAAAATTGGAAATTGAAGAACAAGATTTTAAACTTTTGTCTTGTTGCAGATCATAAGGGTGAAACTCTTGGTAAGACAATTGAGGTTTGTTTGTTACATTGGGGAATTGAGAGAGTTTTTTCTATTACTGTTGATAATGCAAGTTCTAATGATGTAGCTATTCTCTATTTGTCTAAGAGAGTGAATCATNATCGGATTGGATTGAAAATCCGGTATCCAATCAAACATTGGATGGGATGCGGATCGAACCAAAATCAATGGTTTCGATCCGCTGCACAGCCCTAGGTAGTATTAGTAAGTCAATTACAATTCCTATCGGCTTGGTTCTAGTTCTTATCATGGATTAAAGTACTAAAAAATGAAACCGTTGTAATCCTAATGGTTTTGTTTGTGTTCATAGCAGTTTTGAAATATGTGGAACTAACGCCAACAAAACTGATTTTCGGATGAATGGATATTTTATATTTCCATCCATTTTTAAAAAAATAGTTAAATAATGGCCAACAAAATGAGTATTTGACAAAGTACATTTTGCTAGCGTTCATTTGACAAAAGAAGAGGGATATTTTGCTAAACGGTATGATGTTATCGTAGGACCCACAAAAAAATGATTCAAAAGTGCAAAGACGATGAAATTCATCAGACAAATCATCTTCATATAAAAAAATCACTGAATTCTAAAACTTATAGAAGTAGAATGATTCCATCCAAGAGGAGAACAATTATAAGTAATTCGAGTTTCAAGTCATGCAAAATCGAAAGGGAAAATATTAGCCACAGGATCAAGCAAATCATTTTGCATCATCAATGGCCAATAATTTTTTTTTTTTTTTGAGAGTGGCCAATAAAAAAAATTTAACCGGATCAAGTAAAAACCGCGTTTGTCATAGTCAAAGATATAGAACTAGAACCGTGTGCTCCAATAACAGCATTGTTACCAGTTTTACATATTTCCATTCTTTTCATTTCGTCAAACTAATTAAAAGATAAACTATAAACAAATTAAGTATGTATGATTAAATTAGAAAAACTTAAAAGGAAAACTAGCTAGATGAACTGAACACCCATTGAATAACGGGAGAGCATATTCTGTTCTCATTTGTACGTGCCATCCATGTGCCCACATTTATTTTAGCTTGTGGGCCTACATAGAGGTGAACTAGTGATTAATTTTTTTGTAAGATTATTCTCCTCGTCATATAAATCATTTTCACAAAAAAAAAAAAAAAAAAATCAATTTATTCTAAGACATCTAACTCTATCAAAAGTTGATCGAAAAATAAACCGTTACCATCATTTTTTTTCGATCAACATTTGATGAGGTTAAAAATTTTAGAAATGACTGACTTTTTGCAAGAGTGATCTATATAGCAAAAAAAATTAATAATCTTACAAAATAATTAGTCATTGGTTCGAATCAAATCAACGTGAACACATGAAGGGCACATGAAAATAGAGATAGAGAATATGCTCTCTCTAGAATAACTTTCAAATAGAGAAAAGATTTCAAAGCCAAAATTAACTTAACTAAAGGAATATTGCATGTGCCATCTCTACTAATACAGTTGGTAGTATCTGTTGTTGATGACAGCTAATAACTAAGTATCGAGCGATCTAATCATCACTCCACTATATAAACCAACCAGCTTGATCATTGAACCATAGTAGCTAGCTAGTACTCATCTAGGTCGAGAGAGAGAGAGAGAGAGAGAATTAAGAAAGAAAATAGAGTTAATTTGAGCGTAAGTACGTAGTAAAATTAAGAATGATGAGGTCGAGCGAGCTGATCATCAAATACTCTTCAATGATGGTGTTGCTGATGATAATAATCCTTATGATGATGAACAGTAATGTCACGGTGGAGGCCAAGTCAAGGAGGCCGCCTAGGAGTTCACCGCCTAGTCCTAAGCCGTCATCCCCGCCACCTAGTCCTAAGCCATCATCCCCTCCACCTAGTCCTAAGCCATCATCCCCGCCACCGTCGACCACCACTTGGTGCATTGCAAATGATCATGCCGGTGAACAAGCGCCTCGTGAAATTATACACGACTTATGTGATGATCAAGGAAGCATCATCGACTGCACCCCTATTTATGAAGGGGGATCCTGCTACGAACCCCCGACTGCCGTTAGTCATGCATCCTTTGTCATGAACAGATTCTATCAGTCCCAAGGCGGCGCTAATCCGTCGTTCTGCTTCTTTAATGGCATTGGAATCGTCACTCCTAATGACCCTAGTACGTACTACTGCTTGAACTTTCTCTCTCTCTCTCTCTCTCTCTCTCTCTCTAGAGCTCTCTCTCTCTAAATTAATTAATTATATCATACAATTAATTAGTTAACTTGTATATATATATGCCTCAATAATTAATTTGCATGCAGGTTATGGGAGTTGCAAATATGATCAAGCTAATCAATTAGGGCATGATTAATAATGGGAGATCGATTAATCAATAAAAAGAAGTTGCTGCTGCTGGATCAAGCTTAATTAATTATGACTTAAAATAAACGAAGTTGCTGCTGCCCTGGTTAGTTATGGTTATTAAGTACACACTTCTGTTCCTGGAGAGAATTGATGAGAAATATATATAAAATTTAATGACAGTACATAATGTAACTGCATGAAAATTAATGAAAGTTTATGTGTGTTGTTTTTTCCTTATATGATTCTAAGTGTCATTAGAAATCATAATGTTTTTTTTTTCTTAATTTTTTTTTTAATTAATGGGTTAGGTTTTGCAAGCAAGGTTTTGATGACAATTTTTTGTGGGGTTTTCGTAGAGATGATTTAAGGGATGGTTTTTGTAAGGATGTCCTCCTCCTCAAAAATCACATGATTATAAAACTTCTAACCCCCTTTAAAAGTTGGGAGATTTGTGATCCGTCGAAAAAAATTATTAATTTGAATCAACATTTGATGGGGTTAGATGTTTTAGAACATAGTGATTTTGTACGAGAGAGATCTATATAGTGAGGATATCATGCTTACACCCTTGGATTATCTCTACATGACCCCAAAAAATCTTTGTTTTAATATTAGCTACAAAACTTCGGTTGCAGATTCTAACCCTTAATTAATTGCTCTTTATTATGTGGTTCTACTCTATATATGTATTAATTTCGGATGGCACAAAATCACCAAAATTAATCACATTAATTAATTTGACTTGATTAATTCTAAGGATTCCGTTTTCATGACTTGAATTTGTGAGGCAAGTTGACCCTGCTACCCAAAATTGGGGATCCGGCTGAACTGAGAGAGATTAACTAATTCCGGTTCCTATCAGGCCCAGGGTGGTATATAATATTGGTTCCAATTCTTGGACTTAAAACACTTGCATAAAAATGAGGAACTTTTTAGAAACTTGTAAAAACATGGGAACTTGCAAACTGAGTTGAATCAGGTTCTCCGCTTTCAAATTCCAATACGTAACCATGTAACCCGGACCAGAATTATTATGCACAACTAGTTCTGGTTCTGGTACCAAAATTGGCAGATCCGGAACCGGCACAATATCCGATTGGCCCGATTGGGTAGCACTAGCAGGTATTGGAGTACCCATTAACACCCATAGCTGCATCCATCACTTGATTTTATAAGCGGGTGGTCTTAAGTGCATCGAGTATTGGAATAAGTTGGGTGTATTAAGTAAAAAAAGGTGGGTGGAAATATATTGCCGCATTAGGATAATTTATTTCGATAAATGAGTTACTCAATTAAACAGAATAAGGTAAAAAAATTCCAGCAACAGTCCATCGTAAAATAATTAAAAAATTATAACGAAATATATCATTTTTAGTCATTACCTAGCTCCAACATAAATAAATTAAAAAAAACAATTAATAATTAAAAAAAACTCAATATGTTTTTTTTTTGATAGAACAGGAGGTTAAGGAGAACCCAACCGAAAAAACAAACACAAAACAAGACACAATACATGCGGTAATACACTTTGTCAATGCTATCTTCAAAAACAATCTTCTTAAGATCTTCAGCAAATGAATCTGGGACGATTTCGATGCACTCTCTCGAGGGACGAGTGCTTGCAAAAAAGTATGCGGCCCTATTAGCTTGTCTATAAATATGGCAGATACGGAACGACTCTAAGTCCTCACAAAGTTTTTTGATGCGATGCCATAAAGGAATCAATCTCCAAGGAGGACTCTCGGACGAAGAGAAATAAGATAGAGCCACCTTCGAGTTAATCAGATCCCATGGAGACGTTAGTATTGATCATAATCTCATCATTAGGAGGTCTCAGCTAAGTACAGGTTCTCACATGAGGGGGAAGGAAATCTATGTTGATACCCCACCTATTAAATAACTGCCTATTCTTGTTCGAATCCTCAGTCCAAAGATTCTGACCTGCCAACTTGAGTCGGATGTCTTGGGTGATCCTACTTATGACTTGCATTTCTGTGGAGAAAGTGGAATTGAAGACCCTTTTGTTGCACTCATACCACAGGTGATAAATGCAAGCATTAAAAACCAACCTATAGATGGAATGAGCCAAAGAGTCTCCCTGCTGGAAATGATTGATGCACCATGAAGTCTCGAAGTCCCAGTCCCAGTCCCGAAGAGCCCCTCTAGTAAACCCAATACAACGGAGCATATAGCGCCAAACAAACTGAGAAAAGCAACATCCAAAAATGAGATGAAAGTCATCTTCAACTGAAGTACGGCAGAAGGAGCACAGAGGGTCCACCTCGATTCCCCAATCTCTGATCCTGGACTTGACAAACTCAATAGACATGCAAGGCATAAAATGATTTTCGTTCTTATTTTAAAAAAATGAGATCAAAATGTGAGTCGTGAGAACAAAATGAATAACTAAAATGAATCATTGCATATTTATGCAGAGTTAGAGTTTATTAAATGTTAATTAAGGAGATCAAAATGTGAAGTCCTAAATGCACTCAAGTCCTTTGTTGCCGCATAGGCACGAAAACAGAGAGGAATGAATTAAGAAGGCGGGATGAACGAATTTTCAAACCCCCCATCAAAAATTGATTGAAGTTTAATTGTGGATTTTCATGGAGTGAATTTTTGACTTTTGGTAAAGTATAATTTACATTGTAAGAATAACATTCTCATCATAAATTAACATTTGGATCATCTCTACGCATGGATTGCGCCTCTTATTTCACATTATATATTACACTTTAATGATCGAAATCAATATTAATGTTATGTAATATGAGATTCATCTTGTTAACTGGAACCAAGTCTGTAAACCAATGGAAGCCGGCGGACTTGGAATAAGAAGATTGAAGTCAGTAAATGTAGCTTTACTTTGCAAATGGATTTGGAAGTTTGGGGAAGACAAATCCTTATTTTGGGTACAAGTAATTGAAGAAAAATATGGCCCTTCTCCCTCCATTTGGACGCCACACATGGTCAAGACTTCATATGGTTGTTCCTTTTGGAGAACCATAGTCAATCACTCACAGCTGGTTCATCAGTTTTGTTCTTTCTCAATCGGAAATGGTAAACAAATCTCATTTTGGATGGATCCTTGGCTTGAGGCCTATCCCTTGAAAGAAAGTGTACCAGCAATCTTCAAGATTTCGAATTTAAAACATGGCAGCCTATTTCAGTTCATTCATTCTGACCCTTTTCAGAATAATTGTGCATGGGATCTACATCTTAAACGTGATCCAAATACAGCTGAAATCCCTGAATTAATGCAATTGTTGGGAAAAATTAGAGAACCGCCGGAGCTCCAAGATCATATTGATGACTCGAGATCATGGTTAGCTGCTTCCAACAACAAATTTTCAGTCAAAAGCATGTACGAGGCATTGGTGGGCAAAGAGGATGGATTGTTCTTTCCTAAAAAATCGGTTTGGATTCCTTCTCTTCCATCTAGATATAATTTTTTGATGTGGCTATTGGTTCTTAACAAGGCACCCACATTAGATAATCTACAAAAAAGAGGATTTCAGTTTGCAAATATTTGCTTTCTGTGCAAAAAATATGAAGAATCTATAGCGCATATTTTTCTTCATTGCCCTTTTGCTACGGCAATTTGGCGTGGTCTCCTCCCTCGAAGTGATTGGTGTTGGGTCTGGCCAAAGAATGTAAAACAACTTTTTGAGTCTTGGCACCTATTATGCAAAGGTAAATCTATGACCAGGAAAAGAATACTTATTTTTCTACCAACTGCTATCTGTTGAGAAATCTGGAAGGAACGAAACAAAAGAGTTTTTGAAGATAAAGATGAGACTGCCCATTCCGTCACTATTGGTACTAAGGCCTTGTTAGCTCGTTGGTTCGCGGTCTATTACCCTGATGTTAGAATTGATTTTGGACAATGGATTTTCTATTGGGACTCGGTTATTGACGCACATTAGCTTGAGATGTGATGCTCTCTCTGTTTTCTTTAGATTGTAATGTAAAAGATGCGCCACTGGTGCACTTTCCTGTAAACACTTGTAATATCCTTTCCCTCTTCTTTCTCTTATAAAATTTTCTTTCTCATCAAAAAAAATATTAATGTTATGTAAGTGAAATTTTAACCTAGATCCTTAGTATGTACTACTAATTAACAACAACAAGACTTTACCAGCTAAGTTAATTGGCATCCGCAACTTGGTTGAACCATAGGATTAATTGCCATTGTCACACCAATAATAGAAGTCCAATGATTAATTAAGTAACCGTGTTATCAATTTTTCAATAGGAACCATGTTTAGGTCGACCACCCATAACTACCAATACACCCTTGCCAGTTTTACAAAAAATTTCATCACTTCGTCAAAAACAAATATTAAAACTGATCAGCCGAATACTAAAACTAACTAAAAGTATAACAATTAAGAGTGAGGTTATATAGCTCCCCTTATATAGCCCCTCTTATATAACCCTCCACATGTAGGGCCCACATACAATGCATTCAGGGGCTAATTTTTAAAGAGAATTTTCTCCTCATAGTGATCACTATGTATATCATCATATTAAAAAATCAGCTCGTTCTAAAACTTCTAACCCCTTCAAATTAGCCCTTAAAAATTTAAGAAGTTTTAAACTTTTATTTTTACCGTTGATTTACAGGGGTAGATTTATGAGGTTGGAAGTTTTAGAACCGGCTGATTTCAGGTGAGTATGTTCTCCTCGCAATGTAGATCATCATCTCCAAAAATTAACCCTTTGATGCATTTCATGTGGGCCCTACAAGGTGGAAGGGTTATTATTGGGCTATTTAAGGGGGGCTATATAACCTCACTCAACAAATATTGTCTTTAGCCCCCCAATTCTTAATCCATAAATCACTTACCCCCCCCCCACTTCTTTCAAAAAATCACTTATCCCCCCACTGTTAAGCTCTCTCTCTCTAAATTAATTAATTATATCATACAATTAATTAGTTAACTTGTATATATATATGCCTCAATAATTAATTTGCATGCAGGTTATGGGAGTTGCAAATATGATCAAGCTAATCAATTAGGGCATGATTAATAATGGGAGATCGATTAATCAATAAAAAGAAGTTGCTGCTGCTGGATCAAGCTTAATTAATTATGACTTAAAATAAACGAAGTTGCTGCTGCCCTGGTTAGTTATGGTTATTAAGTACACACTTCTGTTCCTGGAGAGAATTGATGAGAAATATATATAAAATTTAATGACAGTACATAATGTAACTGCATGAAAATTAATGAAAGTTTATGTGTGTTGTTTTTTCCTTATATGATTCTAAGTGTCATTAGAAATCATAATGTTTTTTTTTTCTTAATTTTTTTTTTTA
>MVGT01003464.1:66532-125205 GCA_002174775.1 Macleaya cordata | reverse complement strand
AAAAAAAAAAAAAAAAGGCCACGTCATGCTAATGTGGTGCACAAAATTGAGGCACCACATCAGCGTACACATCAGCAGCAGTCAAACTAGCAGTATAACTAGCAGTAAGTGTAGCATTACTGATTTTTAAAACAGTGTTGCCGTTTGGCCCTATTATATTACAAAACAAATGTCAGATGCTTATGTGGCATGATAGGTCCCACTGCCACATAAGTGGGAAAGCCCCTCACAACACTTTTAGGGGGGAAAAAATGGTAGATCCCACCTTGTCACATAAAACAGCAGCGCTGGTTTTTAAAATGGTTCGTTGGACAATTAAATAAAAATAAGTCTTATTTTTCCTTATCTTTATTTTTTCTTATCAAAAATAAAAATAAATAAATTAGAAAAAGTGCTTTTTATTTTTGAAGGCAAAAATGTGTAGTATTTGATTAAGAAATTTGAAAAAATCACTTTTATATTTACATCTTTTACCTTTTAAAATAGAAAAATAGTTTTTAATGCATGAAAAATACTCCTAAACTTATTTCATCTTTTTTTTTTTTCTTTTTTTTTAGGAAAACTTATTTCATCTCTAAATCTTATCAAAAAAAAAACAATTACAACTTGTCATGATTAGGCTTAAATTTATCTTGGTTCAAACAAAATCTATTGAGCATGTGCCAACTAGCATAGTTAATAGTATCTAATGTTATTGCCAGCTTAGATCCATATTCAATACCCATTACCATCGAATTATTGATTTAAAAAAAACAGGCTCAACTTTTTCAAAAACGAATCCTATTGCGATTTCCGTTAGTTTCACTATATTTGCTTGCACTATTCCTTGGCGTTGTAGAAGTAGGGGGATATTATTTTCCATCTTATTATTGATCTTGAATTGAGGCTTATTATGTTTATTATGAGGTTCATAGGGCAGCAGGCAGCTGATTATATGGTTGATACAAAACCTTAAAAAATTATTTGAACTATAGGGCACCAGCTGTCAAAGGGTAGGTAGAAGAACCCAACCTTTCCAAATATAACCATACAATGATTCAGTTCCTAGTTTTCAATCAAGAGTAGACTAGGTCGTCTCTTACACAGGTTTTTCTTGGGCCGATTCTAGCCTGATAAAAGTCCCAAGTTGAAAAATACCTCCGGAACAGAGCCGGAGCGTTGTTCAAAGTGGGAGCACAAGAAACTGATCAAATTTGGTTTCAAACACGCACAGACAGATTGGACCTGACTTCAATCGGTTCTCCAGAAACAAGTTCAGAATAATAGTTTCACTTCAATCACTGGTGGATATGGACCTAGAGTAGTTGTCTCACTCATCAGTCAGCATCAAAAGAAGCAAATGCCATCCAGAAATTCCACCTGGTTCTAAGATTGTCCAATTAGAAACATGAGGCACTGCTTCGATCTTCAATATCCAGTGCGACAGAATTGTTCGTCTAGTAGAAAAATCCATTCACTGTTTCACCATCTATATAGTTTATTCATTAAAGCCCAAGGAAGCCTCAGGGAGGGCAATCTTATGGTCTGAAAATTTGATCTAATGATGATTCTTTATCCCTTTAAATAACAATGAGTCTTGCATTTTGAACACATCAAAAGATCAAATAAGGCAGCAGTAATCAATCTACTATCTGGTTGAGATCCACACACCTGCCATTTGAAAGCAAGGGATGAATCTGATAGGCCTCTGTTGACTTGCCACAACATATTTACGAACCGAACATGCGCTCACATAGATAGATACATAGAAAGAGATAAAGATATGTATATATATGGAGAGAGCGAGCGAGAGCGAGAGCGAGCGAGAGAGAGAGAGAGAGAGAGAGAGAGAGAGACCCAACTACCAAAAGGAAATTAGAAGAGTGCATGAAGAAAGATTTCACAGCATCGTGGTCCGGATAAGTGTGTCCACCGTTCCCCAAACTGGAATATAGAACTGTCTTTGATGCCTGTGAAGGTTCTTCATTTTGACAATGTACATCTATGTATAAATGAGATAGATCACAAGCTTACAGGAAATGGCAGTTCATAGACAGCCAAAGCAGACGGTTAGCAACAGGAAGACCTTCCAACTTACCCAAAGTTGCAGAGAGAATCCTACACTTCAACATGATGACCTGGCACACCAGATTATAAACAGACTGGCAGCAAGCAGTGCTTCTATTGCCTTTGCTTCTTTGAGGATGGCTCAGATTGCGGCTCAGCCTGCAAAAGAAATTCCTTAACTAGTGAGGAAAAATAAATGAACATAAACACAAGTAGTGAAAAGGCCAAGGTGACATCTGCATTCTAGTTTTGATTTAATGTAGAATTGCAATTTAAAAGAAGGCTTTTCAACTGTTGATAAGTGTATTGTTATGTGCTCAATAAGATAATTATCGTATCACCATTAACCCAATTTCTTTATCAATAAAAATCAATCCAATTTGTGTCACATTATGGGTCGCTAATCCATCAAAAGCCATCTTCAGTCAAAGTATTGATGACTTAAGATCTTTGCCTACTAACTTGATCCCTGTGGGTATGGGTTTCCTATCACCTTTTTAAAACTTTCAATTTGCACCCTGAATAACCTCTCAAATACACTCATTTCTGACTTTGCCTTTTAGAGTATTACCACTCGTCCATCAAACCCTCATATAATGTGAACATAATGCTTCTACCGATTGGACTTCAGAAAGAAAAGGATTGCTTGAAAAGAGCACGGTGTACTACTAGACTAGCATATAATCATTGTCACACCAAATTTCTTAGAAGAAACATCCTAGAAAGTCGTAAAAGTTTGTAAACAATGTGTAAAAAAGCCACATACAGACGCTATTTACGAACTATAAGATGGATACTAGTATCACCATTAAAAAAAACTAATATGCTTCCCAGAAACAATGTCTTGGGTCTGAGGACAGCAATAAGAGACTGAGATTTCTATCAGAAAATTCTAATAGTGAGATGTAGTAAGGCACATCAACAAGTAATCTTAGATAAAAACATGGTATTGCACTCTAGGTCTTAGCTAGTAGTCAAGTGTCCTAATTGTTGTACGCCAGCTCTTCCATGGCCTAACTTAATACCAAAAACTAAAGAAAATTTCTCGTTGATACCAAACAAAGGTCTTAAAAAAGACCCACTTGTAAACTGAAAGTATAATTATAGAGGAGAGAATACCTACATTGTTTGAAAGCTGCTCACGAATATAAGCCATCGATCTCAACATAGCACCCAGTGTATCTCTAGATACCTGAAACTTCACTTCTGATTCTCCTGAGATTGATTCAGTATCTTGGAGCTGAAAAAGAAAAATATAAAAGAAAAATGCTTTGTTCAAATATAGTGTAATTAAGTAAACAGCAAAGAATAGAAGTTAGTCGGCCTATTGTTCAGTGAATACACTCAAAACCAACCTGACAAAAAATCAGGCCTTGTATCATCTCCATGTGGGCCCTACAAGATGTGGGGCAACGAATCCCTTCAAGCAGCTATGGAGCCCACATGGAGATGATCCAAGGGCTTATTTTTTTACGATGTTCTCCTCACTATGTAGATCATCCACGCAAACAATCATACAGTTCTAAAAATTTTAACCCCATCAAAAGTTGGTTCAAAACTAACAGTGAATTTGATAGCTCAAAAAGCTTAAAATTTCAACCAACTCTTAGGTGGTTAGAAGTTTTAGAACATAGGGATTTATTGTGAGGATGATCTACATGGTGAGAAGATTAGCCTCACAAAAAAAATTGGCCCTTTGACCATCTCCATGAAGACCCTACAAGGTGCATGCAATGTTGGGGAAAACAAAAGTTAGGAAAATTTTCAAGTTCACTGCTATATCAACCTGTATGTGGATATGCATGACAGCAAATCTCGATAAATACTTAAGCCAGTTGCACACTTCACTTAATTGTTTTACAAGCAGAGAATGAATGCCTTCACTATCCTCTTTTTCTATGGAAAAAATAAATAAATAAAATTCATTGTAACCTCCTTAAAAATCAACTTAACTAAATATTTTAAGAATTTTATAAATTCACAAAAGTATTAATAAATTCATGGAAGTATGATAACACATTGAGAAGGTGTTTTGAAACCAGAAGTAGAATAGCTTTTACTTCTTGTAGAAGCTCTTCTACTTTTGAGAAGTTAGGAGAAGTTAATTAACTTATAAGTTAATAAATAAATAAAAAATCAAAATGGCAATGTCACATGACAAAATGTCAATATCATTGGGTGGTGGTGAGGTGGCAGTGATGGTGGTGATGGTGGTGGTGGTGGCTATGTTGTTAAAGGCGACGCCTAGGCGCGCCTAGGCGACCTAGGCGAGGCGTTTGGAAGAGGGCCGCATCGACTTGCTAAAAATTCCCCAGGTTAGTGTTTTTGGCGCCTAGGCGCGCCTGGGCGATTGCCCAGGGTCGACCAGAGGACTAAATAGGCGGTCGCCCTAGAACAAGTGCCCAAAATCCTTGGTGTTTTTAATAAAAAAAAAAAAATTTGAGGTTGTTTTGATTAAAGCCGCTGCTCCAAAGTCTTTTTCTCTTTTCCTCTTCTTTTCTTCTTCTTCTTCATCATCATCTTCTTCCTGGGTTTATCCTGGAACAGGCTTGAAACCAGCAATTTTTTTTATGAAATTAGTACCTAGTTTTGTGAAAACCCAGCCAGCACACTGTTTTATAAACCCTGCATGTTGTTTTATAAAACCACCTGCTTTTTTGTAAAACCAGCAGCTTGTTTTATAAAAACCAGTTGTTTTATTTTTCAGAAACCAGCACGTTTTTTTATAAACCCAGCACTTTGTTTTATAAAACCACCTGTTTTTTTTTGTAAACCAGCAGTTTTTTTTTAGAAAACAGCAGTATTTTTATTTTTTATTAGTTATTAAAGGTGTGGGCCATGATAATAAAAAGTATGACTCCTAAAATCTTTTATCAAATGCGGTGGTTTAAAGTTTTATGGGTGACACCTAGTCGACGCCTAGGCGAGGCGTCTACCCTGTCGCCCCGCCTCGCGTCGCGCAGAATACAACATAGGGTGGTGGTGACTGTGGAGTTAGTGAGGTGGTGGTGATGGTGGTAGTGGTGAGGTAGCGATAATGAGGTGGCAGTGGAAAAAAAGAGAAAAAAAAAAATTGAACTAATGCGAGAGTCGAGGAAAAGAGACTTCTGCCAGAAGTCGAGCAAATTTTTATTGCTTCTCAAATAAGTAACTTTTCTGCTTCTCAGAAGTCATCTGCATTCCACACATGCTTTTATACTTTTCAACTTATTTAAGCCGAAAGTTATTCTTACTGTGTTGCCAAACACCCTCTAAATCCAATCAAATTTAAGTAGTCAAGGATAGGAACCACTTAGTACCCTTCATTTACTTTATATTTTTTGTAGTCTTTTTCAAGCACTCTTTAAATTAAGTTATTAATGTGAAATCAATCTCCTCTAGATTTGAGTTGCAGCAAGATAGAGATCAACTAATTATAGAATTGCACTATCACATCTAACTTCACATTATAAATTAAGATACTAGGAATCACCTGAAATTCATCCATATAGAGTGAAAAATTCAAATAAATAAGTCCAAGATGTGGATGTGCATACCTTCAGATTGATAACAGCAACCCTATTAGCGGGTGTCGAGAGCTGCTCACCAATGTAGGCCATAGATTTCAACATGGGCTCCAATGTAATTCTGGAAAGTTGAAACTTCACTTCTGACTCTCCTGAGGGGGTCTTCCCATAATCGTGCAGCTGAAATGAAATTAATTGGGAGATAAGCTTGTGGTCAAAATAAGAGGTAAAGAATCACAATAATTTGTGAAGTCACTGTATTTGTCAAACCTAACAAAAGCAACTCACAGTTGACAGTCCCAAATGACCACAATACCCTTAGATTTCACTAGTACATTAATACTTAGGATGAAAGACCAATCCTTTTTCAAATAGAGCTGGTAGAGTTTTGTACAACTTCTCATTGGTTTGTGTTTATGTATTAAAAAAATAAATAAATAAATAAATTATTGCTTATTTTTAACACTAAGGTGGTGGGTTTTTTTTTGGTGTCGGAGGGGGTGCATGTGAATCTTACTAGTAGAGTCATACTTTTAAAGTGAGCTGAATTTGAGATGAAGGTCTGACTCGATGTACAATCTATACGAGTTCATTTTAATATTCCTAAACTTGAAGATCTTACACAATTCAAGGTTAGATTCACAGTAATCAGATTCAGATGCCCGAAGGATCAAAAAAAAAAAACCAAATGAACAAACAAATAAACAAACAAACACCACCTGCGACCAACAGATCAAATGCACCATGACGTAAATAGTCAAGGCTGCGTGTAAGTAACCAGGAAAAGTAATTAAAACTTAAAAGGCTTCAAAAAGGAAGTGAATTGAGATCATGGAACATACCTTCAGATTGATCACGGCCACTCGATTAGCTGGTGATGAACCTTTATTCTCCATGACCCAAGTCATTGATTTAAGGCAAGGCAGAACTACCTGTATCGGTGGAAAAGAAAGTATTTTTGTTTCTTAATAAATAGAGGCTAGAAAACATGGCAAGACAGTAACATTTAACTCACGCACAGACTATATGGATATAATACGCTGAAGAAATTCTAATAAAGCACCATTCTTTCCGTACCATATTATCAAGAGGGGGATCATCCCGATGAAGAGAAATAGGGGCCATGCGTGGCAGATTCAAATCAGCAACAGGTGGTGTAGGAGCACCAGCATCGTTAAGATTAAAGCGACGAGCTACTTCATCTTGATTAAAGCGACGAGCTACTTCATCTTGATTAAAGCGACGAGCAACTTCATCTTGATTAAAACGACGAGGCACTTCTTCTTGCCGAGGCCACAATGATGGTGTCATATCTGAAACTGACATAGCTGTTTTCTTGTTACTGTCTTCCAGATTGCTTCCACTGATACCGGAGCTAGGAGGTGCAGCTCTTGCAACATTTTTCTTCGCAACAGTAATCTTCTTCCCACCATCTTTTAGGGCAGCCATCGCCACATTATATGTCTCTGAGGCAATTGCGCCTTCCTCGGCATACTTCATGGCTTCACGACACAGATTGTTATATCGCATGGTAACGGATTCTTGACCTTGCAGTTCACTCCCCCGCTCATCCGATCCTATCGTACTCTTCGCATTTCTTGTCCACCGCCTCAATATGTAATGAGATGGCAGAGTAAGAACATTTGTTACTGTGAAAACCGTCAATACATGTCTACAGAGAATGCCTGAGAACTCAAACATCTGGCAGCTGCAACTTGCTCTCATTTCAGGAACATTCATTGTTACAATGTATGCCTTGTGGTCATCCTCAAACTTTGCAACCCTGTATGTGCTGATTGCCCCATCCCCCTCAATTTTATTTGCAGTATACACAAAAGTTTCAACTAATTCCTCCTGAAATTTCGTAAATATTTTTCTTGTATAAAGGTTAGCTGCCTGTTTCTCCATCGGTGATGGCGTCTTCAATACTGGTGTAGTGCAAATTGTATCAAAATCCGCTTCTATTTCCTTCTCGAACCCATTTTCCAAAACTCTTTCGTACTGCCTAAAGAACAAAGGTAAAGTGGTCTGGTGGTTTACATAACCATCGAAAAATGAGCTAATAGTTTCAACCCCTTGATTTGAAGAAATTGCAGCAAAGAAAGTATCTCGAAAATACACCGGGGCCCAATGTCGGCGAGCATTGTACAATGCTTGAAGCCAATCATTTTTTCTGAGGTCATACTTATCAAGAAGAGAGCTCCAAGATGATTCAAACTCCTCAATCGTCTCGGTCAAGTTGATGCATTTGTACAGTTCTCCTTGAAAAGTAGGATGAAGAACGCATACATGAGCCAATCTTTCTTGGCCTTCTCTTAAGATGTGCCACTTGCAAATACAGTGACGGGTCTCTGGGAAAACTTGAGCAACCGCTGCCTGTATGGCCCTATCTTGGTCAGTGGTTAGAGAGACAGGAGGACGACTCGACATCGCTTCAAGCCATGTCTTAAAAAGCCACACAAAGGAGGACTCGGACTCATCTAAAATTAGCGCACAACCAAACAACACCATCTGTCCATGATGGTTTATTCCTGTGAATGGAGCGAATGGCACCCGATACTGGTTTGGTCTATACATGGTGTCAAAGGTAACTGCATCTCCAAAATGACTGTAGGCTGTTCTCGACCTCGCATCTGCCCAAAATACATTGCCCAGGCGGTAATCATCGTCAAGTTGTACTGCATAAAAGAAGCCAGGGTTCTCAGCCTGCATCCTCTTGAAATAGTCGAGTAAGTTTTGAGCATCTTTCCCAATAGTCCTCTTTCTGTTAGAAGGTTTCATGTAACTAGCGGGTCTAGATGCGCGACTTGCTTCAACAGCAGGAGCATTCCTAACAGGGCGATTTGGATCTACAGGTACACGATTTCCATCCACGGAAACATACATAATACCACTTGGGGAAAGCCCCACCCCAGCATATGTTTCAGCCGCAGTTTTTGCAGCACCAGCAAAATGCCTACGGGGCCTCAAGTAATGCACCTTACTGGGGCTCACGGTTGAGTGGTTATGCTCCTTCACAAATTTTGTGGCAACCCATTTACCAGAATCCTTTCTCTCTATCTTCAACATTGCATTACAACTTTCAGCATTTTTCCTTTTCAAACCTTCTCTAGAGCATACAAATTCCCGACAAGTAACTGTCCCATCAGGCTTAGAACGGCTGTATTGACCAACACGGGTGCTAAATCCCACACGTCTTGCATATGAATCATAGAACGTCTTTGCGGCATCTTCCGAATCAAACTCCATATCCACATGAGGCTCTGCAGCCCCATCTTCATCTTGAGAGAGTACCTCCTTATCTGTGGAATTCCCAGTCATTTCCTCTTCTCCACCGTCGTGAGGTTCGGCATCTTCTGTTCCACGATTCTGCGTTTCCACGTCTATCACTTCAACATCCATGTCTGTGGAGTGTATAATAGCTAGTTGTGTGTGTATTGATTTGGTGCATACTACTCAAACTTCAAGTTCGTCTCTTTCCATACTAAAGCATGAGGTGGGGACAATCTGCATACATTAATTAAACTAGTATTATTAAACAAAACTAGTGTACAAAAAACAAATGACATAAGCAATATTTCACGCAATCCCATCTTAAAAACTCCAAGTAAAAAAGAACAAGAATAATCTAAAGACCACTTTGAGTTAACAATTTTTAGGACTTCACTCAAAAAAACTCTCAAAATCGATTTTTTTAGGATATCAAATAGTTATAGATTCCCTACAAAATAAAAATAAAAATTATGGGTGGGAGAGAGATTATGCTTGTACTTCTTGAAGTTCAATCTGCACTTGAAATTTTTCCTAATTAATGTGGGGAAAAAAACAGAGAAAAAAGTAGTCCTGTTGAGGAAGAAATACAGAAAACCCGCCAAAACACTAAATTAAACAGAGAGGACTAGAGAGAGTAACGCAGCAAATGCTTGAGAATACTACCATGGAGAAAAGCGAAAAGGACTTAACCTTTCTCCTTATCTCGTCGAGATGGGAAGAAAAACCAACCTGTGATCGAGACAGAATAATCAAAATCCTTGGTGCTCGAAGCACATATAAGTCAAACTCTACCAATTACAGAACAGCTCCTTCTAGGGTTAAAGAGAACCGTCGCAGCTACAGAGACTGACAGAAGCAGAGAATGGAGTCCTTCTAGTTAGGGTTTCTTTCGAACTTTGGAGAAATCGCCGGAACAAGAGATCGGACTGAAGGGGCTCCGGGAGAAACTTTTAGGGTTTCTGGTGTATTCCCCTGGAGCTCCCCGTTGTTTTCGTGTTAGAGAGAGAAAGAAGAGAGAGAAAGTGAGAGGGAAAGGGGAGAGAGAGAGAGATTGCAGAGAGAAACGGAGAAGAAAGAGATGGAAAATGGAATAGAAAGAGTATGCTCGACCCATCGATCGCAGATTGACATAAAAGTAGATGTGTCTTAACCACCGTCAGATGATGATCAACGGATGGTATTCAACTAGGGCAACCTATTTTACGTTTTTGAAAGAAAGAAGTCAGGATGTGGGACCCAGTGTACACGTTTAATGATGCGACGTTGAACTTTGTTGAACTAACGCGAACAGAAGTTATTGAAGTACTGAACTACTAAATGCTCATATATGGTAGTAGTTGTGTGGTGTATTTATGAACTCATAGTCTTACACAAGTTTGAATCCCAATTATTTGGATAGAATTGAATCTAACTTGTTTGTAATTTTGTATACTTTTATCTCTTGCTGTTTTCAAATTTTTAAAGTGAGTATTTAATTAAAAAAATTGAATTAAATTTGAGATGAGGGATCAACTTGATCAACAATCAAGATGAGTTTATTTTTACATTGCACAATACAACGTTAGGTTCACATGAGTCAAATTTAGATGCTTAAAGAAACTGCTAGAGCTATACGAGTTGTACAACAAGCTGTAATATATGTTCGATTTAAAACTTGTACAAATTACACAGTTTACAAAAAATCTGAAATCCATGCATCCACCGTTCATTACAGATTGATGTAAGTTTAAAGTTATTGAAAAACAAATGTTGTTGAAGGGACACTCAAAATAGTTAAGGGTATACTTAGCAAAATTATCTGTGACCTCCCAAACCTACTCTAACTTAACCCATTAGCTAAACAAATGAGGATTATGGTTGAGCATTTCTGACATGTTACCCATTCAATCTTGTTAGGGCAAGTGTCATAGTAAACCTTTATTTAGGTTGTTTGAGGAAGAGATTTAAGGCAGTGGCGGATCTAAGAATTTTCATAGGGGTGGGCGAGTCAACCTTAGAGTTGACCGGGTCAATTGACCCTTATCCAAAAGGATTTTTTTTTAAATCAAAATCCAAATCAAAATCAGCCCCATAAATTAAAAGGTTTAGGTGTATATAGAAAATAAATTTGAAAATATCGAACAATTGATTTCAACCTTTAAGATAAAATTCAAATTTTGATTTAAAAAATTTTATACAGAGAGAACATATCTATTGTTTATAGGTTGATGAAGGCCTGAAGGGAGAGAAAAAGGTAAGAAGATAACATATTTGTTGTTCATCTAGTTTGAAAATCTAAAATCCTTACGGTTATTAGTTGGAATAACCGTATGTCAATGTGACTAAGGTTAAGGATTACACAATCACCAAATAAAAATAATATTGGTGATAAAGATGGAAATTAAAATCTCTAATCAAGAGTATTGACTTATTCGATTCTTTAACATGCGGAAACAAGAATCGAATATTTCAATCTCTTAATAAATATAAAGATATGCACAAGAGATTTTGTTTACGAGGAAACCCAAACTGGGAAAAACCCCGGGACCTAGTCCAGAAAAGAATCCACTAAAAGAAATGAAAACTTACAAACCGATTTACCACTCGATGGACACGAATTACGACTCCCTCTACGCTCCAACAGCTACGGTGTATAGTTCTTCAACAAATTCGAACTCCACGAATTTGCCTCTTAGTAGATGATGATGCGTCTCCAACTTGACCTCCGCAAGTCCCGCACCATGAACCAATACTTGACTCTTCAAGTATCACCACTTGCTTGACACTTTCAAGCTTCACCACCGGAATACCACCGGCACACAAAAACAGAGTTTTGGTTTAAAGTGGGAAGGATTTGAACCAAGTTCAACAAGCTTGAGAACTAAGAATTTCGAGTTTGAAAAACTCTCAAGAGCTTGTTGAGGTGAGGGGTGAATGGTTGATTGAATACTGGAGATTCAACCCCTATTTATAGTGAAGATGTCCAGCTCAATCCTAGACTAAATTATTAGTTCTAGGTCTAATGGTAGACACCATTATTGGGGATGAGAGAATAATCCATTGAGCCTCTCATCCCACTTAGAAATGTTTTCCCATGCTCAATTATCTCCCTGAAACAAGGCTTAGAGGGAGATGAGCAATAATGTGTTAAAAAGTTACTTTACAGCTCAGAAAATCGCACTAAAAAAAAAGAATCTGGGCGTTGGTTTCGAAATCAAGCCAGTCGGTTTCGAAACCAACATGTGGTTTCGAAACTGACCTGATTTGGTTTCGAAACCAACAAGCACCTGTGATGGTTATTGTCTTTTGGTTTCGAAATCAACAGGTTGGTTTCGAAACCAAACTTCATCTGAAGATAGATGTGGTTTTGGTTTCGAAACCAAACTGTTTGGTTTCGAAACCAAAATTCATCTGAAGACAGATGAGTTTTGGTTTCGAAACCAACAGTTTTGGTTTCGAAACCAAACTTCATCTGTCATCAGATAAAGTTTGGTTTCGAAATCAAACTGAGGTTGATTTCGAAACAGACTTTTCCCTATATAAAAATAACACCATCAATGCAGTTGGTTTCGAAACCAAGCTTCTTGGTTTCGAAACCAAAACTGTCCAGATTAAATTTTTATCTTTTAAAACACATTTTATCAAGAACAAACAGTGTGGGAAACACTCTTAGCAATCTAACCACCTATGGTACTTAGTGTTCTAAGTCACTTACCATCCTAGGATGTCTTCCGGTGGTGAGTTGAGTTCTTCGGAGCCTTTGTAGATTTCTTCTCTTTCAACCGAAGTGAACCGAGACTCACTAGACTCTAACTTAGAATTACAAGAGATCATCTTGAGTTAATTTTTTGACACGAAATTCGACAAACATAAAACATGGACCTTTCATAGTTAATTCTTGTACGTAACTCCATCATCACAAACTAAAAATCGACGGTGCTCAAGTCATTCATCTTACCATTAATAACTCAAAATCGGCTATTAGATTAACTTATATAGGTCCCACATACCATTATAAACTCATTGTCATGCATGCGGATGTTATCTTATAAAAAAAAAGTCACGTGGTCAAATTAAAAAAAAATAAGCACCTGGCTAGCAAGATTAGAGTAGGTATTGTAGTGAGCAATAAACAAAATTAAAGTTGGGTGAGCAAGAAATAAAAGTGGGTGAGCAAGACATAGATTGTCAAGCCTTTAAGCCAAAACTTGAAAATAGAGGGTGGTCAATTGACCACCCTAGTTACAATGTGGGTCCGCCACTGATTTAAGGGATTGAGGAAGTTCAGGTTTCATGGAAAATATATGTAGGGACGGCACAATTAGTGCTATATGGCACAGATTGTGCAGAACGGTACAGATTTTGCCGTGGATTAATTTTGGAACTCAAAGCCCTTTTTGCATTTTAAGTTCCATCATCTTGTTTCATGTTAAAAAATAATCAAAAGTTTTCATCTTTGTGACAAAAAGAGTATTTTGGATGTTGGTTTATGAATAATGGAATTTGGGAAGAGGCAAAGATTGTGTCGTACGGCACAGATTGTGCCTCACGACACAATCTCTATCTCCTCCCTCAAACCTCTTACTCCCGCCCCAAATCTAAGACCAGAGGGAGGGGTTTGGTTGTTTGGAGTGCCCATGGTACTTGCCATAACCTCAAAAAATTCTTTTTTTATTATTTGTTTGATGTGTCCATAATACTTGCCCTTAAGGTTATGGTCAACTTCGACTTGTTCTTTTATTTTATACAGGAAAATGTCAAACTAGTTAGGATTAGGGTTTGAAAAATGACCCATTTCATAAACTAGTAAGGGTTAGGATTTGATAATCTTGACCCACCAACCCATTGCCAGGTCTAGTTAGGTGGCGAATCAAACTCTTGACCTTGAGTCAAAACATTTTTTACCTCTCCAGCGCATCCAAACCTCCCAACTCCTCCAACCATACAGCACCTTATCTCAAACGTTATTTGACACCATAAGATCAAACGAAGTTTTTGCCAGACTCGATTTATTATTTCCATTCATAAGACGAATACTATGCACATAGGAAGATGAAGTTATAAATTAAACTCCATTAATAAGGATCATTCGTCATTTTGCGATCTTTAAAGCCCGTTAGAAATTCACAAACCAATCAAACGTAATCTATCTATACAAACTTTTTGTTAAATATATATTTTTTTCAATAGCCATTTGTTGAAATTTTCCTAGTTAATGTTTATTCTCAATTAGGGGTGTTCAGAATTTTAATGATTATTCAATTAAAGCGGTGGTCGAAATTTAAGTTGTTATTCAACTAATGGTGATCAAAATTTCAATAATTATCTAACCAGTGGATGTCTTAATTTTGTTTTGATACTCCATCTTTTCTTCTTCTTTTTTTCAAATTTTTCACAAATTAATAGATTTCAAATTTTAATGATTTTGTATTATATAACAAAATCATATAACTATGGAACCAAAACCAAATTTTTTCGTTTCAAATTCATTTATTCTGTTTCCCCACAATTGTACGTCTTTCATAGCTAGACAACGTTATAATGGCATAATGGCCGTTGCTTCTTTTTTTAATTATTATTATTTTTTTATTTTCTCTTCATTTTTTTTATTTCTTCTCAAAAGCAACTCATATTCTCTTCAGCTTGGCTGATGTGAAAGGTGAATAGAGTTGATCCAAATTGTTGATTTATTCACTTATAATTCAATAATTTACCATACAGGCTCCTTTTTTTGAATTTGCGCCCATACTTGCTCGAATAACCAATGTTATAAAAAATAGTCATTATAACGGTAAAGGCCTTATGTTATAGCACTATATCACCGTTGTACGCTAATGACTGCTTTCGACTTTTATAATGGTTATCACAACCGCTCTTTACTATTACAACGGTTATCAATTTCACGATTGTTAATTTATTATTATTTTTAAATACTAAAACACCATTGTTTTATGTTATAACGGGTTTAAATGTTTTACTTTTTTAAGAAACAACAAAATTCGGAAAATCGAAACTCAAAAGTAAAGCCAAAATCTATATACTAAAGGAAGACGAAGTGTGTGCTGACTAGGACAAATCTACGGGTCAACAGAACCCATTCTCTGGGGCATGGGTTAAAATGACCCCTTCTATAATAACCTTTAAACCTTCATCATATAAATGACCAAAATAACCTTATTTTATTTTCGATATTACACCAATACTCTTTAACAACTTATTTACACTTTATTTACATTTGATGGTAGAGTGGATCTAAGGGTATGTGTGTGGGTGCGCGCAAAGTGCGCATAGAAGCAACGTGCGTAGTGCATGTGTGGGAGAGTGGATAATTTTCACAATCTTTATTCCTCTTAAATGAAAAGCTAAATGATTGGCATATTATTTTTTAAAAAGTCTATTTTTTCACACATCTTAATTACGAGGAGGGATATTGCAACATACCTTATTGCGACACTATTGCAACATACTTTTTATGGGGTCCACATGAAGATGGTTCGAGGGTTAATTTTTTGTGGAGATATTCTCCTCATCATGTAGATTATCATATTCGAAAATCTGCCTCTTCTAAAAGTTCTAACACCTTCAAATCAGCCTATGAAAACTTGACAAATTTTAGATATTTTTTTAGACCGTTGGTTTCTTTTAATTTCTGATAAATTTTTCATAGGATTAGAACTTTTAGAAGTAGTTGATTTTTGAATATGATGATTTACATGATGAGGAGAATATTCTCACAAAAATTTAGCCCTAAAATTATCTTCATGTGGGCTTAATAAAAAGTATATTGAAATAGTATCGTAGTAAGGTATGTTGCAATATCACTCTACCTAGTCATCTACAAAAGAAAAACAAGTACAAGGGCGTATTAGTAATTTGTGTGTGTTGGAGTATCTTTTGGGGTGACTTTGGCTGAAGTCGGAGAAGCAGGGTCTTTACGATTTCAATTGGGTGGATAATAATACCAAAAGTCTCTCTCTCATCAATGTTACTCGGAACCCAGTTCTAAAACCCCACACAAAAGCACATATTTTTGTTGTTGTGGTTGTGGAGAATCGTACTCTTCTTCGATAGATCCCTCCTGTTTTCTCCTCTTTTTCTTCTTCTTCTCCTCATCGCATATTCAAGAGTGTTCCGAAATCTAGGGTTTTATTTTTACACTTCATCCTGTTTTTCTCTCTAGTTTCCTGCAAATTTCCAAGGACCAAAAGTTGGATTCTAAAGGATTATCCTGCTCAGATTGGTAAGTCTCAGAGAATGATTTCTCTGTGATATTTTCCATCTCAAAGCTTGTCATGTTTTTTCAACTGCAAATCAGGTTAGAACTCTCTCTCTATCTCTCTCTCACTCTATATATATATATAGCGGTTTTGCCGTATCTCTTCTTAGTTGGATCGTTAAGATTTGTTATGGAAGATTAATTTTTGTTTAGCTCAAATTAATTGTTGTTTGAGGGATTTGGCTCTTATGTTAAACTAGTACCAAACCGTTTTGTTGATTTAGGTCTGAGTTCAGTGTTCGTAGCTCGAAATTAGTTACTACTTGTAAATTCTTGAAGAATCTCATAGAAGTACTTCCTCAAAGAAGAATTGCATATTCTCATTGATGAAAAATATGTCAACACAGTGAAGTCTTCTAAATTATACTTGAGAGTGACCAAACTAAGTAACATCCTTAACTAGAAATTTACCACAAGCGCGTAAAATACGTCAGATGGAATGAATATGGATTCCTTACTACATTTCTAGAGCGGGAAAATGCTGTATTTGTTGACTTTCACATGAACATTCTCCTTTTAATGCATGATGTTCCGAGGTAGTTACGAAGAGTGGCACCAAGAATGATGCCACTAGAAGATAAGATTGGGAAAGGAGTGCATTCAAATTAGTCACATGTGGTTGACTTTTTTTGTACAATTTATTAAAGAGAGTTATTGCGCCCCATCGAAACCACCATATTTTATAGGGCTCACATGGAGATGACTCAGGTGATAATTTTTGGGAAAGATGTTCTACTCACTATGTATATCATCATACCCGAAAATCAGCTCGTTCTAAAACTTCTAACCCCATCAAAAGTCTTTCGAAAATTAACGACAAAATAAAAAAGTATAAAATGTGCCAAATTTTCTAAGTGTAGATTTGAGGGGATTAGAAGTTTTAGAATGTGTTGATTTTTGGATATGATGATATGCATAGTAAGGAGAACATCCTCTCCAAAAATTCTCTCCTGGATCAATAATCCCTCTCTTTATTTAATTGTTTTTATATTTCAATAATATAAGATGCTGATTGAAATAAAATAGTGTAAGAATATATGGTGTATTGGGGTTTTAAAGATGAAATAGTGTGGAGCCCTCGGCTCCCCCCAAAGTTGTATCTTTTGTTTGGATGGCTTCATGTTGAACAATCCTGGCTGTCTACAACCTCACTAATAGGGGGTTTCTGACTCCCAATGGATGCATCTTTTGCTAGGCTATTGTTAAAGAGTTGGATCACGTTCTCCTGCATTACCCATTTTTGCAAGACTGAGTTAGGAGTCCTTTCATAATTAGATTGACAATGATCTGCTGCTCTCTAAAATTGTCTTTTGAAGGATGTATTGTAAATCTTACTTTTGGAAATGCATCTTACAGGAATATCTTCCATTTTGGGATACACTGTTCATTTTGAAAGCTTATGAGTAGTGGAGTGTTCAAGAACAAGGACCGCTAGATTATTGATTGCATCGTGTTTCTTACTCTTGTTGTATCATCTATTAAAAAAGAACTTGATGAATGTTGAGTACCTCAGCTGGTTTTTTCCCAAACACAAGAAATCTTTCTTTCCTAGTCTACTTGTAGAAAATTTGATACTACCCCTAGTTCTGTTATTGTTATTCTTTAAAACTCTTTCACCAGTAGACAAAAACCTATCTAGATCTTCCAAGTTTCATTACAGACAGCAGCCACAGGGAATGAACTGGGTCTTCAAAGATTCACCCATGTCATTCTTTCCAGAGCCTCTAGCTTGAGGTTTCCCTAGGATCTTAACTCGTACAGTCATACTTATGTAATGGACCTCCGGGCATTTCTAAAATCGGGTTGACGAAAAACCTTTGAGAAGACCCACATCGTATTTAAACAATTAAAAATAAACATCAAACTTTTTTCTCATAAAGTACATAGAAAGTGGTCCTTGTTTTAGCATTGGGAATGTAAACTCGTACGGAATATTATTTTTTACAATATTTATAATAGGGTTCTAGTTTGAGGGCATTTTTTTCCGCATTTTGTAAAAGTGGAAACTGTAGCTTTTCTTTTGCGGACCATGTTAAACAAGTAGAAGTGTGCACCCGCAGACTAGATGCAAATCAAACGCCTAAAATGCTGCAAGAAGCTTCAGGAATGTTCAAATCACAGATAACAAAAAAAAAAAAAATCCATACCAAACCCAAAGATTGATCTTGAAGATTGTTACTAGTCCAATTCCTACAGCCATCTCACTGGGCTTTTGTTCGTCCGCCTTGGATAAAATTTTGCGAGCATTAAAATGCCCCCTTTCCTCTAATAGTTCGTGATAACTTCATTTTTTTGCTGCCAGTTTAGTCTTCCATGGTTGCCGTATGCACAATGAGGTTGATGTTCATTGCATTCAGAACTTTCTGTTATAGTTGTCGAGGCCTGTCAAAGACAGTAAAGAAATGCTATTTCATCTCTTTCCAACCCAGAGGCTCTGTTCCCGCAGACTGACTATGTTTCATTTTACCCGTTTTCTTGAATTTTGTATCCTAGGAGTGTACAAGTGACTTATTTCCAACTTCTTTTAGTTGTTATTGGGCGTCACCCTTGTTTCTGTACATTTTAAATATGCTAATTGATATATGTTATGTTGCAGAGTTCAGTGAGTGCATGTTAGAAGGCCAAGATGAGCAATGCTTTTAGTGGACAGATATTAGCTGACAAGCTTTCAAAGCTCAACAATTCACAACAAAGCATTGAAAGTATCCTTTACTTGAGAGTACTCTCATGTTCATATATTGACTGCCATGATTAAAAATTAAAAATTATAATGGTTCTTGGTCCTATGAGTTTCTAGTTGTGTGTTCCAAAAGGCTTTTAGGGAGGCTAAGTGCAATAAAAATTGATGCCAAACAATTGGATATAATTCTCAATTTCTCGTATCAATTTAAATGATGGTTTTAAAAGAATTAGGTTGAAAGTGCATAGGTCTGATGACTCAGTTTTTGTGGTAACTCTAGGGAGTAGGGTTATAACTTGGTCTGATTGGGTCACGCGGACATTAACCCAACCTGCGCTTCATCACCTAAATCTGAGCCAGAGCCCAACCCAACATCGGGTTTGATATTCCTAGCCTAATAATTTGAAGTGTGCGGGCTTAAAATTGTGTTTGTCAGGTTTGAGTCTTGTTCTTGAGGAGCAAGGGGGGTAAAAAAGAAACGGTGAAGAGCTTATCAGAAAAAAAAGAAGAAGAAAAAAACAAAAAGAAAAGAGAAGACCGGAGAAAGGGAAGAGGGGAGAAATAGAGGGATTACTTGTCTCCCACAGTCTTAGGGTTTTTGTGAAGAGAGAGAGAGAGTAACATATGTGATTGAGAGATTTAGGGATGGAAATATTCAAAGAAATGACACAAGAATCAAGTTGTGTTGTATTATTTTATAACATAGTCCTCAATGTATGGTCGTTTGGACTCAGATTCCTCGAGTAGCCCATGCCATCAATTCGAGCCCAACCCAAGTTTAACTTTGGGTTCCCTTTTTCCACCCCTAGCCCAACCCAAGTTACATAACCTCAGTCCAAGCCCGAGGTATGGTTGAGGCCGTCAAGGTCGGGTAGAGTTGAGTCCGTCAAGCTCGGGTAGGGCCCACTAGGAAGGACTTCTAAGTTCTTAAGTGTTGGTGATCTGATACTTAGATGAAGTTAGTTATAAGATTTGTTGATTGCTACCTATCAGTAAAGGTTTACTAGGGGTGTCAGTGGTTACCCGTTTATCTAGGAACCAAACCTAAGCTGAACTGATTTCCAGTTCTGGTTCCACATATTTTAGTACAGGAACTGCTAAGAAGTAGGAACCAGAACTGTGAGTATTATAATCGGTTCCTGTTTTGGGTATTTTGATATCCGATGGAATCGGAATGGGATTACAAACATTGCTTTTTTTTTTCCTTTGATTCTCTATACTTCGAACATTTTTTACGCATAAGAATTAAATATTGGAAAATAGGAAGCAAAATACCCGAGAGCTGACCAGAACCAGAACCTATTATTCCTACTTTGTTCCACTTATTTGAGTACTGGAATAGGAACAGGCTTATTTAATAAGTTCCAGTTCTGGGTAGTTCAAAAACTGAACCCGAGCCTACCCGTTGACACCTCTCATAGTAGGCACTGTTATATGAGTTCAGATAGCAGTATGAGGCTGTTATTGCCACTTTCATCACCGTCAGTTTTGGATGAGCAAGGACTTGTAGAAGTCGTTTCAAGACAGGTTGAATTGAATTTGATGGTAGGGTATTTATGGTACATGGACTAGGTTTATACTGGAGAAGATGGGGACATGTAGCTGAAGTAGCATGGTACCTCTTCAATGTAGTTTTGGGGAGGAGTCCTGCCAATCTAGGGCCATTTGTGTAGGGGTGTCAATGAACACCCATTTACCCGGGAACCCAATCGAACTTGATCCGGTTTACTCGGTTCCAATTCCACATATTTCAGTACTAGAACTTGAACACCTCCTTCCCAATCGGCACAGACCAACTCTGGAGGAGGAGCGGGTTCACCCTCGTGTTTATAAGTTTCCTTTTCATTTACCCACAAAAACGATTAGTCAGCTACTTCCAACCAATATCTTCTATAATACATTTTTAATTGATTTAAATACTTTGTGAAATCTTTTCAATCTGTTTCTAGGTTGATTGAAATGGAAAATGAAATCTAATACCTTGGAAACTTTCCTTTTGAGCTGTTGAGTAATTTATAAATATCTGGCTTCAGGCTTGTATTTCCCTCAGAACTTTTGTATTTCTTGAATTATTACCTTGCAGGATGTTACCTAGGTTTCTTTCTAACTGATTGCTATTCTAGTGGGGATCTGAGCTTTCACTTCATACATTCTTTCCTGCATTTACTGATAAAAAAATAATACTTCCTTGCATTCAGTATTCTTGGAATTATTTGGTATTCTGTAAAAAATAATTCTTCCCTACTGATAAAAAAATAAAATAATTCTCTCTTGCTATTCTAGTGGGTAATGGTGATTGGAGCTCTCTCTCTTTTAATGTCTCAGGTGCTTTATCTTTGGGGGGCGTGTTTGATATTCTGCTTTTTGTTGATATTTAAATAGTTATTGCATTTTTCTAGGGCATGGATCATTGATATAGTTGGCACTTTCCTTATTTGTACCTTTTCCTTGATTGCCTTTGAGTTTTACTCTTGTATCGCTATGCATTGTTCTTTATGCTATTACTTTTTCTCAACTTCCAATCAGATTTGTCAAATTGGTGTATTTTTCATCGGAAGAAAGCCAAACAGGTTGTTGAAACATGGGATAAGCTGTTTAAAAGTTCTCAAAAAGAGAAACGTGTTTCATTTTTATATTTAGCAAATGACATCTTACAAAATAGTAAACGGAAAGGAAGCGAGTTTGTGAATGAATTCTGGAGAGTCCTACCTGCAGCTCTTAAGCATGTTTTCGAGAATGGTGATGACAATGGAAAGAAAGCAGTCTTCAGGCTTGTAAGTGACTTCTATCTTTGATGAGATGCATGTGTTTTGATTTAGACCATATATGTAAGCAACTTTCATTTATATGTTCATAATAACTCAAGAAGTACCTATTGATGCAAAATATAGAGTTAAACCCTGAAATCCTTGCCCATATCTATCCAACATAATTCGTGACCCTCACATTTTTTTTCCACATGTTCTGCAATAAATTGTTGCTTAGAATTCATTTTGAGTGGAAAAAAGAAAATTAATTATGTGGATGCAGACTTGTTTTCATATTATTAATATATATATATATATAATAGCTTAGACAGGAATACTCATCGCCTAAGCGTATCTCATCCTTTAACAGCATTCTTAGAGGGCTACTTATATGATATATCATTTTTTCTGTAACTAATTTCTGTTATTTTATCTTATCAAAATCTTCAGGTAGACATATGGGAAGAAAGGAAAGTCTTCGGTTCTCGTGGTCAGAGTCTTAAAGATGAAATGCTGGGTAAAGATCCGCCTCCTGTATTAGAAAACAATGGAAGGAGTTTGAACTCCATCAAAATAGTGAAGAAGGATGCTCACTCGATAAGAATAGTAAGAAACTACAAATTTCAATTTTTTTGACTAAATATGTGTAGAATTTTTGCATTGGCTGCAAGTGCATCTGGCTCCTTCTAGATCAAGATAGTGGATGTCTCTAACCAGTGGTCATCTGGATTCAGAAATTGGCTGTTGGAGGTACGCCTGAAAAGATTGTCACTGCATTTCAATCAGTAAATGACGAACATGTCAATGAAGAAACTGCTTTAAGCAAATGCAAGGCTGCTGTTGATCGTGTAGAAGAAATGGAGAAAGATATTGGTTATGCTAATGCTCAAGGTAAAAGCAGTATGTATCTGTTAACTATAAAAAGGGCAGACAATATTCTGCACTGGCTTATTTATTCTACTACTCTAGTAGAATGAATTTGTAATGCTACAATGTACGAAGTGGGAACCAGTTACAGCAACATATGAAGCTAAACTGAAATTCAACTTTCTGTTTTTGTGACTATCTACTGTTGCATGGTAATGAAATTCTCATGAATAGATTTTGTCCATGTTGGTTAAGCAGATTGCTTTATCAACATAGAACCAAAAGTTTGTTATCCGGGTATACCCATTGAGCTAATGAGTGATTATTAAAGAAGCATGTTTTAACATAAGATATGGCCCCAGATAGAGTTAAATGGTGGAATGAAGTTGTGTTACTGGCTCCACATAGTCAGGTTTAAGCTCTTTAATTATGATAATGGTGATTGTTCTCATTCTTTTCTTAGACTGGGCAGAACTGATTATAGGAGAAGATGGTTTCACAAAAGGGACTTGTGCTATTATGGTTTTGCACTGGCTATATCAAGGTTGAACCGTTTTAAATCCTTTTCTTTAAGTTGTCATGCACAAACCAGCTACCATACATTGCACTCATATCATGGCTAGGATCTTCGTTACTAGCCTGCAATTTCCCTTAACTTTCCATCTTCTAACTCAATTGCCAAGTAATAAAAGCATCTAGTTCCTATTCTAGAAAATCCTTTATAGCTTTTGAGTGTCTGATCTGTTTATAGTAAGGTTAAATTTCCGATCAAAAGTGATTAAATGCAAAGTCTATGCTTCATGGTTGTTGTGTTTATTCATTATAGTATGTGATCCAATCAGAAGACATGATGGAGCAGCAAATTTTAGTCAGTTGAGTACTGAATTTCATGATTCACACCAAAATACATGGGCTTATGCTATAATTACGAGGAAAGAGAGAATTTATGCACAATATCACCACTGTACTTTGTCAGTCTTCTCATGTTTAATGTTGCCTGAATATATTGATTTGGCATCAACAAGCCTACGACTAAGCGATGTAGATATGACTGAGTAATTTATGGTCAAAATACAGAGAAGCTACTGATTTATGGTGGAATTTTGCTACTTTTGCTTTATTTATTTTCTTCATATTTGTGGAAAAGTAAGTATACTGGATCCCAGGTTTAAGATTAATGAGAATCATCTTAATTAGTTTCTGTGTTAGAGTCTAGAAGTGTTGTTACACCCTATTAATGTTAGGAACTTTTATTTTATTTGGTAGTCCTAGAATAGCTAGGAGTTGTACAGTACTAGGACTAATATTTAGAGTCTAAAAATAGAGTTGAACCTGTAAGATGCAATTGGACTTTTCTATTTTTAGTAGATCAATTTTATTTTAAGAATATTCTGAAGTGCTTAGGCCTTTTGGTTGATCAAAGTGTTCACCGATCTTAAGAAAGACCGTGTGGAATTAGGAATCATCCTTGATCAAATTGATTTGGGAAGGCTTGTCCATACTTGGTCCTGATTGGGGGTTGACTTGGGTTGTGTCTCACATCTCCCTTGGGCTAAGTAATCTAAATTGCCCAAACTGGACAATCTAGACTTGAAGCTCCTTTTACGTGACAGAGGAATTTTGTCTACTCAATTACTCACTTAGTAATATATAATATAAGGGTTGGTATATCTCTACCTCTCTCTGTAATTTATCTCTCCAGCACCTCGGTTTCCCCCTTAAGACCATGTTTTTCATGTCATATAGTTCCCAAATATCTTGATTTTGGTATCATTAGAAAATTTGTCCCCAGTGTTTTGCCTAATTAGGTAGTTAATTTCTCTTGTGTAAAAGTTCAACAACTTTTCCCTGATCATGTTACCACTCTTCATAATCTATGTTTTAGAATGTAGTAATGGACTGCAGCTTACTTGCTGAATTGACTCAGGTGACTAACTGTGTTGGTCTCTGCTAAAAGCATATTTACAAGTTTCCATGTTTTATTTTTAGGGGAACAAGTATCCATGTTGACTTGCAAAATTGGCTCAGGCAACTCTGTGTTGGTCTCTGCTAAAAGCATATTTACAAGTATCCATGTTTTTTTTTTGAGGGGAACAAGTATCCATGTTGACTTGCTAAATTGGCTCAGGCAACTCAGTGTTGGTTCTCTGATGCATGCGCGAGATCCAGTGGAGCCCACAAGATATGTGTGATCCTTGGTTGCTGTTTTAGAGTTTATCTGATTTAGAAGTTCCTTATTTTTAGGAATTAATTAGATTGTGATGCAAGATATGGCCACCGCGTTAAGAGTTTTACTTGTTTTAGGAATCCTTAGTCTTTAAATAAGGGTCAATTGCCACCATTATAACCAGATCTTATGTTTTTGAAGTTGTCGCTAATGAAAGTTAAGCTTTTATCGTTAAAATCGTCTATGCTACTCGTGTAAAACCCTGCATTCGATCCTCACTGGTTTAAATCAGTTTCCCTACCAAAAACATAGTTCTTTAGAAAAAAAGACTCGGGGTGAATTAGTCTACGTTGGATCATTCTGAGTCAGTCAAGCTGAAGGCAAGTTGGTACCTCTTTTGAACTTGTTAAAGGTAACTCATTGTGCTGGCTCTTGGGAGCAGAAGTTGACCTTAGTAGCAGTGTTCCCACTGGATCCCATTTTTGTTTATATGCCAAGATGAGCCAACTTCTGAACTTCTTAACTTGCAAAATTTTGTTCTCATGTTTTGAGTTGAGATATTCATCACCAATTTACAGTAGGTCTAGTGGCTTACGCGAGCATGGTTCAAACTTTTGGAAATGTCTCTAAATGTTATGGTCGAGATGTCCTGATATTGAGGGTCCATCTCTGTTTGTGTTGGAATATCTCAGTTCAGATGTCTTGTTTTTTTACTGACAGATGTATCCAGTCGAAGCAAAAGATTTTAAACTTGCTTACAGCTTTGATATGCATTTTCAATTTTTCCTGCGTAAAGTTGTTAACTTGTTTGAAGTTTTTTATCAGGAAATCAGCAGCTATCTTCGTTGGGGGAAGTACAGGAGCAGGAAAACGTCCTTCGGAAATGTGTTGAGCAACTTAAAAGTGTTGAAGCAACTAGAGAATCCTTACTTACTCAGCTTAAAGAAGCACTTAAAGATCAGGTCTGGTTTTGGTCTAATTATCCGCTCTCGAGCTTGCACAGCTACCTTTTAAATATTGTCTGGTTACAGACTACTGACTAAGATATAGTCTTCAGGAATCAAAGCTGGAGCTTATTCGGACTCAATTGCAAGTAAGGACAACATCTTCTTTTTCTCCCTTATATACTGGAGGTAATGCCATTTAGGGACACCATGATTTAACTAACCAATAGGTTGCAAAGCATATCCTTTTTGCCATCACCTCATCCTGGAGATCACATAAGAGAGGACTCGTACATATTTGGACTTCCAATACTCGTCATTCATCAAATTATGGCAAATCAATGAAGGATGGTTTATTTTAGCCTTGCCAAAGTGATTAGTACCAGCTCCTGTTAGAAAAGTATAGGGATTGGGGTTCAAATAGAATTGGCAATAAAGGATGGCTTTGTTGGTAACTTTGACAAATTGAGCTGAAATTGAAGTAGGAGAGATCTAGTTATTCAGACATTCCTACTCAAGATGGTGAGGAGGACATGTTTTGCTCTTTATTCCTGTAGATAGTTCTCTTCCCCGAGCCTTGTGAAAGTGACATGTTCTTCAATATAATGATATAATTAGACCTGGCAAAACTCAACCTGGCTCTACTTGAACCTAGGTTGCCCCTCTGCCAAAAGTTGTTTGCAGCCGAATGGCAAAGCCGTCCACACTCAATTACCCATTTTTGGTCTGCCTCGGGATACGTGCAGAACCATAATTTTTTTGGGACAAAATCTTGACTTAATCTGAAACCAATTCAATAAAAATCAATTAGAGTTGGAATTGGGTTGAGATTAGAACTGATGGAGAGAATCAAAAATTTTTTAGGTGAACATCACCCACCTGCCATGTGGCATCTTCCTGACCACATAAAACTATTTGGACAACATATATATTTTTTTTTTCTCATTTCCTTTTTTCCCTCCTCGTCTCTTTCCTTCTTTTTCTCTTTTAATTATTATGATTTTTTCTCTCTTTTTTTTAAAGCTCCAAGCGGCACACTAAACCCCTAGCCATTTTGGACATCTCTTCTAGCTAACTTTTCTTTCTCATCTAACCACTTTTTTTTTTGGTCCTAATAGCTCACCCTAATGGCACACCTCTACCCCTAGCCGTTTGACACCTTACGGTGCTCGCTTCTTTTTCTCCCTATTTTCTCTCAACATTTTTTCCTTAAAAAGACATCACCCAAACGACAAGGGTTTACCCCTATCGTTTTCATCTCTCTCTCTCTCTCTCTCTCTCTTTCTCTCTCTCTCTCTCTCTCTCATCTTCTTCTCTCCAACCTCATACGGCAAGTGTTTAACCCTGTCTTTTCATCTCTTTATTTTTCCACCTTTCTTTCTCATCTTTCTCTCTCCAACACCAAAACAGGGTCTAACTCTGCCATTTTCACCTTTCTCCCAAATACCCCCAAGGCATGCACCAAACGGCAGGGGCTTACCCTAGCCGTTTGCACACCTCTCTCTCTCTCTCTCTTCTCACATTTTTTACTCCACATTTTTTGCACACCTTTCTCCCATATGTGAGCTTCATATGTAGATTTATATTAAATGATAAATATTCTTAATATTTTGGTATTTACATATAGTTTGAATGTTGAAATCATGTGAGCACCATATGTAGATTTGTGTTTTATGTGATGAATGTTCATGATATGATGTCATATACATGTTTTTGATTTAGGCATAATTGAATGTTGGTATGAGGTTGAAAGGATGAATAAGATTCTTTGGGTTTCATGTTTTCCATGACAAGTATGTATTCATGAATGCAAGAAAAGAGAATATCATGAAGATATCAAATCTACTTATCCTTTTTGCCATAAAAAGAGAGTGGAATGTGTAAAATCAAATGATGATTAAGCTTTAAAACTCTTGATGATTGTAATGGAAATGTGTGGTTTTATGTAAACTACAAGATTAATGGAGTTGATTTTTGAGATTCATGATTGATTACGATGATTTATGTAGTTTTAGTTCACTTTTACCCGCATCCCTTGCATGCTTGAAATGTCATTTTGATGTAGAAAGTCATCTTGAAATGAGGAAATACCTTGAAAGCGTGATTGTTAAAGTGTTGGAATCATTTTGTTTAAATCAAAAGTTAGAAATCCATGTTTCATGAAAATGTATTAATTGCTTGGAATTTCTTCTTGATTCTTGAATATTAAACTTTTTTTATCCTAAAAGTTATATTGCTTTATGAGTTTGTAGCAAAAAGTGTCACCATTTGATTTCAAACATTTCACTCTTTTTTTATGACAATAAAGATATACTATATTTGACACTTTCTTTCATAATGTCCATAATCAGATACTCATCACTTAAGTATTAAAACCCTCATACAAACATGATTCCAATATTCAAGCTAAGTCAAGATCATATTGGTGACATCATATCTTGCACATTCATTAATCTAACACAAATTTACACATAATGCTCTCATGATTTTAACATACCAACTATATGTAAACATCACCACATCATGAATATTCATCATTTAACATACATCTACATATGAAGCTCACATGAAATTAACATACAAACCATGTGTAAATAATAACAGACATGAATATTCATCACTTAACATAAATCAGCAAATGGTGTAAGCATGATTTCATCATCTAAACTTTGCCTAGATCAAGATCATATAAATACCATCATACCATGAATAACCATCACATTAAATTCAAATGAACATATAATGCTTACACATGAAAAATAAACTACTAATTCTTGGAAATACTTAAAGATATTTCATATCAAAGAGTGAAAACATCAGTATAACGATATAGATCTGGCAAAACTCAACCTGGCTCTAACCCGGACCTAGCTTGGTCTGTTTGTTAAACTGGTAGGGTTAGGGTTGAAATTTTCCCAATGTGCCAATAAATGGGTTGACCTGAGAAACCCGCTGGCTGCCCGCCAACTCTTTTAACTAAAAGCTTCTCCCCCTCCCTCCCCCCCAGCAATCCATAAACTGCCCATCTTCATTGTGTTGTAGTTTGTTTCAGCATAAACCCTATTTGGTCTACATCATCTCTGACACTCCCAGGAAACTCTTCAAAACCATCTATATATATATATATATATTATAAAGATGAAACCTTGGGTTAACATAACCCTTAACTCTTAGGTGTGGGTTAAAAAAACCTACATTATAAACATGTTTCCCAATAAATAAAAAAAGAAGATATTTCCACACTAAATAAAAAAAAAGTTTCTAAAACACAAAATACTTTAAACAAAAAGTTTCTAAAAACTAATAAAATTAAAAATAATTTTTTATAAAAAGTGCCCGTTCATTGAACGGGCCACACAAGACTAGTTTGTATTAATATTTATACAATATAATATAATAATTAACACCGTGGGTTAACGTAACCCTTTTCTCTTAGGTGTGGGTAGTATAAACCCACCTTCACCTGACCCAATATATAGAAAAAATGGATATTTCCACCCAATATTTTTTTTAATATGTTTTTCTACTTTTTCTTTTTTTAAAATATTCAGTATGTGCTATAGCGCGGGCAACATAATCTTGTTTAACTTAATAGTTGATATCCTATTTCCTTATTCTTGAACATCCACTAGTTGCATTCTTATTTTCTATTATATAATTGTAATATTAAACTAGTGAAATGTAAAGGGGAATTTTGCATAGCCTTCTGGGTACAGTATGGAATTCAATGGTATTCTAACATAGTTTTTTTGATCGGTGGTATTCTAACATAGTTGTAGATTGTCGATATGGTCCATGTAGTATGAAACTGAATGGTATTCTGTAATATTATTTGTCTCACTCGGTTGGTTGCTCCCTATGTGAAAACATGAGCAGTTGTTGTTTAATTCATAATTACTGTAAAAAACAGAGGTGACTGAATATATGCAACTGTTCAAAAATTCAGGTGAAAAAAATTAGCTAGGCTTTATTAGAATGGTAATACTTGATATATAATAATAAAATAAAGCTAATATTTATATCATTTTAATATAACTAGGGTTATTAGGATTGTGAAAATTAGCCCATTAAATGAAAAGGCTAGGGTTGAGTATTTCTAACTTCCAAAACCTAACCCTAGTAACCCTATCTCGTTGCAGGTCTAAATAATATAACATGCAAATGTAGATTTTTGCCTTCCCCTGGTCTGAAACTGATCCCTGTTACAGTGTCAGTCACAAGCATCTGCACCTTCTATTTTTTGTAGTTTTTGCAATCGACAGGTGGTTTACAACTTTCAACCCAAGAAAAAAGAAATGAATCTGAAGGAATGTAGTTGTGAAATTATTTTTCTTTACTATTACTTTCATTGTGTAGAAACATGAGGTGTTGTTCACTAATACCACTCTGTTGGTCATACACTTCAGGACTGCTAAGTGCCAACCCTCAATTATTTGCTTCCCTTGAATGTACACCTGAAAAAATTAGTTCCACTGGTAATTGCTAGACATTGAGTTTGAGCTTTTTTGCGTTATGACCTCCATGAACAGGCTTGAACATGCGCACCTTATGAACAAGCTCACGGCAAAAAAATTTAAAATCCTTTGGCTAGGAATTACCTATTAATATGATTTTTGGAGTATATGTTTACCGAGGGGTTGACTGTTTAATAATGGGTTTGTCCCTGTATTGCCTCTGGCATCTTCATAAAAAAAGAAAGATACTGGCCTCTGGCATGCTTATCCAACACGGAGGACAAGTATTTCTGATGGGTTCTCAGGTTTTGACGTTTGTTAGTTTTAGTTTAATATTGTGCAGCAATTGCGTGTAAATCTGATCTCTTTACCAATTAGTCTAACTTGAAATTCAGTTATTCAATTTCGCTGCAGTGATCTATCATTGTGTCTGTTCTGTTGCAGGTTGCTCAAGCTCGGATCGATCAAGCCAGCAATGTAAGGCAGAGGCTTGGTTCAGCCCCAGTTCCTGCCCCTAGCCCTCCAGCCACAACAACTCTACCGGCGGAAACAAGTATGGTAGAAACCAACCCACCTCCAATTCAAACAACCAGCAGCTTCTCTCTACCACCTCCTTTACCCCAACCTGTGACTTCGTTTTCAACTCCAACAACTGCGGAGGAAGAAAACAAGAAAGCAGCAGCAGCTGTTGCTGCCAAGCTAGCAGCCTCGACATCCTCTGCACAAATGCTTAGTGCAGTTCTCTCATCTCTGGCTGCAGAAGAAGCTGCTTCTATTAATAATGGTCTAAAATCTAGTGGCTCTATGAGTTTACCCATTTTTCCTCCCGAAAAAAGACCCAGACTTGAGACACCTATGCCAGTTTCTGATATGAGTAACACAGCCTACTATGCAAATGCACATCAGCAACCATTGCCCAATCTCCTCCCTACCTCCACCAATGCCCAGATGCAGCCTCCATTTCCACCACCTCCGCCACTTCCACCTGTGCCACCTCCACCTCTTCAACCATACACTCAATCCAATAACGTGATAGCAGGAGCAATGCCTTTTAGATATGGTGCTAATAAAGGTCTACCCCCTCCACCTCCTCTGCCTACTCACGTTTTAATGGGTTCAGCAAGGCCTCCAGGTACTCCACAATCACAGCAGCAGCAGCAGCAACAACAACAACAGCAGCAGCAGCAGCAGCAGCAACCACAGCAGCAGCAGCCGGCAACAGGAGGGTATTACCAGCCACATGGGATTGTATTTTATGGACAAAGTCATCAGCAGCCAACAACACCACCAGTTCCTCGGCAGTGATTCTCTTGGAATTCCTCCCGGTTAGGTCTTCAATTAGACTTTGTCTTAAATTGTGTAAATTAATAGGTTGCGTTTTTTAGTTTCTTTTTTGCTTATCATGGGTTAGGAAAGCCTATGGTAATGGTAGAAGCAGAACGGAAGACCCAGTGGATTCATGAAATAAAAGTACAGGAATGTCGGGTTAGCAGGGAGAAAATCGTATATACTTAGTTTAACTTAAGATTATAGGTCAGTTACATTTATCCTTGTTGAAATACCGATTATATGTGCTCTGAGATATCCCTTCTTAAGGGACTTTCTGAGTTCTCATTTTGCAGGTATTTTTATATGCGTGGATGATTTATCACTGGGTTGCCCATGGATATCAACAGAGGATCTAACAAGAGTTTCTGAGTTTCTTTACCGCTCTCAGCACAGGTTGTCTGAAACAAATCTTCATTATTTATGTCAAAAGAGCTTCACTGAAACACTAGAAACAAGAGGAATCGGTTTGCTCAGGTGAGACAGTTTGGTATTGTCATTCTTACCCTGTTTGCATTGGTTGCAACATCTCTCTCTCTCTCTCTCTCTCTCTCTCTCTCTCTGCAATTCGTGAAGAGAAGAGATCAGAGACGAACTGAAGTTTTGAGGTTTTTGAAGATTTTACAGTTTATNTCTCTCTCTCTCTCTCTCTCTCTCTCTCTCTCTCTCTCTCTCAACACACCATCAGCGACCAACCCACTACCGTCCACCGATCCCACCGAACTGGTTGAGGCTATCTATCGAAGATGGGAGAGACTGTTGAGCGATTGGCCACCAAACCATTAGTGCAAGTTTTGGAGTCTCTGGGCGAGAGGAGCATGGGCATCCCTAGTGAGACGGTGTGGCTATGAAGGTTGGGAATTTCATTAGGCTTAATTGCCATGTAAACCTGATGATTTTTGAGTCTTTCCGAAGTCAGCAAGCCACATTCTCATTTAGTTCATGAGGAACCTCAAACATTGTAGGGGATTGACCCCCCTCGGGCCCTCCCTCCCTCCCTCTAAAACAGGGCAAAGCAACAAATGGGGGCGGCGGGGACGATGATGGGGGAGGCATACCCATCCCACTCTGTCTCATTGACATACATCCTGCTCAGCTTACTTTATTACCTTAAAATTCATGGATGAGAACTACAGTATCAACCTCTGTACATCACTTCTATGATCGGTTATTGGTATCAACCTATGTTGTTGAAATTAAAGAAGGAACATAACAGTGGTACTGAAAACGGCCATCATGAGCATGGAACCGGCCGTCCAGTGCATAAAATTCAGCCGTAAAATATGGAAAAAAAAAATGCTGAAATTGCATTGAAGAAGACGCTAACAGCTAATGCAAAAAAGTGATGATCGAGGGAAGGCAGCTGGCAAATGATCTAATCCAGAGCTATATATATATATGTGTGTTTATCAAGGGGTACTGGGTGGGGGCCAGCTAGCTCAAGAAAGAAAGAAAGAAAACATTGATTCTTAAGATTGGGGTCTGTCAATATGGGTGCATATACATATAGATTACAGCAGGAAGGGGGACTCCGGTCTGTGTAATTTTTTAAGTGTAGCCTATATCTATGAGTGTATCCAACTAAGGATCCTGTTCATGTTCAATGTCTAAAATACCTAAATTTGAAGACAAGTACTATATATTATAAGTATTATTATTTATTTTTGAGAAGGAATATTATAATTTTAATTGTATCAATTAAAAAAAATTGTAAATGCACCTAGGGTGTACGTAGTTAAGTAATCAAAACGTAGAGCGAAAGCATTAGAATGTCAAATTAAAAAATATTTCAAACTTTAGAAAGTTTGCGTAGTAAATTACAGTTTGCATAGTAAAATTACAGTATTGTGGGAATGTTATTTGTTTACGACGATTTTGGTTATTAATGTACGTACCAGAGTACTACTATATAGCATAGAGTTGTATGTCCTCCCTCATTCAGGTCAGGTGTACAAGAAAGAAAATAAGGCACGTGGAAGCGCACATGACATGGTGGAGGAGATGGGGTGTATGTTCAACTACTACTACTACGTGCTACTCGTGGAAGAACATGGTCTCAATTTGCGCGCACAACAATTTATTAGATTATGATTTGAAAAATAAAATAAAAAAAAATGAGAAAAAAAAAATTTAGAAAAAAAATTAAAAATTGCCCAAGTATATTAGGGATATACAATCTGATTTGATCAATAGAAATTATAATAATGCTAGAATGCCCGCATTTTGTGCGGTATTCTCATTTTTCATTCCAATCATAAGGTCATTATCTCCTTGTGATTTGAATCTCATCTCAAACTTAATCTTTTCTCAAATCTCAATGCAATCCAAATCGTCCAGCTTCACCCTAAAAATTGTGACTTGTGAGAGATTGAAAAAAAAGAAAATAAAAGGGTGGTGGTGGGCCTGGACTGGTGGGTCGACAATAAGGCGTATAGGCAACGCATGAATAACCAAACCCATTTGAGTTGAGGCCATGATCATGATCATGCATGGTGTCCTGCCGTGGCGATCGAGGTGATGGATACGATGATGTCAATTCGCATGTGCCCAGTAACATGTACGCACGGTTCAGGTACAGCTAGGCGTATATAGAGAAAAGATAGTAGAGAGAGAAAGAAATCTAGAGAGAGAAAGAGAGGGATTAGGAATGGATGTTTGTATTTTTGTTACAGATAGATAGAGGTCCATTGGAAGTACGGAATCCAGCTTTAAAGAAACAATTAGAAAGAAGTTGGGCGCGTGATCACATGCTTGTAAAGTAAGGCAAGGCAAGGCAACCCATTCTACTCTGTATTAATTAGTTTTTCTAATTAAAAAACAGGATTTTTATTTTTTTATTTGGTAACTAAAAATCCATTTAATTACTGCCCTTTATGGTTTTTGGGTGCATGTTTTCTTCTTATATAACCAAAAATCTTTAGAATTCAAAAAAAATAATAACATTGACAATTCATCACAAAATATTAGAGCAAATTTGCAGGGTTTTTTTTTTTTTCTATCTATTAATGATAGTAATTAATCATGGATTAAGAATAATACATTGTTAGATAATTAGTCATGCATCTTTTAAAAATAAATAGTAATTCATCATCAATTCTTCTTCTAATAAGTACTTTTGTACAAATTAAAGATCCATAACTACACACCTCTCACTTTCTCTTTCATCTCTTATTCATCTACATTGGACTACAAAGAAACTAAACTATGAATTCAAAAAAAAAAAAAAACCTACAAAAATATAGAAAGAGAAGTGAATGTAGCATTCAATTCTTTTTCTATAGATCGATTGATCATTTGTTCTGGGTCGGATTCGGTACACTCGGGGGCGCTTTTCGTAAACTAGTCTCCACAGCTTTCTTGGGCTCTTTTCCAACTCCTCCATTAATGAACTTGTTTAGATCTTCAGAAATGGTAGCAAATGAAAATAACAATCTTCTTGAATAATATTGGTTTCTCACTCTAGGATTATGCCTACTAGTACTCTCCCTAGTTTCATGGTGGAAAGATAGTACTAAAGAGCACATAAGTAGGTGAAGTAAAAGAAAGACAATGAGAGTAGCCAAAACTCTGTATCTTGATGTAGCTTTCATGGCAGACTGTTTCTTTTTTTTTTTTTGGTTAAGGGGTGAAATATTTTTGAAGGCAAATTAGTGAAGAAAGTTGAGTTGGTTTATATGGGAAGTGGGAAATTTTTTTTATAATTTATTAGTCAAGGTGGAAATTAGTTCACACTAATCAGTGACCATTGTAGTAGTAGAATAGTGTTTTTATCTATACTGACTCTACTGTAGGTTTTGATTAAATTAGGGTTTATATATAAATGTTGGAACTTGGAAGCAGCTGATGATCATGTGATGCTGATTTGACTATATTTTTTCATCACCACCATCTGACTTACTTTTTGTATTATTATTAAAAACTAATCACTATACTAATAGCATTAAACAATATGGAAGACTCATGTGAAAGCATGTAAGTGACACGGCACCATATCAAGGACGACCCATGATCTTGTTTCCTTGATATATTCCTTTCTCAAATCCTTGTTGTTTTCTTCAATTTAATCTTTAGATCCATCTTCTCTAACCTCCTAATTGTTAGTTATTAATTTAATTTAGTAGCCTAACTAGCTCTTAAAAAACACAAAATTCTAGAACTTTAAACCAACTTGTAAAAGAGTCCGGATCAGAGTACAGTGTTATTTGTACATTTTATATGTATAGTGGCATGTGGGGCCCACATGTTGTTGATCTAAGGGCTGATATTTTTTGATAATGTTCTCTTCACCTTATAGATCATTCTTACCAAAATCAAATCATTCTAAAACTAGTAGTCCCATTAAAAATTGACTTTTTTTCTCATCGTTCATTGTTCACCATTAATTTTTAATCAATTTCTCATTAATTTTTTATGAGGTTACAAATTTTAGAATGATATAATTTTTTGTAATGATGTTCTACTCATCTTGTAGATCATTCTCACAAAAAATTAGTCATTATTTCCTCACCATGTGGGCCCCACAACTAATGTAAAAATAACGACGTACAAATAAGGCTGTACACATAATCTGTTCTCTACACACAACCACCCCAGTTTTTCTTATTAACACCGCTTATTCTTGCCACAATTTATATACAGCAAATTGTTAGAATGATCTATTCACCATGCTATAAAATCTTCGCAAAAGATCACATTGTTATGAAACTTTTAACTCGGCCAAAAAAATTGATGCAGCGTGGTTGAAATAGACCTAGCAAAGAGTCAGGTTGACCCTGTCAGGGTTGATGGGTTGAGGAGTAAAAAAAATTCTCAACCCTAACCTGACTCGTCTTTGAAATGAATATGATTTTTTTAACCTTAATCTTGATTAGTTTGACTTTGGTCTATATATAAGCAAGCAAAGAAGTACTCTAACTTTGTTAAAAGTAATGGGTTGACGAGTTAAGAATGCTCAATCATAACCTAATTCGTTTAGCTACGAATCGAATTAGCGTTTATGGTTTGATTGAATGAATTAGGATCAGATTAAAAAAGTCAAGGTTAGAGTTGGCCCGCGAGATCGGATTAGGTTTTTGATAGTTTTAGGTAGATGCTAAGAAGTGTGGACACTCCTCTAAGGGTGCCGTGTCGTATCTGTGTCGTGTCCTCATGTCGTATCCTGTTTTTAGTTGAAATTTTAAAGAAAAAAACTCGCCGTGTACATGTCCGTGTCTCCTCACCGTGTCTGTGCTTCGTAGGGTGGAAGTAAAGTTTCCCATGTATAATAATATCCTGTATAAGAAAATGAAAAGGGGATATTTTATATAAGAAAGAATGTGGGTACAATTAGAATCTCTTGAACAATTAGAGATGAGATCAGCTAAAATTGCCCACACTTTGGATTCCAACTAATCCACATTAAATGTGATATACTTCCTAATTAAGGAGTCAGCTTGTTTTCCCAAGATTCAAATATGGGTAGAATATATGTTATAAGAACATGATGAGTTTGAGCTGCATGTGGATTTTTTTTTTTATAATAAGAAGCTAGCTAGTCCTCTTTCTCACCTGCCCAAGACCTCATCAACTGCATTTTGTGCCAAATATTTCACTGAAAACAGAGGAGAGGGTTTCTAATATTTTTATTTTTAGGTTAGTTTTGTTCTTATCTTGTTTTTAATTAGGGTAAGATCCAACATCAAATCATGACACTGTAAGAAAAGAAAAGGGGATAGTTAAACTTGGTCAAGAAGATCATACTGGCCCTAGTGATGGTACATTAATTTAAAATCATCTAGAAAAAAGTTGGATTTGACTGAAGATTTTGGAGGGTTTTGCAAGGGAGAGTTTAATTTGAGTGATCCAACACAACCATGTGGTTAAGAGGATCTTTTCTTCCTTTTCATTGGGCAGCAAGATGTATTCTTCTTACTTGTGAATTGTGATGATTTTCAAACTCATTTTGGCTTTTTACCTAAAACATTTCTTGGAAAATGAGTTGAGGACCACCAAGTCCTCTGTCCGTTTAGATTGTACCAATTGTGGAGGGTTTTGAGGTTTTCCCTCTTAATGGACAAGAGTTTTGCTAGAATACAATCAGAATTTGACACCAAAAAATTACATCTGCTTTTTAAAAGTAATATGAGGGGCTGAAATGAATAATATTTTTTCAACAACCGTTATGATTGGTTTCCAATTAATAAAATAAGCAGATGTAATCTTAGATGTCAAAATCTGGTGTCCCTGTATTAATGCCCAAATCTGGTGTCCCTGTAGTAATGCCCGACAATCACAAAATATTCAAAATGATTATGGGTTAGCCCAGATTTTATTAAGGGTTTCTTTTTTTTTTTTTCTTTCCCTGCATAGTTTACATAATCTAGCCCCAAATCCCTACAAGCTAGGGTCCCTTTTTCACACTCTAAACACCATTTTTGTTGAGTAAAAACGTTTTGACGCAAATGTCAAGAATTTAAGTTTTTCTTTTAATTGTTTTGAGAGACCTTTTAACAGCAACCTTAATTAATCATGCATGCGGGCTTACATGCACCTAAGGTGTAGGGTGTTAATGCACTTAAATCACGAAGGGTAATTGTGTACCATTCGATTCAGATGTTAAGTTGAGGGAGTGGGTGTTCCTGTTCCGTAATTCTTATCTCCGTAATTCTTATGGGTGAAAAAAATCTAACTACCACGTTTGAAGCGCGCAGCTCCCACTCACTATCCAAAGGTTCACCCTTCGACCATATAGTGCCTTTTCACATTGCAAAGGGGGAGGTCGTAAGTTATAGTCTACTCATTATGCTTCCTATATTGATTGATGTAAATCTAAATTAAATAAAAAATTAATATATACGAATCGCCAATTAACTCGTAATTACAAATGAAAGTTTCAAAGGGGTAGAAAGACACCAAACTTAATCCAAAATAACTCTGACTTCTCCAACCTAATTCTACTTTTCTTGTTTGCAGTTACATTTGATGGAGAAGGCTAGCATACTTTGAAGGTCTCTGAAAAGACATGTAAAATAGAACCAATTTCAACTAGTTCATTTGGAGCAGTAAAGCATGAATCAAAACTTACTTCAAAAAGTTGTTGTGGACTGTTGGATTGGAGTTGGATTTAAGTAAAAAATAGCCATGTACCATTTTTAGATTTGAGAGTGCTGTTTTGTGCACCCGTTTCTCCAGATTGGTTGAAAGGATTAACACCCAATTATAAATACAAATAAAGGCACACGAATCTAAGAGATAAGAACACTTCAACAATGAATAGTAGCCAACTTGTAAGTACGTTGACATGAGGATCACTGTCGATAATAGAAGTATGCTGCTCCTTTTTTTTTTCTACAAAATCCTCAAAAACTATTACAACGATGTAGAAAGTTTGCCACCAACAAACAAAGAGAAATTACCACCACAAATGAAAAAAAACCGTAAACATAATTACAAGGGGTAACCTCCACTCCACAGTACCAACCAACTTACCAAGTAGTTGTTTTTTATCATTGTTCTTTTACAATCTTAAAGCTAGCGAGGATCCAGCGTAATGTCACATACAAAGTCATTAGGAAATTATAATAGTGGGTACCAAATACTCCATAAATCTTATAAAAATAAATGGGTCTGCCCAGCCCAAAGCTCAGCGAAATTCAGGGCTTCTACGTTGATCCTAAATCGATTGGCCCATTGAAAATGGTCACCGCTATGCTATTGCTTGCTACATCGTGAAAATGTTCACGGAAAAAGGAGAATGAGAGGAGAGTAGGAGTGACTGTACCCCGAAGTCAATTCTCACCCCCATTTTCTCCATTTTGTGCACCCACAATTTAATCATTTTAACAAACTAAACTTATTTCTTATGATTAATTTGGCACCAGTCCAATATCTTTCTACCAGTTTCGTGGATCAAATGTTAATTATTGCATCAAGTGAAAGAATTTTCTCAAACCTTGTAAAATAAATTACTCTTTTCTCTTGGTCAATTTAAATAATTTTTAATTTTTAAAATATTAAAAATAATAAAAAATTTGCTAAACTTAGTGTATTTCTCTATTGCGCAAATATCATCTCAGAGCTATTGCATTTGCATAACTCTAAAAACCAACAATGTTTTTAAGATGATTCAAGAGCTAATTAGTGTGCCTACGATCTCTCATAATATTGATAAAAATCAGTTTTTCAATCATCCCCATGGAGGACAACAACCCACAAGTGTAAGCAGAGTGTGATAGAGATAGTGGTTCTAAAATTAAATCAAGTTTTTTTTATTTATTTTTGGATAAAAATGATATCAAGATAAATCCCAAAACAAAAACAAAAAACCCTAATCAACATGAATTTGGGATTAAGGAAGGGAGAGAGAATGATCAGTTAGAGCTAATACATTTTAGCCATCATTTCGGCGATCAAACCAATAGGGAAATTAACCTAATCATCACCTCATTCTCTTCAGTCCAAAACTCAATCCCATCAGATAATAATAACTTCAAAACAAGAAAAGAGTAATACGAGCAGAAACATTTAGACTTGTATAATAAAAGAGAAACAAAAACAAATAATAACTTTAAAAATAAGAATATAATCTAGAGATAGAGAGAGAGAGAGATTAAAGAGGAGAAAGGGCATCAGATCTCCAAGGTGTTAGCATCAAAGAAATATTCAGACGCAAATTACCCATTTAATATCAGTTTCCTCATTTGCCCTAAATTGAATTGATGAAGAATTTCAATCAAAAACAAAAAACAAAAAATTAAAGGAAAAAAGAAAACCAACTTTAGGTAGGGGACGAAAGCAACAGAGGGTGATTAGGGGTTTAGCTTCCAAAAAAAAAAAAAAAAAACATTAGGAGTTTAGCTAGGGTTTAAAAAGATAACATACGAAGCAGAGTAAATAAACCAAACTGTATCTGATGAAGAGAAGACGGCCCCTGTATATGTAGAAGATTTCTAGGGTTTAGGGTTTAATGAAAAGGGTATTAGTGGTTTGGGGAAAAACATCTGAACCGTCAACTGCTGAAAGTATTAACCCTTGATTTCAATTATTCGGCCCTGGGCACCCCACATAAGCGGCCTGCTGCTCTGTTTATGCGGTCATGGATAGCTGACCCGGAGTCGGTGATGGACTAGTCGTCCCCCGATTCCGATTCGGATCCGATTCCATGATGGGGTTTTGCTCACTTATATTAGATGTGGGTCAACAAAATCGCACAAACAGTCATACGTGTGTGCCATCCGTACATGGGAAAATATCTCATTGGATTTCCCCAAAAAAACGAGGGATAATGTAATGTTCCTCCTCCTCCTCCCAATGGTACCAAATGCTGCTTCCAGATTTCTATCACTTCACTTGAACTGAACTGAAGAGCAGCATAGATTCATACTTCTTAGAGAGAGAAAGAGGAGAGAGAGATAGAGAGATGGAGGCCCTTTTAGAAGTGAGGCTTTTTAATTCCACAGAGTCATTTCTTCCTAGAAGAAGATCTTCTTTTTGTCATGGCCATTCAAAGAGGAGAAACCCAGTAGTTTCAGTCTTCAAAAGCTCTCTTCCTGGTATTTTCTTTTTCCCCAGCTTTCTCTCTTCTCAGAGTAGTTACAAGAATCTGAAAAATTAACTTAACTCTCTCTCTCTCTCTCTCTCTCTCTCTCAATTGCAGGAGAGGATGCTTTACAAATGTTTTTGAAAGAGAGACAATTGAATGGTGATTTTGTATCCAAAGCTTCTGATATACTCCGGAGGAGGAATGACCTTAAATTTGTTGATTCAGAAGCTACATTACTTGCTGAAAATCCCCCACAGTTGCAATTAGAGGAGGTATGAAGGGGACTTTTAAAAAAAAAAAAAAAAAATTCTATGGTTTAGTCTAATAATTGACATACCCTCTAATCAAACTTCCTTTAATATTTATGAGATTCTAACAATGCAGCAACTTTATCTAGCACTAATAGTAAGTTTGCATTTTCAGAACTCCATTTATACATTGGGGGATTGTATTTGATTTTTGTTAATTTGATGGTCTCTTGTTATTTTGAAACATCAGATTGGTTTGATTTCTATAAGAAGATCTATTGATTCAAATTACAACATCCCTATGAATTTTGATGTAAGGATTATTATGGGTTAAGACTGTTAGATCATTTGCATGATTCCCTTCAGAAACTAAACCCTTTTTAAAAAAAAAAATTGGATTCTATCCTCATAATTCTGTATGCTTCAACAGGTCATGGAAGTTGAAAATGATGGTGGCTTTTTGAAGCTGACCAAAACCCAAGAGTGGGTCTCTGGTGACCCAACTGCACCGGCCAATAGAAAAGCTATTTTTAAGGTCAAATTTTTTTTTGCCTAATACTTCAATTATCACTAAGATTGGTAAAAAAATTTGTCAATAGGATTAAAAGAACTGGTGCTGTGCAAAAAGTGATAAATATAAATTTAACGATTAATTTACATAATGACAGGAGTTGCAGAATGACAGTGAAAGAAGAAAGAGGCTTAACCTTCTCCAATATGATGCTGTATGTTACTTCTTTTGAACTAGTTCATTCCTTGATTATGCTTTCAATTTGGCTCCTATAACCTAAAATGAACCCAATTTAAAGTTTTCGAAGTTGGTGGTTGGGCACTCTTGCTGAGGCACTTTCACCTTTTCTTCTCTTGTTTACTTCTAAATGTAGATTTCAGTATGAGTGTGTTACAAATGCCAGATATGTCCAATAAGTATGCATTCAGCAACTTTCTTTGCTTTGATTTTTTTCTTGAACCATTTTTACTTTCTAATCAAGAATCAAACTTAACAATTAGAAGTGGAATCAGGAACATTTCAAGTAGGGAGGATCATAATACTGACCCTTTTTTACTTTTCTCTTTCAGATTAAGAAGGAGATGATAGTTTTAACTGCTGGAATTGGGACTTTATGCAGCGGATATTGTTTGGTGGTCTTCTCAGTCCAGGTAAATTCTCCTGAAGAAAGAAAGTATGATACTCGCATCATCATAATTATGCCTTATCAACTATTTGGGATCGGCAACATGAAACTGATTCCCCGTTCAACATAAAGTACCGCCTAATGCTGTCTTTGGTCTTCTATATCCCCAAATCCTCTAGTTTGATTTTTCATGATGTCCATATATTCTAGATGAATAAGAAAACTCCTTAGTCCGCACCTGCTAGGCTAACCAAGAAACCATTAACACCATTCGATCCATTCTCCCTCACGTAAAAGATATCTCATGAATCCAAGGAATTGCTAGACCTCATTGATGGTACAAGAGAAGTATCAAGGCTTATGTTGATGCCCACTTTATCACGTTATATGAGTCAACTTCCACAACAGAGCCCTGATAAAAACATTTCCTAAATTCTGAAACTTCTAAATACGGTTTCCTGTTTAAGTTCAAATCTTGTGTGTGGGATTACATAAGCTTCAGAAAGTCTGCAACAATGGGGGCTGCCTTTGAAATTTGAAAAACTTCAGACTTGATTGATATGTTCCATATCATCATCAACACTGGCAGACATTGTAGTTATTCAATTTGAGGTAGGCCTGGAAAACAGGTTTCAGAAGAAAAATTAGTTTCTTTACCAAGTGGTAGTGAACCCTGTTTTGAGGTCATTTTGCCGTGCTTCATATTTAGCTTAATGAAGTTTCGAGGGTATCTTCCTCTGCTTGTAAGAACTTGTTTGATTCTAATGACATTAATTTTTTTAAGTATTTGTCACAAAGCTTATTAATTTTTCTTATGAATTGCATAGGCGGCTATCAGTTACGCAACAGGAGTTCTTTTCAGGTAAGCATATCGTTCTCACATAAATTAAGTATAGAAATCTACAATTGAGGCCTCTGTTATAGTTATGATTCATGCTTTGATAATTTTATCTTATCTTTGAAACTTTTTTTCTCTTTTGTAGAGCAGTTTTTTGTATCTCCAGCTTTTATACTACCATGTGGACAACCTATCCAGGGAAGCAGTTCCACAGATTTTCAGGCAGAGGAAATTGAAGAAGTAAGAAAACCAGATTACTTTGTCTTTTGTTTATATTTTTTTTCCGTGCTGAGCTTTTCTTGTTTTATGGTGCCAATTTCATACAAGTCTCTTTGCACAAACAATATTTGTTCTGAACCAGAATTGGGATAAGAAGTGAGGACCTGGAGAACCTGATAGAACGAACATTGAACGGTAGCGCCATGGCTCTTTCATCCCCAAGGCTTATGATCCCTGCTGCAATTTATGGACTTTGGGGACTCTCTAGCCATTTCAACAGTGATCTTTTTAGTTTCCAGGTACCTACTTCACCCATTCTCCTTCTTGGTTCTCCTATACAAGGAACTGTTTTGATATTAACCAAAAACAAAAGGAAGAGTTTGTTAAGATATCTGCCCTAACTGGTAAAGAGATTTCCAGGAAACTCCATCTCAAGTTAGTGCAATTTTGTTGGCCCACGTTTAAACAAGACCCCACAATGTGATTGATTGGTCGGGTGGGAATATATGTGGTCAACTATCTTACAGATGGTTAAGAGTTAAGTAAGACTCATCCAGTTCCCACCAATCACATAATGGTGTCTTCTTGACCCATGTTACATGTGGGTCAACAGAATTGAACTCGACCTGAAAAAAACACATCTAGCAGAAGCACATCCTTTTCTTTCTTTTTTTTTTAAGTGTTATGCACATTGGGTAGTCAGATGGATCAATGCCTATTAATGTAGTTTGTATTTCATTTCCTTGTTCTGCACAGCTTGTTCCAGCAATGTTAGGGTTGTTTGCATACAAGGCTGCAGCTCTGGTTCAAGTTTATAGAGATAATGAAGACCTGAGATTAATCTTTCCAGGGGATGATGAATATTCAAATGGGTAACAGCTCCCCAAGTTCACTGCCAAGCTCTTTAGGTTTTGAGCCATGCTGTGTCTCAATGTTGGCGGATGGTTTTGCGTGTCTCCGTACCACGGTTGAAATTATTCCACATTGTTGTCAGCAATTAATTCCAGATGAAGTAAAATTTACTGCAGTATCTTCCCTTTATCCCCTGTCCCCACAAGCAATGGCTATGTATAATCAACCAAATAGATTTCTCTTTCACAGTGTCCAAGAAAAAGTAGAAAATCAAGTCTTTCAGTACTATCTTGGTATCTTGCAGCTGGATTTTCATTTAAGGACCAAAAATGTTCTAACTAGTAACTACACCTATTCACCCTAAAAACAAGAAAATAATTTCACATTCACAGATGGTAAAAATCCATATAACATTGCAAGGAAACATCTTACTGTGGAGTACTATGATCTTTTGCCGGTCAAATAGCCACGCACTCTTTTGGGCCCAATGACCATCAATGTCCGTCCTCTCCTTCATAGACCTACTGAAAAAAGTAGCTGCAAAGTATTCAAGCAATGATGGCTGAAAATCACTGATAGCACCCATTTCCATTTTTCATACGTAGGTCTAACAAGTAGGAAGGCGAAAACCTGACAATGAACCCAAGAGAGTGTGCCCCTGGCAGTTTTGACTGGTTATAGATTAGATCAAAATTGTTCCTCTATCTTCAAGAGGAGTACAAGTTGAAAGGAAAAATAAATTAAACCCAAGGAAACAGAACTGGTGACCAATGAAACAACAGCACAGATTTAAAAACATCTAAGCACACAAAATGGGAAAACTATAGTGCTGTAAGTTCTACAATAAGTGAACAATAAAATGTACATACAACCAAAGCCTCAATAGCAGGGACAAACCTAAGCAACACCAGAAAGTAACAAGCAGCTCGCAAAGTAAGTATTCCAAGGCGCCCAACGAATTTGAGAAGGATAGCTCCGAAAGTTGGAGAAACTGAGAAACTGGGGCTCCCAAGAATTTCTAAAGCAAATTTCAAGGAAGAACACCAAATGCAGTGTATAGAACATTTGTATGAACACACAAGTCAGAAAGGGGCTGAGTTCGTTCTTCTAAGCTGATACTTTTGTTCGGGTGGTGGTGCTGATGGCAATATCTTTTCCAGTTCCTGCAAGAAAAGAGAGAATATGGTACATTGTATTTTCTAGGCAAGTCAAAAACCTGAGCAGAACAACCTTTCTTTTCGAAATTCATAAACAATTTGATATAAGAAAAACTAGCGAAAATTACACCTCTCGGAAAAGGATGGCAATTTGTAAGCATTGTCTGAAACGTTATGCTTTGAGAAGTGGACTACAACTCATTCAGTCACTGGAGATAATTCCAATGCACCAAACTTGGTGTGAATCATTAACAAAGTTTGAACAGCACCTCAAACCAAGTAGAAGCTTGCATTATGGAACAATGCAGAAGCTCCCGACATTTTGAAGATTAAAGAAACTGAAATTATTCTAGAAACATCTTAATGGGGATAATACAACCATGAAGGTATATAATAAGCCAGCACGAGTTCAATCCTATTAGAACATGTAAAGCATTAACTAGACAGTATAGGAATAATAGTTCAAGATTCAGCCTCACGGAAAACCACCTTCCAGAGTCTGCATCAATATGTATTTGTTCTCATGGCCATCAAAATTATATGAAAGCCTCTTTTTCCCCCATAGAATCGATGCCTACCTAACTCCACATCGTCCTTTAGTATGTTGAGGAGGTAGATTGTCCAACAATATCATGGACTCATGGGGTGTTGCCATATTCGTAACATTTTTCCATTGTGACAAGTAATACACGGTAAGATAATCTATGCTACATTGACTAACATATAATCAAATCATGTCCTACTCTGAATTGAAGTTCCCATACTTATTTTTGCTTCCAGTCACTCGACTCCAAAAGCTGTGTCCCTCGACCTTAAACCATAAATGATCTTTTCCAACAAAGACCCATTCATTTACTTAATGAATCTCAAGAAAAGACGATCGCCACTTCTGAGCTAGATATCATCTCCTATTCCACAATACTGAAATCGGTATGTATCTTCAGGACCAAAGAAAGCTAGTTTCAAGTTGTTCAACTCTATCTGCAAGACTGAGCTGAGATCAAGTACAAAAAAGAGATACATGCTGTAGTGCTCTTGATCAAAGAAACCTCTCCTCCTAGTAACAATTAACTTTTTATTATAACTTTTTAAGAATCAAGACTCCTTGCAAATCACAAATTGACAAATGGATTTACATCCAAACCAAGATCTCAAGTGAAAGACCAAGATGTAAAGATCAAGGGTATCCAACACTAAATTCAAATGAATGTATATGCGGGACGTAAGAGGTTCCATGCAATAGCACAAGGTTGAATGGTGTGGAGTTTTGTTACTGAGTCCCTCCTTGAGGTAGAACTTGTGTCATTCTGTGTAGAACTTCCTCAGGGGAAGGGGACCATGTGGGGTACATCAAAGGGTAGTCGCTTGGAAATAAGCATGCACTACAACATTCACTAGTTCTAGAAACATTTTATATGCACAAATATCACCATCTATCGTCCTACTTGTAAGCCATGCACAATATATATAGTTGGTTACCCAATTGAGTGGTATGATGGCCGTAGACTCATAATCATGATTCATGGACAAGAATGTGTTCATATATTTGCAGATGGGTGCTTAGTAAATGATTCGTTCTATCATTAGTACAAGATGTTGGTTACCTAGATGGATGATATTGGAACATGCTTTGGATTGGATAACCTCCTTTGTGATATGGGGTTGCAACCCTTGCTTACCCCTTCGATGATCAAATGGTAAGATCAATGGTATCAAGCTTTGATGACACTTATAATGGACCTTAATGAACGTGGAATCCTATGACTTGGATAAGTATCTCGTAAAACGAAACGACTTGTTGACCAACACTATGTTAGTGTTCTGTGTGCTAATTTTGGCATAGTGTTTCGAGCACCAAATCTTCATAGTCTTGTTGTGTAAATGACTGACCGTGACACTTTATATTAAGACGAGTTTCATAGCACAGACATGGTAAAAACAGAAAACAAGAGCTTCATCGCAGCAAAGATAGTGCATCACCACTAAAAATCATCAAGATGAGAATTTGCTATAAAACTTAGTCATTATTTGTCTGAAAACATAGCAAAGGGAACCCTCAGTGGGTTCTATGGTGGTCTCCAATTTAAACGAACAAAAATTGAAACCATCCTAGAATCATAATCAGATGCTTGGAGGGTATTCCAATGAAACTTGTTTTACTATTGAAAGAAGGGGGAGTAGTAAAAGTTCGGATATTAAAAAATTCTTTGACTTCGTTGCAAGAAACTGTCTTCCGGAATTCCCTCTAAATGATGTGTCCACTCCATGATCAGATAATCAGTACAATCTGTTCTTGAAACAGTTGGGCAGATTTCTTACCCCAATCAGATGAGGAAACAAGTACCTGAATATTACTGAAGAGGCTTCTCCAAATTTAAGGGAAGTGATGGATAAATAGTGGATATCTTTTTTCAGTACGCGGGATATATTTTTTAGATGAAAATAAACCTTAAAAGGCAGAGTTGAAAGCATAGATTAAGGTATGGAACAAACTAACCCGAATGAATTTTCTTTATGCACTGGTCCAATGATGCTTTAATTGTCTTCGGAAGAAAAGGTCTCCTATGGATCTATAGGGGCAAACCCAACCCTCCTCAACTAGAAGCTTTTGTACGAATGGAAAATTCAGAAATACTTAAGGGTGGATAATCTAAAACAGTATACCATGGTTAATTTGAATCAAGTATTCTCCCATCTATTCTCTTGTTCTTTATCAATTTAAATGGAGGAATCAATTTAAACGTCGGAGCTGGAACCCCTCCATTTCATACAACTGAAATACCAAATTCAATCTAAAGCCTGCTAGGGTGATTTTCCGAATATTTACTGCTTCCTATTATCTATACCATTATGAGTATAATCTTATTCTAAGTGAATAAAAAAAAAACACTTTCAGAACAGGATGTTATTGCAAAGAATTGAAAGGAAAAAAGAAAAAACATATAAAAAGAAGAAAGAAATGTGAGGAGCCTACCTTCTGTTTCTTGAGCCTTTCATTCTCTTCTTCCAGACGTGAAACCTTGTTCTCCAGCTCATTTGTGTAAGCCTGTCCATGACATCCATTAAGACATTTGTATATACACATAAATAACATATTAATGGGCCTTCAAAGAAACAACACATCCAGGAGACACTACCTGCTTCCTAGCTCGTGACCTGGCTGCAGACTCCCTGTTCTTGATCATTCGCTTCTGCCTCCTCTCTACAGTTTTCTCAATCATCTCTCCTCCCGGCGCAACCCTTTTGCGCCCCGGTGTCTGTGTATCTGACAAGGTGCCCATTAAAGGAGATGACATTCCCATTTGGTTGTCAGGATACGTGGCTTCCAAAATAGGGCTGGCAACTAGAGCCAAGGGCTGCGGAACTGGGCGACCCGGAACAAAAACCCCCATCATATTTTGCTGTTGTTGTTGAGCCTGTTGTTGTTGTTGCTGCTGCTGTTGCTGCTGCTGATGTATTGAAGGGAGCTGATACTGCAACCATGAAGCTTGTTGTGGAAAATTCTGTGGGGGTGCTGACATCAGATCAACTCCCGCAACAGGAGCTCCCCCATTTTTCTTATCCGACGAACCTTCAGCGACAACCCCTGCTTTCACCAAAAAATCTTCCAGTGTCATCTCACCCAGGGTGGGTTGTCTTTCCTGCGCTTTCACCTCTTCATCATCCTTTTTGTCACCTTGTTGGATATCTCTCCACACCTCATCAACTGTTTTCTTGCTAAGAGCTCTAGTTAAGGTCAGGCTCGCCTGACGCTGCAAAGCAGAGGCCGAAGCAAGTTGTTCCGCTTGAGCAGCATTCTCTGCTTCCATCCCCACAACCTGGTTAGCTTCAACTGTCCACACATTCTTGAGAAGCTCATCAAGGTTCATGCTACTTAGAGGTTTCCCCAAGTCTCCTAACTGGTTCTGAACCTCGTCAAGCGTAAGACTGTACAAGGAGCCTTGCCGAGCCAAGGGCAGGAACTGAGAGTGCTGGCTGCTACCACCTTGAGACCCCATCGTCTGAATCCCCATCCACCGATTTCTTTTACCTTAAATGTTTCATTCCAATCCTCAAACCCAATAATCTGATGTAAAAACCCTAGAAATCCTAGAGAGAAAGAGAGAGTAATATTCAGTTGGGTATATTTTGTTAATAAATTCACACCTCAAACTGCCAACTGGACTATCTCAACCAAATCATCATCCTGCAAACTCGAACCCGAAAAATAAAAGCAACAATCAATATAGCCCACAACGTCTATAAAAGCTATCAATCCATAACAACCCTCACAATAAGATCATGCAATGGTTCAGCCTTTCACTAAAATGGAAATACCTAAATCCTCAAACGTTTATTTAGAAAACAAACTTGTTTGAACTCACTCAACCCTGATCCCAAAACCCATTCCAGACAATGAATGAACATTAAATATTTCCAAATGCCCTAAAATGAGGACTGATTTGTCTCCACCATTCTCAAAAAGAAAAAATGATACCAACAAAAAATCAAATTTATCAAACCACCACTAGATCGTTAAAAACCCACAAAGGAAATAAAAAATGACAGCAAAAACTCACCTGAATTCATTCAAAGCACAAAAAAAATTTCAATATATCCTGCAGAAACAAACATAAACCATCATTTTCGATTGCAAAATAAAACCCAAAAAAAATAACCAACCTCTCTCTAACAGACCCACGAGATTCTCGAAAAAAAAATTTCTCATGAGAGAGTAAAGACAGACCTCTTACAGTGATCCGAAGTGAATCTAAAACGCCATTCTGTTGTTGTGTTGTTGTTAAAAGCAGGTGGAATCCACATATTTGTTTTTGGCAGTGGGACAAGCGATGAAATGGAACCCCCAGAGACCAAATCTCACACTTTCAGAAGAAAACCTAACTTCTCGGCCCAGTATTTATATGTAGGAGAGGGGACTCCAGAGCAAACCACCTTTTTCATGAACCACCACCACCCATGAGGGCTTTTTCTTTTATTTTGTTTCCCTACCAAATAAAGGGTTCGAATATAGTTGGTGATTGTTCGTAAAACAGACCACTCAGGAAGTCCCAGTTTCCTTATCGATCCATTTTGATAATGGGACGATTGGAACACGCATTAAAGGAGCATTATTGTAATTTATAAATTTATTAAGCTTAACCTATGCCGAGGGTAATATTGTTATACCGCAATATACTTGTACAACATATATTTGTTATTGGCAAATATTATTTAAGTTCTATCGTCTAATTAAAAAATGTCCTAAAGAATATCTGAAGAGATAATAAAGAGTAGTTCGCGAGGTTGTAGAGCAGGGCGTTGCATTTAAAAAATCATTAAAACTCATATTTGTAACTATTAACCTTGGTGTGTGTAGACACATGGAGTTTTTCTAAATTGGGGAGGTTGTGACTAGGGAGGAATTCATAGGGTAATATTTTGTGTCACTTGGAGTGCATGATAAATATTTATTAAAACTTTTGGTGCTAATATGAAACTTTACTTTAACAAATGCAGGTTGCATACAGATAAACGATTCACCAACCTTGGTGTGAGTAGACACATGAAGTTTTTCTAAATTGGCCAGAACTCTTTATAGTCGTACAAAACCATAAGGAAAACCTGATAGTGCTAATGATACGAGGGACAAATGGAGTTTTTATACGTATTACTACTGATTAGAGGGATCAAATATATGGATGATAATTTTTTTTTCTATCAAACTTTTGAATAGGACATATTTGATAACTTATGGATTAAATGCATATCTATTTATTATTTTGTGCATGACCATCATGTTCGATAGGATTACACGTGCCTACAAATATGTTGAACGAATTTAATTAAACATGATAAACATGTGGAACGACAATTGTAACCCGTCGGATAAAAAAAAAGAAGACAATTGTAACCCATGCCTTCGACGAACATGCGGAACGACAATTGCCGTGCCGAAAGCACGGGTTAAACGGAGTATAATTTAAGTTCGATCGCCTAATTAAAAAATGTCCTAAATAGTATCTGAAGAGATAATAAAGCGAGGTTGTAGAGCAGAGAGTTGCATTTAAAAAATCATTAAAACTTATATTTGTAACGGTTAACCACCATCAACTCCATCATTGTTTATACAAAGAAAAATGTTACAGAAAAAGATTTTTGTATAATAAAATTCCAACGTGCATCTAACTCTAAGATGAAAAAAAAGAAAGAAAGGAATAAAAAGAAAAGAGAGAAAATCTCAAGTCAATCAAACGAAAAAAAAAAATATATCTCAAGCACAAAGGCTATATAATAACTAAACGTCATCTAGACCGTCTTTTGTCTTATAATAATTATGTTCTATTATATAAACTAAAATTATATTTTCGTAATTTATAATTAAGCGTGTTAAAAAGATTATACAAAAAGAATATTTTGTAAGTTATAATTAACCCTTTACCAAAGGTTCGATGAAGTACTTTAAAACATATATCATTTGACAAATTTACACTACAGGTAAGTTGGAAAATTATTCTCTAAAATTGTACCCATAAAGGGAAGGAAACACTCGACCTCTAAATTGAATGAGATGCTGAAGATTGTGGACGATTTTCAACACTAGCTCTACGACGTCATCTCAATGAAGATGGAGGGGGTAGATCTGATTTTGAACAAGTTGAATAATGCCAAATTTAGTAGTGAGAAGTCTGATGGATGGTTTTGGTTGTCATCGAAGGACAAGGATTATTTTTATTTTTTTGCAATACTGTGAAATTCTTTATTTCCTCCTTTACAATTAACCCTTGTGGAATATATACATTAATTTTTGCAAGTTTTTTTAAGGAGTGGAATTGATGAATGTCCGAGAGAAAAAAAAGAAGGGAATCAACAAGAACTCATTCTAACACATTATGGCATCTATATGTTTTTATAAGAGGTGAGTTTTGAAAGATGATGAGATGGAGTTGTTATTGGATAGATTGAGGGTGATGTGAAGAGAAATCCGGGTGGGGCCTAAACCATAGCGAGGGGAGATTGGAGGTTTCATAGGTTGTTTAATTTTGAAGGATGATTTTTTGAAAAATAATATGTTATTTGATAAGAATATAAGATTTAATAAAATTAGAAACTCAATATTAATCAGAAATTAAATTCGAATTTAAACTATTATCAATAACGGACACTACCAATTATACTAGCCATCCGCAAAGATGGTGTTGCATTAATGTGTCTCAAATTAGTTAGTTATGCGACTCAAAATCAGTTATCAGTTCGAACAAAAATTTATCATAGATTTTGTCCTTTTGTTTCTTTTTCACTTTATTATTAATTTTTTTTGCACGAGATATATCTATGTATAAATTACTGAACACTGACCAGAGCCACAGAGCGTGAACCTAATTCCCTTATTATTTTTTTAGGTCCACATATTTCAGTATCAAAAGATTCAAAAATCAGACATAAGACTTTGATGGAAAAAGTAATGCTTCCATCTACGCACCCCAGGTGAATGCATGCCGTTGGATTATCTTATTACTCGATTCTCGATGTCATCTGGCGGTTTATACCTTGGGGCGCAGATAAAGCACGTTCCCATCAAAGTTTGTTCATTGGGAATGAGGAAAAAAAGAGAGGACTTTTTAGGTATTTTTGTCTGGGGAAGTGCGTCTGTGTCCACCACGTTCTCACTCCTCAGGGGTATTTCCGTAGTTATGACGTTGTTATTCTCACTCCGCTCAGGACTCGGGAGTTATCCCTAAAAAATCCTCAAATGTCTTTCGCGCCAAAAATGTACGGACGACAGAACTCGCAGGATAGATCTATGGCGCGAGGTTGAGGTTCTCATCTCTTTCTCCTTTCTCATCTGTATGTTTGCTCCTTTCTTGATTCATTGGTTATGATTTTGAATTTCCTAATGTGCTTAAATTTTTTTTTTTGAATTATCTTTTTCTATTTTTTTTTTGTTTCAATAACCCTAGTTTCTCAGATTCTTCAATTTGATCATATGCGACGCTTTATTCAATGATTAAGCAAAATTTCATTGTTTTCTTGATGAGTGAGCACCTGGGTTTGTTGTTATTTTGAATAAAATCTCAAATTGGATGTCCCTTTTATTTAGATTTTAAGACTCCTGTAGGCTGTAGCAATGCTTTGTTTTTTTGTTTTTTCATGAGTTTTGCTCACTTAGATGATTTATTCTTAATCAGTTCCATTTTTTGTTTTCCAAATTGGATTGTTTACTAGTGACTTAATTTTTTTATTTTTAATTTTTGTAACGGTGGTATTTGATATTATCAGTTTGTAATTGCTGGTTTTATAATGTATTGTAAGGTGTTCCATTTTTTCTTGATCTCAGTTTGTGCTACTTCTGATTTGTATTGTTTAATCACACAACCTTGCTTTGTTATGTATCATGTCCTTTCAACAGTTGCTGAGGTAATTCCATCTACATCTTGCTCAGATGGTATTTCAGTTTCATGGAAAACTAGTAATTTAGTTTGAGATAAACTTCAAATAGAAAGGGCATGCATCAAACAGAATTCCATATTCGCAACCAGATCCTGAAACTTGGTGGTGGCGGTGGCGGTGGCGGTGGCGGTGGTGGAGGTGCTGTTGATGTTGGTGGTGGCTGTGGTCGAAAGGGCAGAGTTGCCAATGCTCAATGGAGGATAAAGAAGGCATCGTAAATGCACCCCTAACAACCAAGTCAAGAATGTCCAACAATTCCAGGCCTCAGCTACTACTAACCAGAGGTAAAAAGAGCACTCGGAGGAAACATAAAGAAAAATTTGATGCCAAGCATGTTAAGATTGCTGATATTAAAGATGCAGTTGAGCTCTCTATTGCAGCATCTGAAGCACTGACCATATCCGAAATAGTAAAGGGAGATTCTGCTTCATTGCCAGCTGCAGCTGCAGTTGAAGTTGCACTCCGTGTGAAGCAAGCAAGGAGTAGCTTATGCTCGGATAGGTTGGACATTGTTTTAGATTGTGTAACCGTGGAGATTGACGAGACTGATCTGCTATCTGATTTGGATGAAGACGATATGGCAGATGCATTTGAGGATGTAGGATTATCAGTTACACAAGTTGACACTATTTGTTGCTCCAGTTCAGTTAAAAAGAATGGATGCAGCTCATCCAAAATTTCATCTCGTGTTCTAGAGACACCTCTCTCCGAAAATCATTATGGATGTGAGGGTGAAGCTCAGAATGTGGAGCTAAGACCTAGGAAAGTTGATTTTAATTGCAGTTCTAGACTAAAGAAGTTCGAAGATGCTTTCGCCATGCGTTCAAAACTATCAATGGACTCTCTTGGTTATGTACCACAAGAGGAGCTTTGTAGCAATCCACCTATGGTCTTGAACTCTCACTTTCATCACTCAGTCCACAAAAATCCAAGTACTTCGGAAAAACCCCAGGTAAGGAAATATGTTTATTATTATCTCTTTGTTTTTGTTTTTGATAATGCTGTCTTGCATTTTTTTATTTAAAATTCAGTGAGTTCCTTTATTTTCATCCTTGGGAAAGTTTTCCTTTTATTTCTAAGATTTTATGTTTATTTTTTTCACTGGACATGCTCTGAAACCACTTTTAGTAGCACCCCAAAATGCTAACTTAAATGTATTACAAAACATGTAGGGGAAATAACTCTNCCAAAATGCTAACTTAAATGTATTACAAAACATGTAGGGGAAATAACTCTAAAATTTGATCCTCATGGAATATTACCTGATCCTCCACAGCTTTTAGATTTTCGAAAAGATTCCAAATATCTTGCTGCTCTATTTGTTTCTAGAGAGACCTTAATGTGACAAATGTGGTTAATTCAGTAAGGAAACGGAATACTGATGTTAGTTTGGATTGCAGATAGTGAATATTGATATACCCGACATATCTTCACTCAAGAAAGTATAGTTGCATACTCACATCTTATCCTTGGGTTCAGGGATCAAGACAATATATTGAGGGTTCTGGTAAGATATCTAGCTATGGTAATTTACTTCTTTCTAAGATATCACGATATCAACTCTACAATTGGATCAACTCAACAGTCCCTGATCCTTGTAAAACCATTCTACTGCGCTGACTCAAGGAGGGATTTACAATGTCAATGACGATGAATTTGCTAGAATTAGGATTTAAGATCGTGCATTGTCCATTGATCATCCAACTTATTCGGTTTCTACTTTCTTATACGACGACCTATGAACGGATGTACACTTAAACCCACCTCCTCCTTACTTGAGCAAAAGACACATCTCCTCCAACGATGAACATTTCTTACTTCATTAGGTGGTTTGAAATCCACCACAGATTGCATTGTTGTCACCATTGATCATTTCTGACAATAATAGTCCTTTTTGATAAATAAATAAAAGGTAGTCCTGAATTAACAGTTTTTTATTTTTATTTTTGTAAGTGAACAATTTTTTTTGTTGTCATAGTGACCATCTTGGTGCAGACAACTTAATATATGGTTGGTTTGTCCAACATGATCTCCATGTGGACCCAAAAATGGGTCTGGAAGTGTGATAGGCTGACACAATTATACAATTTTAGAAACTTTAGTCAAGGTGTATGATACATCAAGAATATATCTCGATAAGTTGATAAACGTTAAAATCATTTAATTTTGAATATGTAAAGATAACTGTTGGAAAAATATTTAATTAGATTACATATTTCTTTGGAGAAGTGCATTCCCATGTGTCTAACACGTTAGTCTGAAACAGTGTTTGACATGGCAGATTCTTAAGTCTTAATAAATGGAATGACCTTTTTACATAGATTTTAACCACGACTAAAATCTTTCATCTCTTTTTTGTTTTTTTGTTTTTCCCTTTTCGTGAAGGATGTTCAAGCTTTTGTAGATTTGAAGCTCAAAACTACTAAAAGCATACCAAATTTCTTCAATGGGGAGACCAGCTTTTTCTCAGAGTCTGCAGATGTTGTCCGAGATGAAAACTCTGTTGCACCTAAACCAGGATTGGAGTCTCAAATAGCGTCTTTCTCAAGTGTAGCTAATGAAGGTTTATGTGGCAGACCTAATGAGACGATAGTTGTTTCCCAAGATATGTGTTCTAGTGTTTCTTTGGTCGATCCTCTTTGTTCCATGGTTCCATGCAGTATTTCTCCTATTGATGCTGATATGGCCTCTACAGATCAGAAAAGTGCAGAAGAGGAAGCTGGAGAGCACTTGAATCCCCAACTAGGGCAGGAGAATTCACATACAAGTACCAGAAGGTTGAGTTTTGAATTTTCTCATGGGGAAGGAGATGTTGTGTTCAAGATAAATGGTGAAGGTTCTGGGGCTACATGTCACAGGCAGTTGACCTCACTGAAGACTTATAGTATGCTGTTGCCTTCTCATGCTGCCGGTTCGAAGAGGGGCAGTGATTATTGTAATGGCTCAGTGCCAGTGGCAGGCACAGTGGATTTGCTTTTAAAGTCTTCACTTAGAAAGGACACCACTGAATTTCTATTTTCAGTGACTACATCTAAATGTTCTGCTGGTAGAGATTATGACAAAGATCGTGAAAGCCCAGTTGTTACAAAGCCAATTCTTGAATCACCACAGAACAGGACTCGCAGTTGTTTTAAGGCTTGTAAAGTTGTTTATGACACAGGGGTCGAGAATGTAGAAAGGACTTCAATAGCAGAAATGACGAAAGCCAGAAATATAGTTGATTTTGTGGATCAAAGAAATACTAGATCACTTCCTCTGTTTCATTCGAGTCAACATCTGCATGCTTATGAAGACCAAGGTCCGGCAAAAAAGAGAGTTCGTTTCTCAGAAGCTGAAGTCAAGTTTCAGGAGGGCAAATCAGGCGAAAAGCTACAATCCAGACACCAAATGCGTATGTCCCAGACATTAATTTGTGATAAATAACCACAAGTTTTTACTTTATATTTTATAAAGACAGACTCCTTTTGAGGCCATATCCATAATAACTTATTCTATGTATCTGTTTAGGCTCAAAAACCAGAATTGGTAAACGATCGAAAGAGTCCAGCTTCCAATCAGACTTAAGATGTCAAGAAGAGAATACTTGTCTGACTACATGGCAAATCAAGGATAAGAAGAAAATGATATTTCAAGGATTAGAATTTTTGCTGACAGGTTTTACAAGTCAGAAGCAAACAAAACTTGGTTTGCTGATCAGGAAACATGGTGGTTTTGTTCTTTTGGATGTTCCTTCACCTTTAAGAGGAATCAGAAGCTCTAGGTGTAAACACCAGCAGCTTCCTGTTGTGCTCTCTTCAAAGAAGGTTGGTATATTCGTACATACTTGCTTCTTTTAAAGATTGTTAGGTCAGGTTGAAATGGTTCATAAACTGGATCACTCAAACTGGATTAGACAGTTTTATGTCAAGAACAATACATAATAAGCGAAACTTGATAAAAAGGTAAATGATAAGAAAGAGAACACAATACAAGCTAACAACTCGAAAAAGTAATATACATACTTAAGTAGAATTGTTGCATCCCTTGCATGCATTGTGCAATTTTTGTCAGCTTATTTGTTAGTCTTATTACTTGAAATGCATTATCTGTCTGTCCACTTCTTTGCAAGGTGGTGTTTGTCTTGAAGGTCATGAATTCTTTTAGGAACTCATGCTCTCTTGTATTTCTTGGCACAGTTACAATCAACCAAGTTCTTGTATGGCTGCGCGGTCAATGCCCTGTTGCTTAAAGTTAACTGGCTTACGGATTCAATTCTGGCAGGTTCTGTATTACCACCTCATAAGTAAGTTTGAACTTTTTCTATTGCATGTTTGTTTTGTTGCCAATAGAAATTGTAGTCCTGCATTAATATTGATTGTGATGTTAGGCAAGGCACAGAATACGAAGCTCTCCCAAACCTTATAACCTGATAGCTTATACCTTGGAAATAAGGGATATTTTGGTTCTGAAGTGGTTCAACATAAAATCTATTCAAAGGAAAACTGAAAACTGACGTTCGAAATGCATGCCGTTACAGTAGAAATTGCGTGGATGCTGATACAAAATGCTTCTTAGATTGTTAACTCTGTTAACTTTTGCTCCAGTCCTCTGTTCAAGTCGTTTCTTCTCCACAATTGTCCATTTTTAAGAACTTGTCATGTTGGACCTATCACCTATACTCCTTTGGCTTTACAAAATCTTTTAAGCTTTTGGTAGGTGTACTCACCACTGTTGTGATAAATATGGAAAATACTAATTTTTCTTTTCTTGTATTGAATGATTCTCACCAACAAATCTATTGCATCCATTTGGTTGGTTGGAAGAAATATGGCAAATCAAGTCCAGTAACCATATGATGGGTTGGTCTACAAGATGTTGTTAGTTTGTTGGGTGGTTTCCCCAACAGATGTCCTAGGTGGGACCTTCAAATTGATGGTGTCCAATGTCCATCTGAAGCTGGGTTGGGAAAGAGGATGTATGGTATGGATGCTAACAGAAATATAGCTATTCTTCTTCTCAGATCATGTTTTTA
>MVGT01003464.1:9003-34523 GCA_002174775.1 Macleaya cordata | reverse complement strand
GTGAACCGAGACTCACTAGACTCTAACTCAAGTTACATTGACCATCTTGAGTTTACCTTTGACACGAAATTCGACAAACATAAAACATGGACCTTTCAAACTTGTTTTTAATCTTTATATTTGTTTCCTTTCTTAGTATCAAGTTGCGGTAGCCGTGTGCCAAGTCTGCAAGATAAACCTAGATCTGAAATGGATATCTATATATATACAAAGAAGGAGGAGGCCAAACTTATATTTTCAGATGTGGAACTTATATGTATGTATATGGTGAGTATCTGTAGGATTTAGGTTGTGTTTGTTGACAGGACCTAGTGGGCATGGTAATGGAGGAGGCCAAACTTCAAATCCTCCACCTACATCATCAATTATCAGGTCCCAATCAGTAGCAGCTTCAGCTCCTCTACCTAGATCACCAATTACCAGGTCCCAGGCAGCCGCAACTGCAGCTACAACTACCAATCATGAGGTTATGCATGGTCAGGTCCCTTATCATGGCAGGCAAGCAACCATTCCTCTCAGGCAGATCTTCAAGCCTAAGTTACAACTAAGAAGGGCAAAAAGTAATATCGGTGACGGTGGTATATAGGGAGTGGATATTGTTTTAGGGTATAACTTGATCCGCCCGCCCAGTTCGTTACTGTTATGGATGGCATCGTCCAACCATTCAAAACTACCACATATCTTGACACTTCAAGAACATACAGCCCAGATTTTTATCGACGCTAGAGATCATCAACTTTCGAATACCATGGCACTCTTTTTGCTTGCACTCTGTGTAAATAAATAGGCAAGTAGGAAGAAGGTGTGAGGTCATCTTGCAGACTTGCCACACGGCTGCCGCAGCTTGAAACTGAGAAAGGAAACAAACATAAAGATTAGAAGCAAGTTTAATACGGAGTTCATAATACAACATAACTCCCTACTGTTAATACAATAATTTGTGTAAGCACGACAAGAACGATGGGTTTTAACGGCCAAATTTTTACCAGCGGCCAAGAAAATGGCCGCTAAAGATTGCCTTTACCGGCGGTCACAGACATTCGCTGCTAATTGTAACATTTTATCGACGGCCAGAACAATTTCATCGCTAATTGGGATATTTTACCGGCGGCCATTATAAAATTGTCGCTAATTGTAATATTTTACCGGTGGCCAGAACAATATCATCGCTAATTGGAACTTATTACCGGCGGCCAAAACAATGTCGTCGCTAATTAAGGCATTTACCGGCGGCCAGTATAATATCATTGCTAATTGGAACTTATTACCGGCGGCCATAACAACGTCGTCGTTAATTGGAACATTTTACCGGCGGCCTGAACAATGTGGTCGCTAATTGTAATTTTTTACCGGCGGCTATAACAATATCGTCGCTAATTAGGACCTTTTACCGGCGGCCAGAACACCGTTGTCGCTAAAAATGTGACTCTTTACCTGCGGCTAGAACACCATTATCGCCAAAAATGTAACTCGTTACCGGCGGCCACATAATTGTCGTCGCTATAAAAATGATTTTTTTTGCAGGGATATTTTGCGCCAAATATTTTTTCGAAGAATCCCAAAAAGCCGTCGGTAATGGTTCACATATAAGGGGTGTTTTGTCTTACCACCACTAAAGGTATTTATCAGGCTACCACTAATACTACATAATCTATTATACCCTTGTACCATGTCTAGTGTTATGCTTTCACCGCTCCATGACCAGTGTCGTACCCTTGTATCGTGTCATACCTAGTGCCATGCCCCATGTCGTGCTCTTGTACCGTTTCCAGTGTTAGCATTTACCTTGCCATTACCAAGGTTGGGCTCTAATATATTAACATGCCTAATTCGTGCCCTTATACAATGCCAAGTGTCATGCCATGACGTGTCATCCCCTTGTGTCGTGCCAAATGTTGTGCCATCTCATTTAAACATTATTTTGACATGGTTCCATATGGAGATGATCCAATGACTGATTTCATTTCTGGTATTGAAGATTTACTTAATATGTAGATCATCCTAACTGAAAATCACATTGCTATAAAATTCTAACCCCATCAAAAGTTGTGTAATTTATGAATTATCCATTTTTATCATTCTCATCCCCACATAGATCATCTTTATATAAAAACTCAAACTGTTTTAAAACTTTTAACCCCATCAAACATGCTTAAAATTAATTGTAAATATAGACGACTCATAAATCACATAATTTTTTTTTGTGATTAAAGGTTTTAGGATGACAATTTTTTTTTATGATGATCTAATTATAGGATATGTACATCATCCTTATATAAAATCAACACTTAAATTATTTTCACGTAGCTTTACTTGAAGCGTATCAATAACATAATGAAATTACAAGTTTTGTCATGTTATTTAAAAGATTACACCCCATATTACTTGTGCATGAAAGGCCAAACCAATTTGGGTGGTAATATCTGCACCTAGGGCTGCACACGGTTCGGTTTGGCTGGGTTTTTTGTCAAACCCATAGCCAAACTATTAATTAATTTAGGAAGACCAAAACCATACCAAACCATGATGGTTTTTTTTTAGAACCAAAACCACACCATCGGTTTTTTAGATTTTTTGGGTTTTTCAGTTTTTTCCAAATTTCGGATTTTTTAGGGGTTTTCGGTTTTTTTAACGGACAAATCATTCAAAACTAAAGTTTAACTAGATTAAAAAAATTAACATATGGCATTTATCAATTGATCATTTAAACTTAAACTAAAACATGACATAATTAGAGCACTTGCATTATAAAAAATTAAAGTTCGTTCAAACTTAAAAAATGAAAAACTGATAATAACTAAATATTTATTTAAATTTAAAACATGAAACAAGTCCAAGTGTTCAACCATCTTAATAATTATTAATTCTCTCTCTTTTTTGTAAAAATTATTAAATTTAATATGAGAAGATCATCTTTACCATAAATCATATCAATCAAAAATAATTATAAGGTAATTTATAGGCCATCCATTTAAATTATTACTTTTAAATTAAATTTTGATAGGGTTAAAAATTTTGGTACGATATGATTAGGGATGAAGTCATAAATTTTTTTTAGGATAAAACCACAATGCACAACAAATTTCTTTGGTGTGCCTAAAAGCTCGTGGGGTACGTGTTAAGAAATGAGTTAGTCAAATTCTAATTTTACAAAAAACTAAGGCACAATATACTAGAATCTTAATAATTGGTGGGGCACTCAATTTCCTCATAGGTATTAGATGTTGGAGTTTAAAATTTTTTTTGGTAGAGCACACTCCCCACCAACATGCAAGATAGTTCATTCCCGAATATGATTTATTTTATTTTTTTTATGAAGATACATAGTGAAGTCTGTGAAGAGTTCATCTTCATATCTTAGATATCTCTATATGGATCCCAACATATTTTCCATAGCAACATAGTGGCAATTTTAATCATGGTATGTCCACAATTGAATTTTTTCGCAATAAAAATAATAATTATATAAAATAATAAATATATTATAAATAAATTAATAAATATGTATAAATTTGAGAACGTACATCACACATATGTATTGCCTCATATAGGATACAAATTGAAATAGATACATTGACTTATGAAATTGTGATTATATTAAGAACCAGGCTCCTTAATTCATATTTTCATAAGTTAGCATGCATATTTATACATAATAATGCATGTGTATACTATATAGGTATATGTGCGGATTTTTTTCTGGTTTTTTTGGTTTGGTCTTTCGGTTCGGTGTTTTTGGTACGGTTTCGGTTTTTTTAATTTTTTGAAAACATGAAACCAAAACCAGACCATAAATATCGGTTTTTGCGGTTTTTCAGTTTTTCGGGTTTTTGATTTTTTGGTTTTACGGTTTGTCGGTATTTTTTTCGGTTCGGACTGGATTTAAAACCGCACCATATGCAGCCCTATCTGCGCCCAAAATAAGGCACCCAAAATAGAGGCGCATCATAACCCACCCTTTTTTTTTTGGTTTACAAAGACGCCCTTTTCTCTACTCTCTCTAAGAGCCTTAGCTAGGGCTTTTAGTAATTTCTTATTCTTCTATTTCTTCTCATTTCATTGCCTCCGGCCAAGCTCTCTCTAACTCTCCTTTTCTTCATCTCTCCTTCGATCGAGCCTGTGAGATCTCCATCTACAGCAATACAAATAGAGATCTAGGTAATTTTTTTTAACTCTCTCTATATATTTGGGTAATTTACGATTTTTGATGAGTGTGTTTTTTTTTCTCGTTAGTGAAGAGGAATTTGCTGCTCAGAGAAATCATTGTTGTTTTACGTATGCTTCCATGGAGAGTTAGATTTATGATTAACAATATCCACAAGGAGCTGGTTATCACATTCAATTGGAATGAGTAGTGCCCTGAAAATGGCCTAATTTTTGAAGCATGACGAACTCAGTAACATTCAGATCTGCAATTCCTATTGTTTTTATAGCGTAGAGCAACTCATTTCTAGCTTTCCATTTTCTTCTTAGAAGATACAACAATCTAAGGCCCCCTAAGGAAGTCATGATCATCTTCATGGTGACATTGACGATCAAGTTATATTAGTTAGTGATGTTCATAATCATGAAGGTTATTAACTGGCTGTGTTCTTTTATGATTTGTCATTATTAAAAGTATATTATATTTTATAAATTTTACTTTTCTATATCTTATATGCTATTATACTTGCTTTTCTTATGACTTTACATTTTTTTTTGGTATGTTTCAATCCTTTGGCACTTAATTTTATTTTTGTATTTGCAGGATTGGAATTATAAAAGTCATTTGATAAGAAGATTCTATTGGAGATGTGGGAAAAGATCTAGATGAGGAGCTTTTGTTTTTTGTTTTTTGGTTTTTGGTTTGTTTTGATACAACTAGTATAAACAAGATGATTCTACATATGTTGGATGCAGGGTCGTATCTGAGATTTTGGGGGCCCAAAGCGAAATCTTAAAACGGGGCCCCATAGATAAACTAAAAAAATGATTTCCCGATTTTTTTTTAAATTACGATAATAAAAAATCGTTAAAAAACTTAAAAAAAAGAAATATAAAATTTAGTCTTTATTTATTTATTTAAAAGTGTGGCACCCATGTTACTTTAGGGCTGCCTACATACCTAAATTAAAAAAAAATACGTAGAGTTAGTATAGTTCAGATTCTCATAAAATTTTTATAAACAAAAGTACAAAATAATAAAATAGCTAAGGTTAAAAAATCCTAATAGAACCTTGAAAAATAAAAAAGAAAAAAGTGATGCATAACAAAGAATACAATTTGTTGAATTGTTATTATAATATATTTAGGAGTTTCTATATATTCTAAATAAATAATTAGGAGTTTCTATTCTAAATAAACAAAGAAATAGAAATGGGAATGATTTCCATACAACTAGGAGTATGATAATAAAATAATAAATTAACTCATGTAGGGCTCACATGAAATGCATCAAGGGGTTAATTTTTGGAGATGATGATCTACATGGTGAGGAGAACATACTCACCTAAAATCATCTGGTTCTAAAACTTTTAACCTCATAAATCTACCCCTGTAAATCACCAATCAAAATAAAAGTTTAAAACTTACCAAATTTTTAAGGGCTAATTTGAGGAGGTTAGAAGTTTTAGAACGAGCTGATATATTAATATGATGATATACATAGTGAGGAGAACATCCTCTCAAAAAATCAGTCGTTGAATGCATTATATATATATATATATATATATATGTAACATATAATTTTAGGGGCCTTCAAAATTTGGGGGCCCTATGCGGTTGCTTATGCCGCATATGCTCAGATACGGCCCTGGATGCTAAGGATGTTTTTGAATTTAATAGAAATGTTGAGGCTCCATAATTTGATGATTTTACAGGCTTACAACTGTGCCTGTGATTTATTATACATGTTTCATATCTTGGGGTCTTGGGTTGTTTCCAGTTCACGAGGAAAAATTTGGTAAATCTAGTTATTTAAAAAAAAATGTGTTTCTTGGGTTGCTAATAATGCATTTTAGTGTAGTGACAGTAAATAATGAATTTAACGGCGCCAGCTAAGTGGTCGGTAAATATGGTATTTAGCGGTGGCTAGAAATGTGGTCAGTAAATATAAGTTTTAACGGCAACCATAAACCGTTGGTAAAGGATATTTTAGTGGCGGTCGGATCCCATTGGTATACAGGCAATTAGCGGCGGCCACTAACATCGTCGGTAAAGATACTTTTAGTGGCGGTCAAACTCCGCCGGTATTGCAAGTATTCGACCCCCGCTAAAAGTCATTTTTCTTGTAGTGAAGTCCCTTATGTATATAGTAAATTTAGGGTTAAGTCCCTTCTACGTGCTCAACCTCCATTAATGGTGAAACGACTATAACTAACTAAAAGTTGGGGTAGATATGATGAAAAGGAATAACAATCCATTATATAACTTAGATTATAAGTTTGATTCTCCACCACCACCCATTCTTATCACTTAATTTGATTTTAAACCAAGAAGAGAAAATAAGAGAGATGTTTGAGAAAATCCAAGAAGCTTCAATCTTCTTCAACCACTCTACTGATTTAGTTTATTTTTTGGAGTTTTTTAGATAGATTTGTATGAAGTATTTGATGTATGTTATATAGGATTTAGGGAAGAAGATGACTGTTGGGAAACGATCATAATTAGGGATCAATAGTGATCGTTGGATCACTTTGATCTAGCTGTTATACCCTAGCCGTTAGATCAAATAAGGGGTAATTTGGGTAAAAAATAAAATTAGAACTTAAGTCTCTCACGTGCTCAACACGTGAGGGGTAAATTTGTCAAAATCACACGTGTTGCACACACATACACCACTTAACGGTTAGTAAACAAAAGTGGGAGTAATGTCAAAAGTTAAAAAAAAAAAGATTAACCCCTAATTAGAACATGCAAGTGGGACTAAACGTGAAAAGTCTCTTTTTCTTTTGGTAGTGGGCATTCTTTTCTCTCTTGATTGTTGATATGTTCTTCTCTCTTATATTTTCACTTGTATTTGTAATCCACCAATAAAATAGTTGAAAAGTGGTAAAAAGCAATATGCTAATTTCCAATGCCCTATGCCTTTTTTACCACCAATTTTTCAAAAAATTTCTTTTCGTTATCCTCTCCTTTGAAATTTTTTTTTTTCAAAGTAAACAGAACATATATTGCAAATCTGGAAACCATACCATTGTGTGTCATCTCATGCTACCGTAGGGGTACAATGGAAATAAATAGTTTTGGCTCGAAGATCACATAACTTGAAAGTTTCTTATCCCATTAGAAAAACTTGTTGTCAAAGGATTGGCCAACGAAAATAAAGATAAGTTATAAAATATTAATTAAATTAAGGTTGGAATAAATTAAAAACTTTAAGTTCTAATCACTTAAAATGTCAACTTTACGTGCAAATAATTAAAAAGAAAAAAAACTGTAATAAGATAGAAAAAAAAAAAAACCTTAAACTCGTATTTCTTAATACACTCCGAGCTCTGTTTGGATGATTAGAATAAGGGAGATCGTTCAATACATCCATTATGACTTTAATTCAATCTGTTTAGTCCACCAAATTTTATATGAGTCTATTTAGTCCAAAAGTAAAATTTAGACAGATCTGCCCTTTAACTAATTAGTTATGGAAATTAAAATTTGACCGAATAAGAATCTCTGTTTCTCTCTCTACATTAATAAGCTTTGCTGCTTTCGATCTTCACTTGTTTCTTTTGCTTCGATTGATCGATCACTCACCAGTCAACAAAAGATCTTGATTATGATGAGAGAGAAAGAAAGACATATAGTTTCTACATCACCATCGAGAGAGAGAGATCGGGATAGAGAAAAAGAGAAATATAGGAGATAGAGAAAAGAGAATATATAAGAGAGAATAGAGAAAGATCTGATTAAGAAAAAAAAAGAGAAAGGGAAAAGAAGGAAAAGAAGGAAAAGAATGAAAAGAGAGGATAGAGAGAGAAAAGAGGGACGTGAGAGAGAGAGAGAAAAGAAAGGAAACAGAAAGAAGAGGAAAAAGAACAGAAAGAGATAGAAGAGAGAAGAAGAAAAAATTTAACATGGATCTATGCAAAAACGTTTTTGCATAAAGTTTTTGCATAAAATTCATGCAAAAACATTTTTGCATAGAATTATGCAAAAATATTTTTGCAAAAACTATGCAAAATCATGTTTCACAGATGATTTAGCATAGATCTATGCAAAAAATGTTTCACAGATGATTTAGCATAGATCTATGCAAAAATGTTTCACATAATGATTTAGCATATGCAAAAATATTTTTGTAGATCTATGCAAAAACGTTTTTGCATGAACTCATATGCAAAAACGTTTTTGCATGAATAAATTTCGTGATTTTTTTTTCAAAAGCCATTCTTGACTGGTCTAGTTTCAAAGATCTCAAAAAGTGCTTTCCAAATATACGAATTTTGTCAAAATCTGAATTTTAGTTGAAGAGATATAGCATTTTAAAGTTTAAAACGAAAAAGATAACTACATTTCTCTCTCATACAGCGGTACAAGTTTGAAAATGACAAAAAAATGATTGAGAAATATAATAAGGGTAAAATAGGAACATTAAAAAGGAAGGAATGGACTAAATAGATTTAGAAAAGTTTAAAAAGGACTAAACGGATTCAAAAAGCTTTAAAAAATGTATTTCAGTCTTATTAAAAATCTAATGTACTAAATGGATTAAAAAAGTTATATATTGGATGTTTTGGCCATTATCCCTTAGAATAAAGTTGTATTTTCATAAGGGAGGAGGATATATAGCCACCCATAAAAAAAACCTCCATCTTCTGGGGCCTACATGCAATTCATTTAAGGGTTGATTTTTTTAGAGGATGATCTACATTGTGAGGAGAACATACTCATCTGAAATCAACTCGTTCTAAAACTTTTAACTTTAAATCTGTTCGTTCTAAATTAACGTTCAAAAAAAGAGTTTAAAATTTATCAATTTTTAAAAGATAATTTAAGGGGGTTAGAAGTTTTAGAATGAACTGATTTTGAATATGATGACATACATAGTGAGAAGAACATCCTCTAAAAAACTAGCCCCTGGATGCATTGCATGTGGGCCAAATAAACGGGAGGTTCTATAAGGGGGGCAATATAACCACCCTCTTTCTTAAGAATTTGATTCTCTTAAAAATCAATGTGAATTTGCAATTCTCACTTTTGAAGAATTACATTCCAAAAAATGATATTCCTTTCCCATCATTGAAACATTACCTCAAATTTACAAGAATTAATTTTTTTTTATTAAGTGATTTTATATTTTTATCGTTTGATCTAACATAGAAATTATTACTAAATCTTGAACGCTCATCGGTAAAATCAACACAACTTTTACTAGATTAATCCAACAACTGTCGATAACATACCATCGAGAATACAAAATAGTTTGTCGTTTATATAGAGCCTTCAACGCAATTACAAAGTGGTTTGTCGGTCAAGCTATTTTATGAAATTTATATTGTCGATCGATTTTAGATAACCGATAAATAATCTGGTCAAAGATTATGTTGATTTAGTAAAAAATTGTGATGATTTATTATCCGTAGCCAACTTAAAAATTCAGGCAATAGTCAAAATGAGAACTTAGAATTTCATGCTACTTTTGAACTTTAAGGCTGTGTTTGATAGCAAAGAAGTGTGTTCCACGATAATATATTAATTTCCTACTAATTCCACGGAATACATTCCTTGGGAGGGTAATGAAGTCTATTCCATGGAATTACATTGAAAACAAACTATTAGTCGCGCTTTTAAGAGAGTAGCCCCCAAGAAATTATTTCCGCGGAACTCATGGAAATGACCCTAATTCCGTGAATTGTTTCCATAGCTATCAAACACAACCTTAACTAACCCAATTCTATGGAATTTAAAGGCTATCAAACATAGCCTAAGTTCTAGCAAACACATTTTAAACACATTGAATACTACAACAAATTAGTAAATATTTGTAGTGCTTTAAGAAAGTCAAGTTCAAAAAAAAAAAGAAAAAAGCAAAGAGATCTTAATACGTTGTTATTTATACAATGAGTTTACAATGATCTTAAGGGCCCACGCATAGATGATTTTAAGTTTGAATATTTTTTTCATCATGTAGATCATCCTCACAAAAAATATCCCATTCTAAACATTGTATTCCATTATTCAATGATTGAAATCAACGATAAAAGAGTGCTTCTTTTTAGCCCGACCTTTTTACAAAACAAATGCCAGATGTTTATGTGGCATGATGGATCCCACTGTCACATAAGTTGTAAACCTCCTCATAACACTTTTGAGAGGAAAAAGTGGTGGGTCCTACCCTGCCACATAAGCATCTGACACCTATTTTGTAAAATGGTTAGGCCAAAAAGCTTTATTGACGATAAAATGAACAGCTAAATCACTGTTAATTTTTCGGTAGTTGATAGGGTTACATGTTCTAAAATGTGTTAATTTTTTATGAAGATGATTAACATGATGAATGGAAGCCACAGGTTATAGACTAATAACTATGAATTCGGATCTGTCGTAAGAAAGAAAAAAAAAAAAAATAGACAAAATGAAAGCCAAGTTCTTACAAAAGCAAACCGATAAAAATGAAAAAGAAAATAGAAATTATTACAAAAGCTAACTTTTCAAACGGAATGAGGGTTTTTCGTAATTACTGAAGTAAAATAGTAACCTTATGGTCAACGAAAAAAAATAATACAGCGTTTGAAACACAAAAGTCGTCAGCAAGACGGCGAGATAGTGGACCACTAAATAAGTTATTGAGTTTTATTCACTGGTGGATGTAGGGGGTATTATCGTAATTTCAACCAGAAGGAACCTTCGGGTTTCTTATTCGTGTAAACGCCTGAGAAAGAATACAGCCGTTGCAGCCAATGGAACCGTGAAAGGTCAAAGAAGAAGAACAAAGAAGAGAAGAAGGTGGTGAAGCATAGAGAGAGGGAGAAGGATTCAGAGGAAGATAGAGAAGAAATCAGAGGTACAATTTGTCAGTCAGTTTATCTGTTCAATCTCTCGTTTTGTTTTGGTACTTTCTCTCTCTATATTTCGTCATGTTTTCAGAGAAAGATCTCTCATCATCATCAAATGGTTTTGTACATGGAACTGAAAACTCACAGAACAAAATTAATAACCATGTCTCCATGAAAAATCTCGAAAACCCGGATTCAAAACTCGGGTTAAATGAAAAGGGTTCTGATTTTTATAGAGAATCGGGTCATGATGGGTTTCACCTAAAACCTTCAAAAATTGGAAATTTGGGTTCTCAAGAGCTGACTTTAAGCTATCTTTGTGATAATTCTAAGATGGGTTTTCAAGATAAAGAGATTTCAGGGAAAAATTTGTTGAGTTCATTAGAGAAAGGTAGGTATAAAGGTAAAGAAGTGGTTTCGGATTCTTTAAATGTAGAAGAGAGATTGGTAGAGAGGGATTTCTTGCAATTAAATGGGAGTAGTGAACGAAGTGCGAAACGAGAGAGCAATGATGGGGAAGATTTAGAGAGAGAGAAGAGAGAGAAGAAGCCTAAACTAGAAACCCTCAATCTCTCTTTATCTCTTCCTGATGTATCTCTTTCTCTCACCTCTTCGAATCCATTGCCAAAGACAGACCAGGCTCCTGTTATTCCAAGGCCAAGTAGGAGCACCCATTCTTTGGCGCCATCAAACAATAATACCCGAACTGGGAGCTCTGATGATTTTACAGCAGCATCACTTTCCCATTCATTTTCGCACCAATTCTCCCACAACCCTAGTTGCTCTCTCACTCGGAATTCAACCGAGAATTACGACTACTCGATGGGGAGTCACCGCAGGGAGAATGACCAGATATGGTATTGTGGGGAGGGGACAAATGGGTCAGTTCATAGCCGGTTCAAACCAGTTGGTGATGGGGTTAGTTTATCCAGTCATGGTGGTTTTGGATACCCCTCAATGCAGAGTAATCCTAATGCACCGATCAATAAGGATTCTTCTAACAGTTTTTACCGACCAACTGGGTCTGAAAATAATTCATTTTTCCCTTCCGAATTGCCTGCTAGGCCAAGGAAAGATACTCAATCAGGTGATTCGAGAGGAAGAGCTTCTGAGCAAAAGAGGGTCTTTGAGAATTCCAATGGAGGGAGAGCGCGTAAATTATCGAGACCTGAGAGGATTCTACGAGAAATTGTTTCCGAGTCTATCCCTGTCATGGCTCAAATATTTCAAGAGCTTCCTGATGACACTATTGAATCCACTAAGGAGTATTTGAAGAATCTCATCCGAATGCCTGAGAAGAGAGAGGAGTTTGCCGGCCTTCAGAACCGCCTTGAGAGAAGATCGGATCTCACGTTTGAATTGGTTTCAAAATCCCAGGAAGCTCAGCTTGACATCTTAGTGGCAGTGAAGACAGGCCTCGCAAATTACTTAATTGGGGAGAATCGTTTGCCTACATCTGAACTGGTTGAGATCTTCTTGCTCTCAAGGTGTCGGAATGTGAATTGCAAGAGTTTATTGCCCATTGAGGATTGCGACTGCAAGATATGCTCATCTAAGAAGGGATTTTGCAGTGCCTGCATGTGCCCTGTTTGTTTTAACTTTGATTCTGCCAGTAATACTTGCAGTTGGGTTGGTTGTGATGCTTGTTCACACTGGTGCCATGCTGTTTGTGGCATTCAAATGAATCTTATCAAGCCGAGTCCCCGCTTAGGAGGACCGACAGGGACTACAGAGATGCAATTTCATTGCCTTGGGTGTGGGCATGCTTCTGATATGTATGGGTTTGTTAAGGATGTTTTTACGCATTGCGCAAAAGATTGGGGTCTTGAAACTCTGATAAAGGAGCTTGATTGTGTCAAGAAGATCTTCAGAGGAAGTGAAGACTCAAAGGGAAAGGAGCTGCAGAATAAGGCAGAGGAGATGCTGTCAAAGCTTGAAAATAAGCTTATTTCTCCTTCGGATGCTTGTAATCTCATCCTACAGTTTTTTAAATGTAAGTCTTCCAACTTTGACTGACACTGATATTTTTTCTACCCCTTGTGATGATTATTTTTCCTTATCATCTGACATGGTTCCAGAGTTGGTTTGTTTAAGTAGATTGCTTGCATGGAAATTAGTTTAGTCTTTCTTGCATGAACTTTGGGTATTTTGTGGGGACTTCGTTAGAGTGTCTGGCCTATAGCATGGATTTGTTTTCTTTTGCTAGTGGGTCAATGGATAGCCATATAGCGTAAATCTGAGATATCTTTGGGTGCAAAAATAGGAAAAGGGAAATCTCACTGAGGCGTGTCTTTTACACCTTCCTTGTAGCTTTGAGGACGTAAAAGATTTTCTTGGATAAGACTATATACTTAAGATATTTTATTTGGTTTCTTTAATAACACTTTTTTTTTAATGTAAATGTATGAAAAATAGGAAATGGTAATTTTACTGTGGCACGTCTTTTACGCCTTCCTTGTGCCTCAATCCAGACACGTTTAAGGTGCATCAAGGAACTGGCCTCGTTACAGCGCCTTGCCTGGTCAGTTTTAAGGCGAGGCACTTTGATCTAAAGTGCAGTACTCTGAACATTTTAGGATAATGCAATTGATGAGGTTATATTGACAGTAGCTAGAGAACACACATCAGTTCAGTAAACATTAGTACATATAATAAGATAAAATTGACAAATAGAAGAACACTTACTCACAAACATTTCCAACTCAAGTTCCAGGTCGTCCCTGAACTTCTTGCAACTCACCAAGAACAAAAATTATCTTTCCAAAGAACTTTGTGAACTAGGTCATTCTCCCTTAGGCATTTCAGGTTCTTCATAACTCCAAAATAGACTTTTGTATTGGTTCTTCTTTATGGCTTATGCAGATAAAAATAAAAAAACAAAAAAAAACATTGCTCTCCCGTTGTTGTTAAATTTATTTGGATGCCAAACTTCTGAAGAAGATGGCCACAGATTAACTTGCCAATTCAATAGCAATTTGGGCGAGTTTTCAGAAAGTATCAATACAATAAATTACATTTAGACTTTTTTTTAGCAACTCTGAGTCTTAATAAACTTCATACTAGTGCAGCATGTTACTTGACCATACCAGTCTGCACTTGGCTGAGCTAAAAAAAGATTTGTAGCCTGTGTTGGAAATGAGCAAGTCTGAGGTTTCGGGATGTGATGGGATGGTTTAAAACATGTCTAGTTTCATTGTTACATATGCATCAGATACTTGCCTACATATGAGTGTTCGGGTTATGTCTGGTTGCGTAGTTTTGATACTGTGTGTATGTTTGTATTTATAGATATATTTCAGGAATTTCTCATCGAATTAGAAGTTTCTTTACATTAAAGGTTTGGGTTTTTCTTTTTGTGATGATAATGTTCGATTGCTAATTGTTGAGTTGATTGCTTTAATATGGACCTACTTAATAAGATACTCTGGTTTTTTCTAAAAATTTCCCATGTCGGACATGGTGTTCGTACTCCGGTATTGGACATGCACTTCGTACGGTCCACTTATGCATCAGCCTGGACCATTCAGTTGGTAATCCTTATCTCTGACCCTCTGATTCATGAAGTTTTCAGCCATCCAATTTTATTTATTGATCAGAGTCATCAGACAATTGACACCAACCGATTTCTATGAGTCTTAGTGATGTAGTGATGTGTTGGTTTACTTAAGTTGCATATCTAATGCTAACAGCTTGTTTGCCGCTGGATGGTTTTGATTGTCTCCTAGTGATGATCTGATCTTTGAAAAAATCTACTGCTAATACTGATGATCACTGTGATATATAAACACACAGATGGTGGTGGATTAGAATTCTCTGGTTCTGGTGTTAGCTCTTCCAAAGACTTGGCAACAGCAGTTCAAATAAGCCAAAGGGGAGATTTGGTCTCTCTTCCGCCGTCCAATTCTCTCACGCCCAAACCTGTCTCCTACAACGTAAGCTCTTCTATTGTTAGGCGGGATTTGCCATCACATAGAGACGATGCCCGGCAGAATGACCTTAAATCCCTCATGAGTGATAGAACAATCGAAAAGGAGTTGCAGTCCAGCATTTTGTCAAAGGACGGGTTCGACAGCCTCGAAAATGTTGTACGGATTAAGGAAGCGGAGGCAAGGATGTTCCAAACCAGAGCAGATGATGCACGAAGAGAGGCAGAGGGGTACCGAAGAATGGCCCGTGTTAGAAGTGAGAAGTTGGAAGAAGAATACACAAATAAACTTTCGAAACTGTGTTTGCAGGAGACGGAGGAAAGGCGAAGAAAGAAACTTGAGGAACTCAAGGCCTTGGAAAACTCTCATTGTGATTACTACAACATGAAGATTAGAATGCAAGCTGAGATTGCAAGCTTGTTGGAGAGAATGGAAGCAACAAAACAGCAATGGGTGTAGAAATCCTTTTTTTTTTTTTTTTCCTTTTTCCTTTATGTGTGATGGTGGTGCCGATAGCGTGATTGTGACCGGTGCTAAGGAGTATATGGAATTTGTTTATGCTGTTGCTGTTGTTGCTGTTGTTGTTGTCATGCTTTTTTTTTTTCTTTTTTTTTTTTTTTTTTATGTAATTTGGATCTCTTTGTATGGAAATGAGATTTGATATGAGGAGTTTTTGAGCCTTACTTAGAATTTGTGCTTCATCAAATTTGGACTGGATTGATTCTGTTCCCGCCTGAGTATTCGCGGTATCAGCTGTGTCTGGTTCAGAGTTGCATTTTAAATTGCAAGCAAAACTTGGCAAAGTGTACTTAGTATTTACTGTCTGATTCGGCTTTAACTCGGTCTAGCATCAACTGAGTTGTCTCAAAGCATTCATTGTTTTAAAATTTTGAGCTCGAGAGTGTTTAGTCGTACGATCTTCACGCCGTTTTATCTTTGGGCCGGAATCATTTTCCATTCATAAACCTTGAAACTTTCATGTTTTGGAGACAAAATACGTTGGAAAATCTTGTGAGGAATAAAATTTGTTACAGAAAACTTAGAAAATACAGAAGGAAGAAGGTACACTTTATGAAATATTTAAAAAAATGAAATAAATATGGGTGGTCATATTCTAAGTAACCAGAGCGCGGGTCGGGAACGAAAGTAGGAGCGAGAGCCTCGGAGCGCCGATTAAAAAATGTTCTTAGTTCTAAAATACCTTCGGAGCGGGAGCGTCGGAACGTAGTTCAGAGCGGGTGCGCGAGGTTCCGGAGCGGGAGTGTAACCCTTATACCAAGGTTTGGGGACTCATATTCTTTTTCATGGTTATATTCTATCCCTGAATTCAATGTTTTGAAGATGAATTGATTCTGCTGAGTAATCACAGTTTGATCAGCTACTTTAACAGTTAATTAAATCAAAATTTGTGGACTTGAGATTATGAGTTCTCTGACTTGAGTGAGCAAGACAACCAAGCAACTCCGGTGTGGGCCAATGGGGATTGGGCAACCAGACCCACCCTCAACCTTGTTTTTGCCCAAAAAAAAAAAAAATGTTTGGGAGTTGGCTATAAGAACCCTGCTTTTTACACGTCAGACCCAATTTTTCCTTCCTTTAAGTTGACCCAAATTTTAATCTAAACCCATCTAATTTTAATAGGGATTAATTTTCAACCAAACTTTTAGTATGTTTATTAGTGTTTTTGAATGATTGTGATTTTTTGTTTTTTCTTTGTTTGATTGACCTTTCTAACGCATATTCTGTCGTACCTGCATGGCCCCCAATTTATACAATTTTTTTGGATCGGAGCATCAAGCAGCGCAACCCGGTTCTACTTGACTAAGCCTCGTGCTGGATGATCTATATGATAAAAGGATCATGAAAAATTATCATCTCTATATAGATCTCACTAGCCAGTGTAAACCCGTGTAAGAATAAATTGAGTGTTAACAATCTATTATACAATTCAGGACGGGGGGTACAGTTGTCCTTTTATAAAAATGTGCTGCTTCATAAGCCCCCCGCCCTCCCCTCTCTCTCCCTGCCCTCTCTACCTCCCTCTCGATCTCAGCCTCCCCCTCTCTGCTCCCTGCCCTCTCTCTCTCGAGGTTTTGAGCCGTGCCGGAGGCACGGCGATAGACCTTGTAACATATAAATTGCCTCATTGAAGAAGAATTTGAATTTCCCCTTAGATCATCATTATTTTACAAGTTTACCCATGTGAAATGAATTAATTACTTATATATCCTAGAGTAATTAATTTGCTAATTAGTGGATTAATTGAATGTAACCTAAGTAAGATAAGATCACATCTCCACCTGGCTCAATAAAAAAAAAAGAGCAATGGATCCAATGAATTTAATACAAAAAATATTTGGTGTCGGATCCCCATAATTCGTGCCCCTTCAAACTTCAAATCCATCCCTATTTTTAACTCCCTTCATTTCCTTGCCTTTTTTTCAAATTTTTTTTTTCCTTTTATTCACTTATTAATAGTTTCCAATTTTTTTTACAACGAAATATCTATATCAATTCAAAAAAAAAAAGAAAAAAAATACCCACTTAAAATTATAATTTAATTTTAATATGAAAATTTAAATCTAAGGGGCAGATTTGTCCTGTATTATAAATTGTGTCCTGCTTCATAAGCTCCTCCTCTCTCTCGATTTCTCTCTACCTCCCCTCTCCCCTTACTGTTTTTTTTCTTCCATCTATGGCTCCTCCTCCCCACCGCCACCGGCAGATCTGCTGAAGTTCTCTCCCTCCTCTCTCTCTTGATGGCCAAGGTTTTGAGCCCTGCCGGAGGCTGGGCGATATACCTATTTCTATAATAAATCAAATTTACTTTCTAAATTAGTATGTACTTACTAAACTTCAAATTTCTCCAATCGTTCCATATTTATTTCTAAATCCAGTCACTTTCAGGTGTGAATCGGTTCGTCTCTCCCTTGTTCCTTGCGCGGCAAGTTTGAGTATCCAATAAATTACTCTCCTCCTCTTTCTCTCTCTTCTTTCTCTCTCTCTCTCTCTCTCTCTCTCCCTCTCTCTAGGTTTCTTAACTTGTTGAGTTACAGAGAAATTGCAGGGGCGGTTCCAAGCAAAAAAAAAACAGAGTATTGGGGAAGAGAGAGAAAGTTCAGAGTTTTGTAAGTTTCTCTCTCTAACACCAGAACTACTTGCACATTCTTTAAAGTTATAATTTCGATTCATAAACATAACATCCATGCATGCGTGATGAATTATACGATTATACCTCTGAAAATTAAAGCTTTTTCAGGAAAAAAAAATTGTTCTTTTTTGTTTTTTTGGATCAATTTTGTTCTCAAAAATTTTGATCAGAATTTGGGACTTTGGGTTTCCACCATTAATGTTTGAGGATCTTCAATTCTGAAAGTTGTGGCAAATTCTTCTCTGTAACACAACAAATTAAACAACAAGAATACAGTGTGTCCTAAACAGGTTTAAGTTGAAATTCTTTGACACACAGAATGACACGTCCTCGTACGCGCGGTTGGGGTTGACTAGGGTGAGAAATTAAACAACCCACTTCATTTTGGTCGTGTTTCATTGACTTCGGTCAAGGGGAGTATTTTTAAGTTTTTCAAACATTAGAGGAGGACTTATCTAAGTAACCATGAAAAACAGGGGTGTATCTGAAAATATTTTAATTTTTATTTTAGAAAAGAAACCCTTCACTCCTCTTTCACCTCTTCTTCGTTTTTTTCGGTCAGACCTTTGTTTTTTTTTTTTTGTGTGTGTGTGATGATTTAGAGGTACAAATATTTGTCACAAAATTGTTTCAACAAACACTTGTGGCAGAGCGTGATTGGGGTGCCCTGATTAGAAGAGACACTTCATATCGGGGCAGGGGACCAATCACACCCTGCCACAAAAGTTTGTCTTATGAGGATTGAACCCACGAACTCCCTGAGGTACAACTTGAGACTCATGATTTAAAATTTTGATTTTTTTTTTTTTTGAAATACTAATTTAGAGTTTAGATGAAGAATGATCTTTTTCTTCTGTGTGATGACTATCTTTATGCATGAATCTTTCAAAAACTCTCTTTATGCATGAAGTGTTAAACAAATCTTAAACTTGTAAAATGTGGTATTATAAGTTTGAACCATTTACGCCTTCTTATTTTATTGTTGATTTTGTGTCAAATTTTTCCTGAAGTTGGAAGATTAAGATTGGTTAATTTTAATGATACAACATAGAATGTAAAAATGTTGTGTAAGTAACTTAAACAATGTTGAGTTCTTGAACAGGATTTAGAGTTCTAAGTTTGAATGTTTCATTTTGCAGGTCTTAAATTTTGGTGGGAAATACAAAAAGAAGAAGCAGATAAAATATGAACCATATTTCTCTTCTTGTCTTTTCATTAGTTATAATTTCACAACAAAACCTGTCATACTCTTGGGGATGGTCAATTTTTTCTACCCCTGATACTCATACTAATGATCATCAAAACCCTTCCAAGTCTTCTGCAATTCCGAATGGCGTTGCTCACTTCTCAATAGAACCTCCAAGAGATCCAAAGGGAGTTCAGTTGGTTGAAAATGCAAGACAAAAATTAGTCGGTCCGAAATCCTGTTGGCAAAATGCTTATAGGAATCTGTTTGCCGAGTGCTCGGTAATTCTTTCAGATGAAGAGAAGAAAGCTAGACTTGCATGGCAGCTTAGTGATTGCTTTCAAAAGGATTCCGGTCGGCCTTCTTTTCCTTCATGTGATTCCAGCACTTCGATGCCTAAGTGCCGCAAGAAATTAGATGAATCCTCGCATGAAACTTTCCGTGCATTCTACCTGGAAACAAATGCAATTTGCCATCAGTTACAGTAAGTTCTTGAATTCCTTAAAACAAATTTTTCCTTGAATTCAATCTACCTATTATGCAGCACATTTGATCTTTTAGACTAACAGATATAATGTTCATTTGTGTCAATACAGGGCTGATGCATTCAAGCATGAAACAGAGAGACTAGTAAATGAGTTAAAGAAATCATCTGAATTTGCCGAGGAAAAATTAGAAAACATTAAAGAGAGATCAGAACAGCTTATACAGAATTCGGAACAAATCCAACAATCGATAGCTACAATCGATTATCGAACCCAGCAAGTGGCTCAGACTTCAGAAAAAGTGAAAGATCAGATCGATGTTTCATTGAACCAATCAAATGTTATTTTGGAGCAATCAAAGGAAATCGCAGCTTCTCAATCAGAATTGCGAGAAGGACAAACAGAGATGAGAAAAAAATTGGAGTCAGGGATGGAAATGCTTCATGAATCTTACAAGAACTTAGGCCAAGACATAGAGAAACTAAGAAACGAGGCCGTTGAAATAGAGGAGGAGATAAAAAAAGTTGGCAATTCAATGTCTTTGAAGATGAAAAACCTTCAAAACAAAGCTAACGATATTGGAAACGTTGCCGAGATGTCCTTAGATAAGCAAAAGCAACTCCTAGATGGACAATCCACAGCTCTTCAAGGACTTGATTTCCTAACTAAATTTCAGTCTCAAGCACTAGAAGAAAGCAGGTGAGAAAATTACAACAAACTAGAATTCATTTAACTCCATTTTCAGTTAGCTAAACTGTTTTCATATTTGCAGGGCTACTCTACAAAAGCTAGTTGAGTTTGGTCATAAGCAACAAGAAGAGCTCCTAAACCGGCAACAACAGCTTCAACAAGCACATGATCATCTGATCGAAAATTCAAAATCGATATTGGCAGCTCAGGTTTGTTCATCTTAAACAATAAAATTGATATTTAGTACAATATATATAAACCTACTTTGGGTCAATGTAAATCCATTGAACTACTTATCAGAAACAATTACTTTATCAAAATCTTTTCATCATTCCAGTTTTACTTGTTGTAAAAATGAACTTACTTTTGAATTTGTTTCTTTATGTAGGAAGCTTTCGAGTCGAAGCAGGCTAGCATGTTTATGGCTCTAGATAAGCTCTTCACTTTGCACAATGCTATCTTGCTAGAATCACGTTCAATAAAAGCATTCATCTTTTACTCTTTTGCGATCTTTGTACTCTACATGCTTACAAGTGCCAAGCAGACCTACTGCGTGCGTGCACGACTTTATCTAGGTATTTTCCTTCCATGTATATATTTCTGAATTATTTTTCAATTAAGATTTTTGTTCATGTACTAAGTATTTTGGTTTTTACAGGACTATGTGCTACATTCTTGGTTGAATTTGCGATGTGTCGGCTTGGAGAAGATCTTGATCAACAGACTTGGATAGCATCCAAAGTATTACTAGCTAGATCATCGTTTCTAGTTGTTGCCTCTATTCAAATTCTATATTCCATTTTCACTTACAGGTATGTCACTGTACTTAGTGGTTGATTACTATGTGATATAATCCTCTGTATGTTCCTTTGTATAATTCTCTTTATACTAGATACTATGTGATATATTTGGATGGTTCTGCTTGATCTTATCTTGCAAAATAAGCGTTCGTCTTATTGATAATTCTTGTATATTTGCAGGGACTATGAAATGCTAAATCATCAGATGCTATTGACTCTAATTGATAAAGTTAACACCATGGAAAGTAAGAAGCTCATGTCCTTGGAAATGGAGAGTGATATCAACCTGTCGTCTTGGATCGACGAGGATTTATCAGAAGATGAAAATAACTTTGTAGATCCTGATTTTATATTACCAGAAGAAGTTGCAGAAAATTCAATCACAACAAATTCAATTTCAAGGAAATATGATCTCCGCCCTCGCCTTCGCCGATGAAATAACTTCTCATATTTATATAAAAATGGTTTTGTAATCAATTTTTCAATTTTGTCTCTATAGTTTGTATGAGTTATTATTTCTTTAGCTTCAAAGAACTAATTGAAAAGTTTAGATACTTTTGATGTATACCTTTCTCTTTAATTAAAAATTATACTTAATTCTGTTGTAAACACTTCAAGTTTCACAGCTTTACAATGAGATTTACAAGCAATAAAAGATGGTTCAGTCTTCTGTAAACACTTGAAGCAAACCAATAAGAATTATCACTTGAATAAAAAGAAAACCAAGAAACCAGAAGCAATCAGGGTACAGTGAATTGATCTCAGGCTTTATTAATAAGAGTATTCAGTTGAATAAAAAGGAAACAAAGAAAAGTTTTAAGGTACAGAGAATTGATCATTAACTTTATTAGTAAGAATTATCACTTCAATAAAAAAGGAAAAGAAAGAAACTAGATATGATGGAATGAATCTTCAGCTTTATTTATAAGCACGCCGAAGGATAGCAGTAAGGCCGACAGCGATTCCGAAGAGAAGGATGATCAGTCCTGTGAAGTTTACAATGAGAGCTTCTTGGCCACGGACTAGACCTAAAAGTATGAACTTCTGTAACAAACCCGTCTCAGCAGTGCAGATTGCCATGAGGAAGATGACCATACCGACAAAAGCGTGCCATGGTACGAGTCTTGCCCTTATTGGCATCTCAGCGCCAGGGAACCAGAAGGAGAAGAATGCAAACAACCACTGAGTATAACAAAATCATAAACATCTGGTTATTCAATTGTTGCTTTTCCAGTTGTCACAGTAAATGAAGTTTATTGTACGTTTAACAATGAACTCCTAAGCTAATAAACTACTAGATCCTAAATATCCAGTTGGTGGGAGAACTAATAGATGCTTCATTATTTCTTACACCACTGTTAAACGGGCCTATGAGGCCCACATGGAGATGATCTAAGGGCTCGTTATTTGTGAGGATGATCTCATTTGTACATTATCCTAACTTTCTAAAACTTTTTACCCCATGAAAATTTCTACCAACTTTTCATGGGTATTTAAAAGGTTTTAGAACAACATACATGATGAGGTCATCCTCACAAATTCACTAGTCCCTCATCCCTGGATGGGGTAACCGGGGTGTAAAAAAAAAAGTGGTGCTTAAAACCCTGAAAAACAGTGTTGCATTGCTTCATATAGATATATAAGGTGCATTGATGTGTTTACCTGTAAACCGAATAAGCAAATGGTGATTATGCCAAGCCATGAATGCAAGGTGTACAAATCTGGAATGCCGAGTTCATGGTGAAACTTGAAAACAGCAAAAACTCCCAAAATACCCAGGAGAAGAGCAATAAGAAGCAAAACTAGATGAACCAACTTTTGCATCTTTCTCGACGACGATGGAACTGTTTTGTATGCCATGATTCCTGCTCCAAATTACAAATTAATGAATTGCAATTGTTATTTTTCATTTGGTTTATAAATAATAAATACAAGTAGGGTTTTCTTAAACATGCATCCCTTAAAACAAAAAAAGTTTTATGACATTTGTCTATTTTAGATGTCTTCCAATGTTTGAGAAAGTTAGGCATACTGTTGCTTCTCTTTGGTCAAATGACACTGACAAAAAGAAAAATGCGACTAGAGTCACGTGAATGTTAGTTCAAAATCAAAATAACCATTGTGCACTTCTCCTTGTAAGACAAAGTGTGTGAACCTTGTGGGTGCATTTAAGAGAATAAGCATTAGTTTCATCATTTTGAATTTAAACTAACAATCCCATGCTTCTAGTCACTCTTTTCTGGTAGTCAACGCAATTTGATCAATGTCCAAGAGAGTTTGTCTAAATTTTGATAACATTCGAGGGAATGTCAAATTAACCATAAAAAGCAAGTGGGTATGTCTAAAAAAAATTAAAAAACAGAACGTCATAACACTGACCTTGTACTGGGATTCTTTCATGAATGGAACAAATTCTAATTAAGTGAAAATAAAAAGTTAAAGCTTAAATATTTTACCTTCACCTCCAACAATGATGAACCCAATTACCATTAGAACTGGGTGCACCTGTAGAAAGCAAAACCAAAGGAAAGAAAAAGCGAATTACACAGAGAAAAGACATAGAATGGAGTGAATGAACAGGATACTTTAAACATAATTTTGTGTAGATTGAAGAAGTTATGACATTGAAAATCTTTTGTTTTGTCTCTGATTTTAGCGCAAGGCCTCCTCGAAAGTGTAATATCCAAACAAGCACAAGTGTGGTAGCTGCTATGCCTAACAAATGCGCAATTACAGAGACAGGTGTTGCAGACAATAGGAAGCTCGAACGGTTTTTTGCTGCCATGGTTCTTCTAGAGAGAGAGAGAGAGAGAGAGAGTTAATGTTAACAATGTTACATATATATATATATAAATGCATTTTGAGGATTAGAAAAAACCGTCCAGCCTGCAGACCAAAGGGGACAAATCCAATGTTTTGGAGAGCATTTTCTTTGTAATTTGTGGTACATTATATTCTAGGCTGCCTCTCAGAGACTAGATCACATTATCTAACATAACTGTTATTGTTAGTATGAATAGAGCCATAAGAATGAAGTCCTACCTTCTAAAGCATAGAAGTTTACGTAAAATTGCGTCTTACATGTTTTGTCTGTTAATTTTCTCAAACCTTGGCTACAGGTATAGAGGTGTGCCGCAACGTTACCCTTTTGTTTACCCAAGAATCAAAGTGAATCAGAATTTCGTACTGACTTTTCCAGTACCAGTACCGTGTATTTGAATATCGGTTCCTGTTCTAGGTACTTTGGCATCCCATGGAATTGGAATTGAATGGAACAGGACCAGGAACAGGGTTTACAAATGTTGTAGTTTTTTTCCTATATATGATTTATTTTTGAGAACTCTTGGTGGTTCTACTTCCAACTATTTGAGTATTGAAAATGTAATGGAAATGAACCAAAACAGATTTTTCAAAAAGGTTCTGGTTCCAGGTAATTCAATATACAGATACCAGCTTTAACTTTAAAACGTGGTTCTTGAGGTGCTTTATTCACCTGATTGTCGAAGTGTCTTTACAGTTACCGCTCTCAGCATCACTTTATCTCATCAAGGAAAATCCAAGTAGTAAGAAGTTCCAAAAATCCAATCTCTCTCTCTCTCTCTCTCTCTCTCTCTCTCTCTCTCTGAGACATTCCATCGAACAACTTGTACAATAATTCAAGAAGCCCATTTTTTACCAGCGCCTGATCAAGCAGTTTATTGATGATATTGGCAAGCCTTGAGTGCATATTAGAAGGCGAAATTAATCAAACCGTTTGGTTAAAAACAGGTGCTGTATCTGGGTGTAAAATTATTATAAAGTGCACCCCTACAGTTAGGGAGAGGGTTCCAATTGGTTTGACTAAATTTGGAGCCCGCCACTAAGTTTTTGGTGCCCGAAAATATTATTTTCAGTTTTTTTTTGTGACGCAGTGTAGTGGCCAGATTCCGCTATCAGGCCCAGTGGCCTGTCGACCGAAAGGGTTGTACATTTTACCAGGCCCAGAAGCCCATTAGCCTAAGATCAATTCTATGGTCCATACGCCAAGGGCAGATAAGGATTGACTAATTCAAACTGGGAGTTCAGTCCACGCAGGACTCCCTAACCGTCATCATATCTTCCTGAGGATATTGACTAATTCAAACTGGGAGTTCAGTCCACGCAGGACTCCCTAACCGTCATCATATCTTCCTGAGGATATTGACTAATTCAAATAAGGAGCTCAGTCTTCACGAAACCCCATAACCGCCAAAATATCTTCCTGAGATAAGGGAAATTATCCCGAAGTTCAGGGCAACTGAATTGGATTCTCTTCCTATAAAGGGGAACA
>MVGT01000747.1:135314-146508 GCA_002174775.1 Macleaya cordata | reverse complement strand
GCAATGAATGACATAGATTCGAGATTATGGTTGGATGCTATGAAAGCTGAGATGGAATCTATGTATTCCAATCAAGTCTAGGAACTTGTAAACCCACCACCCGATATTAAAGCTATTGGGTGTAAGTGGATTAATAAGAAGAAGAGAGGACCTGATGGGAAGGTTAAAACCTACAAAGTAAAACTAGTAGCGAAAGGGTTTACTCAGAAAGAGGGAATCGACTATGATGAAACCTTTTCGCCAGTAGCCATGCTTAAATCCATCAGGATACTTCTTTCCATTGCAGCTCATTATGACTATGAGATCTGGCAAATGGATGTCAAGACAGCCTTTCTCAATGGCAATCTTGAAGAGGACATTTACATGGTCCAGCCAGATGGTTTTGTAGCAGACAACCAAGGGCATATGGTATGCAAATTGCGAAAGTCAATATATGGACTGAAGCAAGCTTCTCGAAGTTGGAACATCAGATTTGATCAGGCAATCAAATCAATTGGTTTTGATCAACACCCTGATGAACCATGTGTGTACAAAAGGTTGAATGGTAATGTGGTGATTTTTCTAGTCTTATATGTAGATGATATCCTACTCATTGGGAATGATGTAGGAGCTCTATCATCAGTTAAAATTTGGTTGTCTAATCATTTCAGCATGAAGGATTTGGGAGAAGCCAGCTACATTCTAGGTATAAAACTTCTGAGAAATCGGAAATCTAGAATGTTAGGCCTATCTCAAATTACTTATATAGACAAAATACTGGAAAGGTTCTCAATGCAAGATTCTGTCAAGGGATTCTTGCCATACAGACATGGCGTTTCTCTTTCGAAGGGTCAATGTCCAAAGACGCCTGAAGAGAAGGAAGACATGGAAAAGGTTCCCTATGCATCAGCTGTGGGAAGCCTCATGTATGCCATGCTGTGCACCCGACCAGATATTTGTTTTGCTGTAGGCATGGTTAGTCGGTACCAATCCAATCCAGGACGCATGCATTGGGCAGCCGTAAAGCATATACTAAAGTACTTGCGAAGGACTAGGAATTATATGCTAGTATACGGAGGAACAGACCTAGTTCCAACTGGTTATGCAGATTCTGACTTTCAGTCAGATGTTGACGAAAGGAAGTCGACTTCAGGATATGTCTTCACGCTTGGTGGTGGAGCTATCAGCTGGAGGAGCATCAAACAGAAATGCATTGCTGATTCTACCACGGAAGCTGAATACGTAGCTGTTAACGAAGCAGCTAAGGAAGCAGTATGGCTGAAGAAATTTCTAGGAGATCTGATAGTTGTTCCAGAAGCTACTCCGCCTATTACTCTCTATTGTGATAATAGTGGAGCAGTTGCGAACTCTAAAGAACCTAGAGGTCACAAAGCCAACAAGCACATTCAAAGGAAATACAATCTTGTCAGAGATATCACCAATCGGGGTGATATTGTTGTCACCAAGATTGCTTCGGCAGATAACTTGGCTGATCCATTCACCAAAGCCTTGTCTCAGAAGGTTTTTGATTCTCATGTCCATGAGATGGGTTTAAATGAGACATTTGATTGTTTATAGTGCAAGTGGGAGATTGTTGGGGTTATGCCCTAAAAACAACAAGTTTGACATCTATGGTTACTTGATTTATCATTAATTTAATTTATCATATTTAACATGCATGGTGAGATTAATAATTTCGATGAATTATTCATATACAAGTGTTGTATATGAGGAGAGATATGATTCATCAGTTAATGCTTTGTTCATGGTCTAAATAAACTACACGTTATTTGGAAGACTATAATATACTGAAGTCGATCACGTAAGTGATGTGATGTATCTCCATCACAGAAGTAGAGACTTCTAGACTTGTATATTGATGTATTTGGAATACATTGAACTAGATCGTCGAAAAATACTTTATATTTCATATCAGCTCATTTAAAGTATTTTTACACTACTTTGGATAAAAGTCCTTAATTCTGAGAATATATATATACCCTGCATGTGGGTCACAGTTGTTTTGTTTTGCAAACAGTGAGGTCAATCGACGAAAAACGTGATCCAATATTCTGAGCAAAATGGATGACTGTAATCTCATAGTAGGATTATAATATTCAACATGAAATCCACTTCAAAGATATTCACTTAAATCAATGCATGGAATATTATTCTAAACTGGCCAGTGATCTTCTAAAATGTTTAGAAGATTATTAGAATAAATATTAATGTCAATGCATTTGATGGTTAAGGGTAAATAAGTAATTACCCCATAGTGCTGACTTGTAAATGTTACTAAGCTAAGGGGTTTTTACGAATATCAGAAACTGTGGAGGGACTGTTTATAAATTAAGTAGTGGGAGGGTTTTATATTAATTCCACTAAACCTAGAGGGTTCAATTACAAGTCCTTGGTGGACCAACTTGTAATTATTATTTTAGTTCCTAATTTTATAAGAGTTATAAAAGGATTAGGAAACTAAATTAATTAGCTAGTTTTAGTGGGACCCAGTTTAGATCTAATTAGGAATGGAATTAGGGTTAGGTTGGCCTCCCTTATATATATATAAGGGAGGGGCGATTTTTAGAGGACCACCCCTCTAAAAATCGTGGCTCCCATCCCCTCCCTCTCCATCTATCCTAATTACTTCTAAACTTCAAAAAACCCTAGCCTCCATTAATACTAAAACTAGGGTTTGGTTTTGAGGAAGAAGGAAAAACAGTTTTGAAGATCCGTTCCGTTGGATTGAAGCAGGAAGAGGAGAACTTCAACATAGTGTCTTCTTCAATCACGCTTCAAAGGTAATGATCCTCCAACCTTCTTAAGATTCCTAACAACGATTAAGAACTATATGGGATTCAAGGAAATAGTTTTAAACTAATTAATTAATTCCGCTGCCAGTTTAAATTTTTAAAAACCTAGAATCCCTAACACCATGGACTCTGTCAGAATACCTCAAAGTCCATAGTCTTCAAAAGTTCATCAATTTCCATAAAAATCCCAATTAACTACCCTGTAAAGTTTTTCTAAAATATGTTGGACCGTGCTTTGGATTCTCACCACTTAACAAATATGTTAATAATTATTATTTTTTTATTTTTTATTTTTTTTATGCAAGGTTTGCATTGAAGATGTTCTAATGCTAACATTAATTAATATGTAATATGTTAATTAGGAAATTGATAGGTGCAAGATACTATGATGAAACCCGTGAATCAAATGCAAGTGGTTCACCAAGAGACGTAGATGGTCACGGGACTCACACTGCTTCGACGGCTGGAGGTGCATTGGTCGCCAATGCTAACTACAATGGGCTGGCCAGGGGGACGGCCAAAGGTGGTTTACCTTCTAGCAGGCTTGCAATCTATAAAACTTGTTCAAAAGATGGTTGCCCTGGTTCTGCCTTACTAAAGGATATTGAGGATGCGATTGAAGATGGAGTTGATGAAATCTCAATTTCAATAGGGTTAAACTCAAACCCTAACTTTTTAGAAGATCCTATAGCCATAGGTTCACTATATGCCAATCAAAAAGGGATCATGGTGATTTGTGCAGCGGGGAATGATGGACCACGTCCGTATACCATCCTTAATACCGCCCCTTGGATCTTCACTGTTGCGGCTTCTACTATCGATCGAAATTTCGGATCTAGTATAGTTCTCGGTAATGGAGATATGGTTCAAGTAAGTCATGATCAATTTAATGAAATTACTCTGAAAAAAAAAGTTTGACGAAATTACATTTCTTTGATCAGTTCACTAGTAGTAGTACGTCGTCATCCTCTACTTGTGTCCCCTTGTACATCTCCATAAGATAGCTATTTATGGGCCTAAAATTGATTCTGACTTTAGGAGTTCCCATTAAAACTGTAGATCACCAATGATAACAATTAAGTAAAATAAATAGGTTACTGTTATTGGGGCTCCCTAGTAAGGATGAGGGGCTCCCTCAGTTAGGAGGCACCCCCAAATTTTGCAAATTGATTAGGAGGCAGGGTTTGTTTTACTTGGGGGGAGGTTTTCTCATTTTAGTTAAATCTTAAATTTGATAGTAACCTATCAAATTTGTTACATAGTTTTGTCAACAATCTGTCGAATTTGTTACATATTTTTGCTAACAATTTGTCGATTTTGGTTATTATTTTTGACAAGTTCATGTCATTTTCAACTAATTGGTGGATCAGTTCCAATTTTCAAATTTGACAGCAACCCGTCGAAAATATTAATTAAAATCGAGAGGTTTATGTCGAAAAAGTTCTTCATCTTCAACATGATTTGATCGAATTTCAGTGCGCTGGATTTTTTCAGATTTCATTTTACAGAGAAAAAATAAATAAAAAAAGGTTGTTAGAAAGTTGTATTACTTCGAATGTTGTTGATTTTGAGTCTTGAACGGATTTGAAGACCCAATACCCTCATCAAAGTTATTTTTTTTATAGTTGGTCCTTCATTAATGAAGTATCTTTGACAACTATTCCTCCTCCACGTTTTTGACGTATTTGTGTGCTTAAATAACGAGCTGACACTCACAATTTTTTTTTCGAACATTGGATGTCGAATACTTGAGTCGATATTACTATTGGGTGGAGTTCATCAACGTCAGAATCTTGAAGGTGGTAACCTTGAAGTTGGAGACTCAAGATGAAAACCTAGATTTTTTTTATTAGGGTTTAGTTTTTTTTAGTAAGGGGAGTCCCTCTAAAAAAAATCCAATGAGGGGAATGTTCAAATGTGGGCTTTAAAGCCCAACTTTTGAGCATGCCCCCCAACTAAAAGGGAAGCTTCAATAACCGCACTCAATAAGACCTTTGTGGACACCCATGGGTCGCCCATAAACCAGACCAATTTTCTAACAAAAACATTAGTTTTCCATTCATTAACACTATTCTATTGCTTGAGTTTATCAGTTATTTAACGAAATACATAAGCTTTTCCTTATGATCAATTTTTTTTTTTTTTTGGCCTTAGGGTTATGGCATAAATTTTTCTAATCTTAGTCGTTCGGAAGCTTATCCTCTCGTGTTCGGAAGAGACATCGCTGTTAATTCAAGTTCCTCAACGGCTGCAAGGTATTTTCTTACTTTCTTGAGAAAAACCTAATACTCTACATTAACAATGCATTAAAAAAAGGGTCAAGATCGTTGTACGCTAGGTTTGGATTTTCGCGCGTATTATTATTGTCTAATGGATTTTCTAATGTGGTTTGGAGAAAGTGAAGGTGCTTTAAGATAACATTATATATGGTTCCATTTATCTCTGTATATAATAAATACATATAAGTAACCTAATTTAGCAAAGTAGATAATCGAATAAGAGAGAACCAAGTGAATCTATATGGTGTCTCAATTTATATTTGCCATTGTATAATAACCAATGTATATGATGAGTTTTTTTGTTCGTGTTTTTGTTGATAGTGTGTATGATGAGTTTTATACAGGACTAGAGATAAACGGTGCATTCGGCAGGACTCATAATTTATCAACCGTTTTCGTTGTTGAAAATCCTCTCTAATATATGTATACCATCTCATTTTAAAAATTATTTTTTCTTGTTAATTATGATTAAAAAATATTATTTATCTATAAATAATTTCTCTCTCTACCACCATCACTAATTAATTATGATTAAAAATTAAAAATAATTAATTATAATAATAACAATAATAATAATAATAATAATAATAATAATAATAATAATAATAATAATAATAATAATAGTTTATACTTACTATAAAATTTTCAAAATAATAACAATAATACTTATTTAAATAAGGTCTATCATGTTTTTGTGAAACAATAAAAAGTTTTAAGTTTTCTATTGTTTAAGACTTTTCTTCCCACTCCCACTAGCTAATCTATGGAATTTTGCTTGGCATCACCACTCTGAGCATATTAAAGTTTGGTGAAGGAATTTTTGAACCTTTTGTTTTTTTTCGTGAAAATAGGCTTCCTTACCTTTCTAGATAATTTTAGTTTGTTCCATTCCGTTATTTGGATTGATCACAATGATTTTTCAGAGTCTGATTTATGTACGACCTTTCTAATTTTAACTAAGATTTGACTTGGTCGTGGTGGCCTTTAATAGCTGCCCTTAATATTGCCAGGCAATCCTTAACTTATAAGCGGCTATTTCGGTTGTCTATGCGCTAGATATCATGAGCCTTTTCAAAAACATAAATTTTATCAAAAATCACTTTGTAAATAAAAAGACATGGTAAATTTTTTTTTTTTTTAAAACTAAACAAATTTCTTACTCCTATTTCATTTAGATATTCTTTATTTATCACCAAGAACGACCCAGCCTCACAAATTGTAGCGTTCTTCGTCCCAAAACCGCCATGTTTTTATTCAATAGATTATTTACTTCCACATTAAGAAAACACTAAGCAATATTTGTCATTGTGTACTGGATCAGCCGCTGCTTCCTAGTGGATTGCCGATAAACTCTCATCATGAGTACTTTACATGTATGCTAGTAGCCTGCAGCACGTGCATTATTCCGCACATGCATACATTTTATATGTGAAAGTACGTATAGTTTATAATGCATGTACATATTAGCTAGCTAGATTTTCTCCTGCAATTAATTAATTAACGTATCATTAATAATGCTAGCCAGCTTGACTAACATTTAATTAACAATCTTATTAATTTGCAATTAATTAATGTATTAATGTGTTTATGATGTCCAAATTAATATTACAGCAACTGTGCACCAGAATCATTAGACAAAAAACAGGTGATCGGGAAATTACTTGTTTGCATTAGTTTTACGAGCCAAGAGAAGCTTGCAGCTGTGATAGTATCAGATCAACCTAAAGGAATAATTTTAGTGGACGACAAGGCGAAAGGGTTTCTGATAGATACTGGTGATTTCCCCTTCTCCATAGTCGACAACGTAGCTGGAGCTCACATACTTGACTACATTAAATCTACCAAGTAAGCATTATTGCATATATGCTTAGTTATTAATTTAGTTTTAATTCTCTACTATTAATTAATACTAGTGCACATGTATATATATATTGATCAAGAAAACTAATCATATATTAAAAAGTGAGAGGAAAGGTACAGATTATTCCGAGATGGAATAACAGGGTCCTCACAGGAACCTTACCTCTAAACAATTACATCTTTCTAACTATGTCCCCCCAATTTACAACTAGTTCCTGAAATCTTTTACCACTCAGAGCTCTAGAAGGATTAGACCAGTAAAGTAAGCATGCTTTGATGTCCAAAATAATTTGAGTGATGTTCTGTTCTTTCCCTTCAAAGGTCCTTAAGTTTCTCTCTAATCAGAGGCACCAACACAATGCAAAAGGTAGCATCTTCCAAAGGTATATTCCTGCTGAGGAGAAAGCATTTGAAAAGCGCTCGCTAAAAACCTGAGTAATTGAATAGCCCAAAGCCGAAGCGATTCCAAATTCATAAAAGAAGCAATTCCAAATCTCTCTGGCTACCAGACACTGCAACAATAAGTGATCAGTAGTTTCAAGATTCCTTTTACACATAGCACATCTATTCACCAAAATAATACCTCTGCGTATCATATTATCTTGTGTAAGGAGAGAGTCATGGTGAATAAGCCAAGCAAAGAAGTAGATCTTAATTGGTGCTAGTGGTTCCCATACTTCTTTGCGTGGGAATGAGTTCGTACCAACACCTTGGGACAAAGCATAACATGAACTTACTGAGAATATGCTTGACTTTTCTAGTGCCCATGATCTTGAATCTGCTTCAGTTGTAAAGGATACCCGATCAAGAAGAGAAGTTAACAAAGCTATTTCCTCCACCTCATGTCCTTGAATATGACGACTCAAATCCAAGTTCTAGCTCGTCAATCCACCATCGTCTTGATGGATCACATTAGGGATCATAGCATTCAATTGTCGAGTGGATCTGAACAATAAAGGACAAGACACAACCAAAGGTTTTTCACCTATCCAAAAATCAGTCCAGAATCGAATTTGTGTCCCTGCGCCCACCTTGAGCTTCAGGCCTTTCTTGAAGATGTTGAGCCTGTTACAAATTCCTACTCCATATGGAGTTTTTGGGACCTTTGGGTCCCAGCCATTTTCCTGGATCCCATACTTCTCAGCCATAAGGGATCTCCATAATGTATTTGGTTCATATAAAAATCTTCAATGCTATATGCTTATTAGAGCATCATTCATACTTCTTAGAGATCGTAGTCCAAGTCCACCATCATCTTTATCTCGACAGATCTTTGTCCATGCCTCTTACTATAAATTTCATTGTTGTCGGTATTGATATTGACATGTAGAATGGGACTCTATCTTTATTCTCGTCCGATTAATCAGTTCGTCAAAAGATCTATCAGACTATAGAGCGAATGATTTGATCACTGAATATTCGATTCTTCCTTCAGCTTAGAATCGATTCACAATAATTCTTCATTTTTCATATAAAAAAATACAGATTTGGGGCAAGGCTATTCTTCCCATCGTTATTACCCCAAAGGAAACCTCTCATGATCGTTTCTATTTTCTTTGCTACGAGAGCAGGTATGGGGAAGATGGACATCAGGTATACAACTAATAGACATAAGATACTTTGTATAAGAATCAACCTCCCTCAGTAAGATAGATAGTGTCATTTCCAGCTCACAAGCCTTTTTTCTGTCTTCTCCACCGAGGGGTCCCAAATTAGTTTACTCTGATACTTTGTTCCCGCAAGCATCCCAAGATATTTAAAAGGTAAAGATTCCTTGTTGCAACCCAAATTTGACAGAGTTTCTTCTTCAAAATTCACTTCCCCTACTCGAACAGCTGCTGATTTGGTTAAGTTGATGGGTAAACCTGAAATTATCTCAAACCATAATAGTATGGCCTTGACATTCATTGCTTGAACAGGGTTGTCGTCAATAAAAAGAATTGTATTGTCAGCAAAGAGAAGGTGTGAAACAAGTGATCCTTGATTGGTTACTCGAAATCCTTAAATTAAACCCCTCTCCTCAGCTTGCACAAGCATTCCACATAAAAACTTCCATTATCATAGTGAAGAGGAAAGGAGTCTCCTTGCCTAAGACCTTTCCCACGTTTGAATTTACTTCCTTTAGCTGATCCATTTAAGATAACCTGGAAGTGCACAGTAGATATGAAGGTTCTAATCCTCCTCCACAAAAGACCGAATCCCATTTTCTCCATCACCAAATTCAGAAATACCCAGTTCACTTTGTCGTAGGATTTATCTACATCAAGTTTGAGAATCCACCCTAGTTTCTTTGATTTAATTCGACTATCAATGCTCTCATTGGTGAGGACAATGATGTCCAATATTTGTCGTCCTTCGACAAATGCATTCTGGACTGGTGAAATGATAGTGGGCAGGATTTTCTTCAACCTTGTTGCAAATGCTTTTGCAATCACCGTGTAGGTAGTGTTGATTAAACTGATTGGCCTCAAATCTGTTACAGTTTCAACTGTGTCCTTTTTAAGGATGAGAGCAATGTATGTGTCATTTTTCTCCAATCTAGAAACCCTGTAAACTCGAAGTAGCGAACCATGCTCATGAAGTCTTCAGCAATTATCTCCCAATATTTTTTGAAAAATTCGATGGGGAAGCCATCGGGTCCTGGTGTCTTATTAGTGGCCATCTCCTTTATAGCTTGTTTTACTTCCTCGATATCTAAAGGTTTCTCTAGATCCCTACTTTCCTCTGAAGATAGAGTTGGGATACTTAATGCACTTAGGAATGGTCTTTGTTTCACTTTTTCCTAAAATAAATTGATAAAAGATTGGTCTATTTGCTCTCTTACCACCTTTAAGTCATCTGAGATCTCACCATCTATCTTCATGCAGCTAATAAAGTTATATCTTCTTCTCTGATGAGCATACATATGATAATAGGCCGTGTTTCTCTCCCCATCAGCCACCCATTAATCTTTGAATTTTTTGATCCCATTTGATTCCTTCTAACTAAGCTAGCTGAACAAAGCTATTTTTACTCTACTATTTCTGTCATCTTCTGAGATAGGACCTTGTTGTTCCTTAGCATCGATATCATCTGCAAAAGATTTTTCATTCTTTTATCCACCCTGCCAAAGGAATCCTTGTTCCATTTCCTCAGATTTTTCTTGATATTTCGCAGCTTCCTGATAAAGATGAAACCTGGATTTCCCACAACCCTTGCAGAAGTCCACCATTGCTTGATTAATTTAGTTAAGGACTCTTCTTCAAGCCACATCTTCTCCATTCAAAATGGTCTAGGCCCCACATTCCTTGTGAAGACAATAGTATCAGAGTATGGTCTGATACAGGCCTTGGTCTTGCACTTTGGATGGATCCTAGAAAGACTTCCTCCCACTTTTTGGTGATCAAAAATCTCTCCAGCCTACTGCAAGTAGGATTGTCTTGTGGGCTCGTCCGTGTGTAGTTAGCACCACATAGAGCTATAAGTTCCCAATCCAAGATGAATTTTGAAAAATCCTGCATTGCTTTAGTTAATTTTGAATTTATTTTTCTCTAAAACAAAACGGATGACATTATAGTCACCACCTATGCAACCTGGGCAGCTTCATCTGCTTAATACAACTCCCAATTTTGTCCACATCTCTTTACGAAGCTTTCTATCATTGGGCCATAAATGCCTATTATATACCATTCTAAAGATGATGTTCTGGACTTAAATAAACATGATACTGAATGTGGAGCATCCATTTTATCCTATAGCTGCACAAAATCATAATCCCACATGATAATGATCCCACCTGAAGCACCTTATGATGGCTGGTAACAGAAATCAATCGAGGCTTTGCTCCAAATTTCCTTGCAGATCCGATCAGAGATGAATTCTATCTTGGACTCTTGGATGATGACAATGTGACAATTCCATCGATTGAGACAGTCTCTAACAGCCATCCTCTTATTGAAATCCCCAACCCCCTAAAATTCCACGATAAGATATTAAGATTCGTTTAAAAAGGTTCTTACCCTTAGCCCTTCTACTCCTGTCGGAACGAGATGCCGATGGTTCAATTTGCTTCAAAGAACAAGATATCCTATGAGACTCTCTATTAGCATCACTTATACCTTGTCCTTGTTGTCTGATTGGCATAAATCATCAAAAGATATTGCTACCACCAAACCTTTGCAACTAGTTCACATGGATCTCATGGGTCCTATGAGAACCGAAACTATTGGTGGAAAATGATATATACTTGTAATGGTAGATGATTTTTCAAGATATACTTGGATT
>MVGT01000747.1:119431-130007 GCA_002174775.1 Macleaya cordata | reverse complement strand
TAGTATTGATCATACATTTCCCTAAAAGTTTTTAATCGCGAAGTAGAGGCCGTCCTCACGGACGGGCGGTTGTTGGGTGCCTAACACCTTCCCAACCAGTACCTTGATCCCCTTATCCATTATCTCTGTACCGCAGACCATTCACTCTGGACTATCGCCGTGTTTTTCTCGGAAAACTAGATCTAGGTTGATTTTCCAAAACTTTGGGTCCTGATTCCCGTAAATCAGGTGGCGACTCCTTTCACATCACATTCACACTCATACCCCCCTTATAAGGTGGGCGAATCCTTTTTGTACCCGTTTCACGTGCCACTTGCGTGCGTTCTCCTTCTCTCTCGGGAGGGAGCGCTCTCTCGCGTGCGCCGTGGGATCGCGCCGGATTCTGGCTCCACAGTAAGCATGGTCGTTATGGCAAAAGGGGTGGTCATCAGGAATTTCAGACATGTTCCATACCACCGGAAGTGGAAAAATACAGATAAAATAAATCGTACCACCAGAAGTGTGACGATACAAAATCAAACCACTAAAAGTGGGATGATACAGGATCGAACCACCAGAAGTGGAACGATTCCGAAACGAAGCAGAAAGGTTTGCCAAATAAACCTCGTAAAACTTATAAAGAAATCTGTTATCATTGTGATATGCAAGGGCACTGGTCTCGTATCTGTCGTATAGCGAAGCATCTAGTAGATCCCTACCTATCTTCCCTTGAAAAACCTGAAGCTAATTACAACTACAACAGTGACCCTTTGGATAATACCCACCTAGAATTACCTAGCGCCTTCTATGATCTTGAAGGTGGTGACTTGGGTCAAATATTTGGTGATGGGCATGTCTTCACCAAACAAAGTTTTTGTTGTACTTGCTTATATATTTATATGTGTTTATACCTTGTACTTATCTTTTAGTTTATTTAAACATGAAAGGATATGAATTCCAGTAGAAACATATCCAGTCGCAGGATAGAGGATAGAGGATATATGTCTAGTAGACAGTGCAACAACGCACACAATCATTCGTGACCACTATAATTGGTACAACTAGTTTGATAGAAGGCACTGGCAGAGCCAGTATCATGTTACTAGGTTGTACAAAAATCCAAATTAACGATGCATTCTATTCATCCAGATCCAGAAGTAATCTGTTGAATTTTAAAGATATGCGTTGTAATAGATACCACCTTGAGACAGTTAATGAACATCATATGGAATACCTATGTATTACCTCAACTGTCTCGTGCTAGAATCACATACTAGAAAAGCTTCCTGCTCTTTTCACTGATTATATGATCCAGAAGCAGATTGAGTACAATCCCATCTCCGCCTGCCTCGGTCGTGGATGATCCATCAAAATTCATTTGCCAACTATCTGTCTGTGCTGTCAGGACTTCGTCAACATCTCCTGGTATGTGATGGTGGAGATTGCCGCCTTCACCCCCTGGGAATGAGTCTAGTAAGTCTGCCACAGCCTGCCCTTTGATGGCCTTAGGTCTTTTGTACCGGATATCGAATTCAGATAGTTGTAGTAGCCATTTCGCGATACGACTCCTGAGGGCCAGCTTGGAGACGAGGTAAGTCGTGGGATCTGACTTGGAGATGAGGATGACAATCTTTGACTGCATATATAGGCGTAGCTTTTGTGTGGCGTAGATCAAGGCAAGGCACGCACGCTCAACCTTGGGGTACTGTGTCTTTGTGTCCTAGAGAATACGACTGACGTAGTATACTGGCCTGTCAATACCACCCTCGACCTGGGTCAGTAGGGCGCCGATGGATTAATCAGTAGAGGCGGTATTGAGCAGGAGGGTTCCCTCCTTCGTTGGCAGTTTCATGATGGTGGGGGAGGTGATAACCTTCTTGAGTTGATAAAAATCTGTTTGTTACTTGCCTCCCCATTCAAAACCAGCCCCTTTCTTCAACAAGGGCATTAGGCGACTTATGGTTTTAGCCAGACTTGGTATGAGGCACCAGATGTAGGTGATTTTACCTATGTAGCTTTGGAGTTCCTTACGATCCTTTGGTGCTTGCATGCTGAGTATTGCTGCGGTCTGTCCGGGTCGACTTTGATGCCTTCCTTAGTGATGACAATCCCAAAAACTCCCGGCGGTGACACCGAAGGCATATTTCATGGGGTTCATCCACAGCTTGAAATCTTGGCAACGCTAGAAGACTCGCCTTAGTATCGCTATGTGCTCACTTCGTTTTCTTGATTTTACCATGATGTCGTCCACATAGTCTTCGATCTCTTTATGCATCATATCGTGGAAAATAGTGGTCATTGCTCATTGATACGTGGCCTGCGTTCTTAAGCCCGAAGGGCATGACACTGTGGTAGAAGTTATCCAACGGTGTTCTGAAGGCTGTCTTTTCCGCATCTCTGACTACCATTTTGATTTGGTTGTACCCTCTATATCCATCCATGAAAGAGAACATCTCGTGTACCGCTATGGCGTCTACGAGTATGCCGATGTGTGGTGGGGGAAGTCAGCTTTTGGGTAGGCCTTGTTGAGATCCCGGAAGTCAACGCAGCAGCAAATTTGGCCATTTTTCTTTTTAACTGAAACAATGTTGGCCAACCAGGTCGGGTATTGAATGGGTTTGATGAAACCCATCGCTAAGAGCTTCTGGATCTCACTCTTAATTATCTTCCAAGTCGGGATGGAAGGTCCGAGCTGGTTGCTTGACAGGCTTGTTTGAGGGGTCCACATTTAAGGCGTGAGTGACCAGATCCCGATCCAGGCCAGGCATTTCCTCATAGGTCCATGCGAAGACATGTCGATACTCTGTGAGCAATTGTATAAGTTATCCTCGCTCTTCAGTAGCTAGGGCGGTGCTTACCAGGATGGGCGGCGGATCTGTCTCCATCCCCAGGTTTACTGTGTCCAGGGTGTCCATGGTTGACTTGACCCCGTCTTGCAGTTGAGGAGGCACCTTTGGTATTATTTCTGGCCCTTCCACTGTACTGACTTGGTTGGGAGAGTTGTTGCCCTCCCCGACTAGTTGCTATAAGAGATAAACATGCTTCCCATTCGTCAAGGTGACTCGTGTCACCGTACGCTTCTTGGGCCGAGAGGTGCTAGCATATGGGTTATGTTCTTGCTTCAGACTCTGGGCTTAAGCTTTATGCTTGAAGGACTGGGCCTCCTCCTGGCTCACTCGTTGGTAATGTTTGTATGTTTTGGTCCAGTTGGGCAGCGACGTGCTATATATGCGCTCCTGGGTCTCTCCCGGGTATCGTAGAAGGCGGCATCTGCCAGGTGGGCTTCTTCAGGGGCGAAGGGGGCTTCTGAGGCAGGGATGCAGTGCACTTTTCCTTTCGCAATGACCTTGATGCACTAGTGGTAAGTGGAGGTCACTATTCTGTGTTTGTGTAGCCAGGGTCGGCCCAACAACACATGGTATGAAGTGTTAGCATCCAACATGTGGAACATAGTAGGAGCCTGGAGAGGTCCTACTTTTAGATCCAAACTGATGGTCCCGTAGGTATTGTGGTGCTGACCGCCGAAACCAAAGACGTGAGTGGTGTTGCAGACGATCTTGTGTTCCAGAATATTCAGGACCTTGAGAGTGTTCATGGGAATGAGATCGAAAGAGCGCCCGTATCTACGAAGGCGTGCTTAAATTCATTTCCTCTAAGCTTCACAGTTAAGTATAGGGGGCGCAGATGGTCACGTCAGATATAATGGTGTCTACAATGGCCCGCGCTCAAGGTCTTGAAGGTTCCTCGATAAGGGCAGCGCATTGTAGTTAACTTTGACCATTTTAGGTTGTTGTGATGGCCAATGCGACTTCATGCTGCTGAGCTGTACTGAGATCTATTGCATTGATAAACTTTTGGAACAACACAGTGCCTGTAGACACCAAAATTTTGCACCCCAAAACTAACCCAAAAGTGGGTACATGTCACACTTTTCAAAATCAACCCAAAAATTGGTTTCAACTGGCAATTTTCAAAAATGAACCCAAGAATGGGGTTGAAGCATACTTTCAAAAATTCAACCCAATAATGGGGTTGAAATATCAATTTTCAAAGAATCAACCCAAGAATGGAGTTGAGGCATCACTTCTAAAACCCACCCAAAATGGAGTGTGCATCACATATTTGCAAAAAAGGTTTGTGCATCAATTTTTTTAACCCTAGAATTGGGTTAACTTACACTTTCAAAAGGACCCAAAAGTTGGTGGGTAATAACACCCACCACCCATTTGTTTGTATCTTCTTTACGTGGGCATCAGGAGAGAGAAGTTCTTTTGGTTGGGTAAACAATACCCACGCAGTATTTTGAAAAGTTTTAAGGTGGTGGGTAATAACACCCACCACCCATCTATTATAATATACTATAGGAGAAGCCTTTGGGTTAAGAAAACTCTCTCTCTTAGGTGTGGGTTTAAAAAACCTACATTATAAACATATGGCCTAGTCTATTATCTATTATTGGGTTAACAAAACCCGCTCTCCTAAGTGTGGGTTAAAAAAACCTACATTATAAACATATGACCCAATTTAAAACAACTAAATTTTCTAATTATCTAATAAAAAATTCAATTTTTTTTAAAAGAAGCCCCTGTGCCTTGAACGGGATATGGGAGCTAGTTTAATAAAAACGTCAGATCAGTGGAGAGAAAGTCTTTTTGATAAAAATTTTTAAGGGGGTAAATGTAACCCACCTTCAAAACTTAAAATAGTTAAGGTGGGTGGGTAATATCACCCACCCCTTTTTTCTCTCCAAAGCAGCAACAACCCCTCCTTCAGCTGTTAGCACCGAACGACCATAGTGGTCTGGCCGTTCGCGCCAAACGATAGTGGTTTGGCCGTTCGCGTGCTTTTTATGCGTGCTTCGAGAAAATTTGCCAGACCACCCCAAACGGCTAGATGTCTCTAAGCCGTTGAACCATTTTTACCCCAAACGGCCAGGGCTGCCCTAGCCATTGTTTGACATTTCTCTCTCCACTTGAGTAATCCGGTTGTTGCGTCGTTTTACATGCAGACACATGCAGCTGACGGCTGGAGCTCCTCTAGCCGTCCAAAGCCTTTTTCTCTCTCCTCTGTCCTTTATGGATAAGGATGAATGATAGACATCCAATCATTTCGATCTAACGGCTGAAATATGCCCTTCCACTCTCATTTTGCTCCTCTAAGAGGCAAAGACACAACTTTTTTGGAGAGAAAAATTTCTACTTGAGAGAAACTTACAAAAGATTTGAGAGAAAAATTCTAGAGAGAGAAACACTTTTCTTCTCTATTTTCAAAACCTCCAGTAGCCTAGAATCCTTGTTTTCTTAAAAAAAGAAGGGTCCTACTACACCATTTTCAACAAAAAAGGGTCTTCACTACCACAAATGGATTGAGGCATAGAGGGATCTCTTATGATCCGAGTGTGGGCTAAAGCTAGGTATAGCTTCTAACTAGACTTCTTTGTTAAATCATGTAGTGCTTGAATTCATACAATGAATGAATTTTCTCTCAAAACATATCTTGATGTTGGTTGATTCATTTCCTAGTGATAATATCTAGATCCATAAAATAATGGTGTAGTTTCCAATTTTCTATTTATGTAGTTTTAAGAAGTTTACTATATATATTATCTACATATAAGAAAAAGCATTTAGATGTCATCAATATATATCACCTTGTTTAAATGCAAGATAAAGTGAATAAATCATAGTTTTCATATAGTGATGTATGCTAAAAATGGCTTGTATCATTTCATGGTGTATGTAAAATATCATTATCATATTTTAGATTATAAAGTAGTGTTGTATTTGTATGAAAATGTCATTTACATCACTAAAACCTAATTTTCATAAGAAATGCATGTTTGAAAAAATATGTTAGTAAGAACATGAAGTTAAAAATACCATGAAGGCTCCATGAAAATAATGGAAATTTAATGTTCATCACTTTTGCACACAAAAGCACTTTTTGATCCATAAAAATAAGTGGGATATAAAAATAAAGTGTTTGCAAGAAAAAGCTACTTTTTGATCCTTAAAAATAAATGGGATATAAAAGTAAAGTAGTTTATGTAAAAATACACCTTTTTGATCAATGATAATATGTGGATTTCTACATAAAGTTGTTTAGATACTTTTTACTTTAGAATCATGATAACATACGATTTGTTACTTAAAGTTACTTTATTTACTAAAATGCCATCTTACATCTACTTTATTGTCAAAAAGTGATGTTTGTGCCCAGTGGGCAAAAGTTAGGGTTTTGTTGAAAAGTAATAAAAATCTTAGGTTGGAAATAACACTTTTTGCCTCTAAATTCATAAAACACTCCATAAGATTTGAAATAAGCCTTAGTGGGCCCACAACCCACTTTTCTCATTCCTTGAATTTAAGGGCCATTATGGATATTATATTTTAAGTTTGGGCTTTAGGCCCATTGTCAATCTTGGGTTTTAAGAAGCCCACTTCCAATGAAGTTGGATATACTTCCACTTCACACAAAAATGGTTTTTACAATCCACTTCTTCTCTTATGGGCTTGCAAACCAATTCTTTCCCAAACTCTAAAAACCTAATAGCTAAAAAAAGATAATCTTTCCTAAAAAAGATAAATCTAGGTTAGGATTTGTTTGTCTTTAGATTAGGGATGCATTAGCACTAGGTTGTTTGTTAATTTTGGGATTAGTTCAGGAATTCTCCTAAACTTATTAAGTGAGACCACCATGGACGGGCATCTAAGCTTGGCATTCATGTCTACGCCGGGTCGATTGTCTTGCTCACTTAACTAAGTTAGGTTAATTCGTAAACGGACCCCATCTTGCGATAATCTTAAATAATTTTCAAAAGAGAAGAAAAACAAATGATTTTTACATAATAAGAAATTATTTGCATGCATTCTAATACTAGAATTTCATAAAGAGAATTAGGAATTCTAGATAAGTTTAGAACTAAGTCATGCTCATTTCATATGTGATACACGCATGTCATATTTTCAAAACCTACGGGTACACGTGAATTTGTCCTCACGTATCCATTTTGTACGTGTTATAACTACACGTGATAAACACACTTTTTGAAAACTCTCCGTATACACGCTTATACGCGCACAAGTTGTTTTCTGACGCACATGATAAGAGAAAAACGTGTATAATGTTTCAAAATCACTTTGTTTCAAAATCACTTTGAACACGTGTGCAATAACATACCCGTGTTATAAGACTTGCATTTTTCAAAAAATCGCAAACTACTGCATTTGTACGCGTGTATTTTGAAAATACACGTGTCCTGCGTTGCTCGCTTGGAAGGAAGAACCAAGTGTTGGTTTTTGATAGTGAATGTGTGCAGACATACACATGTTTCACGATGTCTTGTATAAGTCTCGTCGACTGTGCAAATTGCTTGCAAACACATATAGAAGAGTAAATACAAGTATCTTTGTCTTGTACGAACAATAATATTCATACAATGTGCTGCTGCACGTGCAAAGTAAGTCAAACGTGTCATTTTTTTGACATGTACCCAATAATAGGCATTTGTGTCAATTTCTGCCCCAGAAAACTATATAAGCATTAAACATAGGCTTAGGGCACTCTGACTTACTTCCCTTGTACACATGCTTTTGTAGATTAATGATTGTTAGATCAACAATTCTGTAAAACATCCTTAGTTATGAAGTAAGGGCCGATCTCATGATCGGGTGGTTATCGGGTGCTTAACACCTTCTCAACCCATACCCAGATTTCTTACCTCGAATCTCTGACCGCAGACCAACAAATGGGTCATCGCAATGATTTCTTGAAAACTTAAAAATTAGGTTATTTTTAAAACTTGGGTCCTGATTCCCAATAATCAGGTGGCAACTCCTACATTCTCACATATTTACCCCATGTGGTAGAGTTTTTGCTCGCTTTCACATTTTTTCTTCGCCCTCTTTCTCTTCCTGAGGAGGAGGCGGGGAAGTATAGGGTCGGATGAAAATTCAAGGTTCCATAGTGTCGACCAAGGCCGAGGCCATCTGTCTATGTTCTCGGTGTCCGTTATATGCCCTTCCATGTGCTCGGTTACGCTTTCGATTTATCCTTCTTCGAGTTCATCATGTTGACGATGATGTGTGATAGTGCGAACATCATTGGGTAAAGGATTGGTTTCGACCAAGGCTGGTCTATTGCCTGTAATATTGATCTCCCCTTTTCCCAGTTTGTCAGCAAAGATCCACCAGAGTTACCGACAGTCCTTGGTGTAGTATCCCACAAATCTGTAGAAATGGCAGTATTTTGGGTCATGCTGGTCTGCCGTGGTGGGCTCCTTTTTCACAGCTGGGAGATGGACATCTCCATTCACTATCCAGGTGTTTAGGAAGTCAAGCACCTCCTCTGCAGAATAAAGGTATTCCGATACTTCAGAAGCGTCTGTTTTCTTGAAGCACCTACTGTCGGGTTTGTCCCTTTTGTCTTAGTTATACCTTCAGTCAGTAGGGACCGCAGACACTTGATGCATCTTGGTGTTTTGCTTCCACTGATGATCCTTCTCATGGCGGTTACCTGGCGCCGATGTCAAGGTACGTTGAGCCTTCGCCTCCAACTTGGTAAAGGATTCTGTTTCTAGATTCTCGAGCGCATACTGATAGCGCTTTTCTATGCCAGCGATGCAAATATCCACCAAGTGTGTTTCTGTGGTGCGTTCATGATAGTCTGTCGCTATTTCATCAAGGCGACAGATGTAGTTTGTGATACCCTCCCTTGGTCGTTGTCGTATCGCCATCAGATCTACGGTGGTGAGCATTGGTATGACTTTATGATACTTAGTGAAAAATAAGGAAGTCATTTCCCCCCAGTTGGAGACTGTGTTTGGCTGTAATGTAGTGAACCAAGTGAAGGTTCATCCTGTGAAAGACTTCGAGAACTCTCAAAGGTAAAGATCTTCATCATGCTGGAAATCCCTAGGGCTTGCAGGTATCAGTACATGTGTTCTTTCACGCTACCGGTCCCTGTGTAGGGATTGAAGGTTGGTGGGACATACCCAGCGGGGTTCGACAACTGATTGAGGTCGACAAGGTAAGGGGGTGAAACAATAAAGGCCATGGGTCTACTTGACTCACGCTTCTATTCTTCTATAAACTTCTTCATGTCGGAGAACTTAATATATTCCGATGGGGGGTCCTCCTTTCTGGGGGTGGCCTATTTTCCCAAGATGTTGGTCCAACGATGCTGGGGTGGCGTTCTTTGTGCACGCTCTGCTGAACAAGGTTTTTCGGCATGCACGAGCTCCGAAGTAGACGCAGCGTCTCGTTGATCTGCTGTTGCAGCATCTGCCATAGTGGTTGGCTGATCGTTCACCTTGTTCTTAGCTTGCGACGTTTCCATGGTGGGCCTTTCCCGTAGATGCACGACGCATATGAAAGCCAATGTCTCTGTGTTAGCTTTGGCTAGGGTCATTGCATCTTCTCTGGCTCGTCCCAACTCCTGAGTTCGTTCACCAACTGTAGTGTTGAGTCTAGAGTTCCCGACTCTTGGCTGGTGGACCGGGCTCTAATAGGTGGCACCAGAATGGCTGGTGGCGGTTCATGTTTAGAGGCGTTGTTTAGGCTGAAAGGGTTCTGACCACGGGGTCTACTAGGTAATCGCTGCCTCTCCGTCTATTCCGTCTGAAAGTTTTCTAGAGGTTCTCCCATTGTCGTCCTCTTATGAACACCAACCTCCCCAGTGGATTCGTGAAAATGTGTGAGGGGGTAAACTGTGTTGAGTACATGTAGGTTTACAGTCACTTGAAGTCCGGAGAGGTTGGCATGAGTCCCTACCTAAATCACAGGAGGTGACCATTTAGAGATCACGATGATCATAAGAGGTATAATAGATGATGGGGAGGAGAAGATAAGGTCTCGAAGTGGTAGAAAGCGGAGGAAGGAGCCTTTTACCTGAGAGCTTCGTTGTCTCTTGGTATGAGTCTAGCTCTGCTTATGTCTCTGTGTTCATATGTGGTTTCTGCAACCAACCTTGTTACTCTATGCATGGGTTGCGTATAAGAGTGGGAGATTTCTGAGTTATGCCTCTTACCTTGGAACACTTGGTGCACACGGGTTTGGTGGCTATTGGGAGTCCCAAGACAAATGGGCACGCAGTACTCATGAGTTTTTCTCGAGACTCACCATATATGATGAGTAGCACTACGCGGCGTTGGTTCCAAAGTCAGGTAGAATGCGACAGAGATTTCCCATACCTACAATTGGTTAGTCTATTGTGATTCATTCCTCCATGCAAAAGGGGATATAGATGTCACTTTCAGACATCATCCATCTTTGCCTGTCCGGCCCTCCGGAACTTAACCTTTGTTTTCTCCCTTTTTAGGCGGGTTCCGCCTTGAGCTCGTCCTACGTCGTAGTGATGAGCTATTTTATTTGTGATGTTGAGACATGGTCATGGCTTGTTTGTTGCCACATAAGCTTAGGAGATGATGTCCATATGGGTGGACCAATATCTACCCTTTACACTCACAAAATTTTATCCCTTAGATCAACCTCCCCACATGAGCTTATACATATAACCTGTACATATAAGGCTGTAATCCGATCCATTCTCTTTTTTTATATCTATTTGATTTATTAGATTATGATTTTAAGAAACGATT
>MVGT01000747.1:66461-119406 GCA_002174775.1 Macleaya cordata | reverse complement strand
GCCTTTCTCCCGGAGTGTCTAACTTTTTGTGTTTTAGTAGTCCAAGATTGGATGGAAGTTTAAAATCCTATGGTTGCTAAGCTAAGACTTTTTGGTTGTAGTGTCCCTTTGATGAATATCCTATATCATTATTCTAACATTAAATTATAGTTGTGATCTATCAGGAAATTCAGGTAGAAGTTTTGGCATTGCCTCCCAGTTTTGCGAGTCGAGTTTTTGCACTTGCAAAAGGCATCTGATATCTCATTTTCCTCACTTACAGGAGGGTATGACATGATTGTGTAACCATGACTGTTAAGCTTTGTTTACCAAAGCACAATCGTTGAGAAATGATTCTGCAATGCCCAACGGTAAAAGCTCTTGACTGATGATAAAGAGAATCCTCACTTTTTGTATAAGCCATCCTAGGCAAAAATTTGTTGTTCCAAATTTTTGGTTGACCCAGTTTTGACCACTAGTTTACTTTGAGCCATCCTATCATTTTAATATAAAATATTAATAACTTTTTATAAACCCACTACCTATTTGAAAATAAAAAATTTCTAGGGATCTAAACATAAATCTTAGTTAAAACTTTTTTTACCATTTAAATAAATCTAAAATGTATTTTTTATAATTTACCAAAAAGATAGAATCTAGGGTTTTTTTTAAAAAAAAAACATTGCATTGAATATCCACTAAAGATTCGCCGGAGGTTCGCCGAAATTTTGCCCAACAAATAGAGTCCATTGTGTTCCGGTGAGGTCGGTTTAGGATTTAATATTAAATGATGCACGAGGTCCATTTAGGATAGTCTCAAACAGTTTTAGAAGTCTGTTTGAACTGTAACAAGCTGACCCTGAATCCAAATGGTCCAATCCACTTTCGAGTCGAATCCACTACCCAGGCTTCGGCGTGTCACTGGGGTGAAAGGAAAGTACTTAGTTGAACACTATGTAAAACCAATGTGCATTTAGGTTTAATCACTACTAAACACACTATTTAAGTTTACAACACTTAATAGTCTAAAATCCAAAGGAATAAGGTAATTCTCTAAGTTAATGTTGCGGTTGGAGTTTTGCATCATTGGTGACGATCAGGCTATTACTCCCTAAAAGAAACTCGGATTAAGGTGCGGTTAGGTTCTCTGGAAACTAGACAGAAAAATCTATAACTTTTATGTTTTCCCCTGAAGCTAATTTTTTACGGTTTTACACAGAAATTGTGCTCAACTCGGACCAATGCAGGAATTCAGGATTTTCCAGCATGAAAGGTCAAACTTAGGGTAGTCGATTCGTTAACTTCCTAATCTCGGAATAAGGTGAAACTTACTAGGATTATGTATAAGAGTCTAATAAACATAAAATAGAAGTTATAACATCATTAAAAAATTCACAACTCATAATTGTTAATTAAAACTTCATTCATATGTCATTTTACTCAAACTATTCAATCATATTCAAACTAGAGGATGGATCGGCTTACAGGCTATAATATACAGGTTAATATGGAGCCCACATACGATTGATTTAAGGCCTCTATTTTGTGACAATATTCTCCATACCATGTAGATCATCCTCACCAAAAATTACCTCATTCTAAAACTGATAGCCGCATAAAAAATTGATCAGAAGATGATTAAAATTTAACGGTGAAAAATGAATGATGCAAAAAAGAGTATATTTTATGCGGCTATCAATTTTAGAATGAGGTGATTTCTAGTGAAGAGGATCTACATGGTGAGGAGAACATTCTTACAAGATATCAACCCTTAGATCAACCGTATGTGGGCCCCACATCAGCCTGTACATATAACCTATATATTCTAGCCTGTAAGCCGATCCATTCTCTTCAAACTATATTATAAGTATTCATTGTATCATGTATTAACTTCAAGCTAACTAATCAAATCAAATCATTGTTATGAGCAAATAAATCAAAACTATTCAAATATGTTGTCAAACAAATAAATAACAATAATCCCAATTCCCAACTAATCTATCACTAGTCATCTTCTTTCCAAGTTTTCGGAATGGTACGTACTTCTAAATCTTCGATTTATTATCATGACTTTTGGTATAACTTCGAGTTCTTCTTCTTGTTCCTGTTGGGGGTAAAAACTTAGGCTGAGCAAAGCTCAGTAGGTACAACCAAAACATAAGTTAATGACTACCACTTTTTTCGAAAAATCACAAGCTTTTTACCACAAAACTCATCCAACCAATGCCTTTTGAAACCAATCTTTCCTTTGAAGAGACCTCACGCAGTATTTTTTTCCAAAACTCAGTTATTCTCTCAAAACACTTTTTCGAAAACTCTTTTAAAAACAACATTGGTGTTAGCCATCGAAAATATGTTTATTTTCGAAATCAACAATTCTCAGCTATAAAGAAACAAACAAGATGCAACAATATATATATATATATATGAATACTTGTATATTGTAGGAGAAGTAAATGCATTATTTTATGCTCACTTGCAACTCACATCATCTTATTATAATATTTATAATATTATAATTTTTTTTTACTTTTCTTCAGGGCTGATAAGGAAGCCAACCACCGTCACTAAGGCAGATTTGGATATACCTCTCTTGTGCAGATGCCACTAAGGCGGGGGTCACTAAGACAACTGACGATCTATATTGTATTGTGTGACATAGATTTGGTCACATAGATATCTGATTATTTCTCGTCAGGGCTGATACGAAAGACTACCATCCGGATATACCTTACTTACGGAGATGTCACTAAGACAGGGGTCACTAAGACAAGGTCACTAAGACACTGACGATTAAATTTGTTTTATATCATATTATTCCTCTCTTGCAGAGCACCACTAAGGCCAAGTCACTAAGATGGTTGTCAAATAGACCAAGGTTTCTTTTTAAACCTCACATCTTTCTACTTTAACTTCCAGTAACTTTTAAACCAAATACTCATGATCACTCAACCCAAAAAAAATGCTATTTTATATAAAGAAAACCTTTTTTGAAAGCAGCATATGGTTTTATAAAGAAAACATCTTTGGAAAAACATGATTTTATAAAACAATTTAAGAAAACAGAGAATTTTGAAAAATAGTTTTAGGATAGTGGTTCTCCCTACTTTTTTCGCTTAATTTCCACGTGGCTTTAACTTGATTTTCTTTTTCTTCCTTTTGCTTTAAATGCTCCAAGCGTTCTTCAAAAACTTGAATGATTTCTCTTGTTCAAACTTGGGTTTTAAGATGAAGAGAAAGAGAGAGAAAAAAAGAGAAATCGGCTAGGGTTTGGGCTAGCGGGTTTCTCTTCTTCTTCTTCTTCTTCTTCTTTTTAACTTGAAAGTTGGGTTTTTGGTGTGGGTTGGGGTGGTCGACCAGCCCCCTATATATAGGGTTCAGCCACTCCCAATTCCCCCCTTTTTGCTTTCCTTAAAATATCCTAACTCTATCTCTTTCTAAGTTTATCTCTAACTCTTATTTATCTCTAATTCTTTTTAATTTTTAAACTACTTAATAATATTAAAGTTCTATTTATTTTAGATGGCTAAGATTAAATCTTAAACCATCCAATGGTTCACATTAAATATTACAAGTTATGGATAAAAAAATAAATCTAAGTGTTTTAGGATTTGGAAACTATTTCAGTGGTTAAGATTTAGTAAATCCAATGGTCTAGAATCATTCTTTGTTCACCAAGGTTTGGGTTTATCTTTATCTTGAAAAGATATACTAACAATTATCTAGTTTAGCAATTATCTACTTTTTAGCAAGTTACTAAAAATTAGTATTTATCTTAAAATAAGGGTTTTAGTATTCTAGGAAACTATTTTCCTCTAAAACATATGGCACACAAGGCGGCCACTTGTGCCCACATTTTTGCCAAGTGGGGCCCACCACTTGGTCACTCCTTATCCTAGGTTTCCTAGCTACACCAAACCACCTCTTCTTATTTCATTTTCGGTTTCATTTCTATTTTCATTTCTCATTTCATTTTTTATTTTCATTTTCATTTTATTTCTAATGAAATCTTAATGAACCTAATATAATGGTTTATTCCATCATTTTCATTTCTAAGTTTCTTAATCTAAGGGTTTAGAGTGTTTACAAACATTCTAACTCCGAAATGCTCATTTCTAGGTTTATTTCATTTTTAGGTGACTCATGACATTCCTATGTCTTAGAAATTGCTAGAAATGATTATTTTTGAGGTTATTCTAAGTTATATGTTGACTCCTACCTTAAATGTAGGTCAACATAACCCTAGTTTTCATTTCATTTTTTCGGTTTTCCAAACCGAAGGTTCATTTCTAGGGTTTTGATGTTTTATTTCTAAAGGATAAGCCCTAGTCTCTCTCTTAAAGAGATTTTGTAAGTATTTGGTTTTATTTGAAAAGCATTTTGAAAACCATTTTGAAAACATTTATGCAAGACTTATTTTGCAAATCATTTTGGACTCATTTCTTCACTTTATATACACTCTATGTATATAACACATGCATTGTGGATGTTTTTGGCAAAGCTTGTTTCCGATACCCGTAGGTTTCTCCCCTTAAGTTTACATCTTTCTAACACTAGTTGAGCCTACTTTAGGTCCATGGGACTTAAACCCATGCTTAAGTATACGTGGAAAACTTTTGGGTGTTACACTTTTACTCCCTCAAAAGAATTTTGTCCTGAAATTCGAAACAAAGTGTACCTAAGCAGATCAACACTTCACATTCTTTGATCATTGTATTTGAATTCTCACTCTTACCCCTTCTTTTTTTTGAAATCTTGTGAGAACTACAAGACTTGTGGGTTCCTTGGCGAACACAATCATTCACTAAATCCTTGTCCCATGTGGTTGCATCCTCTATGGGTGATCAACCCTAAAGATGCCTTCCTTTCATGGTCGGTTCTAAGTGATACTTATTTTATCCAAGTCGTTCAAGTCTTTATTTTTTCTTGTTAACCAACACCTTACTTTTGGTGTTTGACTTACAATGATCTTCGATTGTTTATGCTTTATTACCCTAGTCTAATCTACTAGGTTCTTTTAAACATTCTAGAACTACTACAATAACTTATAAATAAAATTTCTAGGATAAGTACCTTAGTTTCTGACACGACTATTTCTTTCATTCTCTTGTTCCGAGTCACTACTTTTGATGATGATTTCCCTCGACGTAACCTCTTCTTCTGACACTTGAGGTTAGTATCTTAGAATGGTTTCCTCTGTAACTACGGTTTGGTCCACCCTGCGCATCATTGCCATACTCCCCTCAATATAAGTCCAGCCCTCTGACTCATGGGTTTCAGATTCAGATTCACTGGCATCAAAGGGTCCTCTTTCTAGGTCTCCTTGTTCTATAGGTATCCATTCGTCTTCACTCGGGTCATAATTCTCATCTTCCCATGATTCTTCTTCGACCAATGGTTCTTCTCTCTGAATATTTCTTGGAACATTGCGTTTTCTTCTAACGGAAGTGGTCTTATGTTGTTTCTATTAGGCTTGGTACTTTTATCCAGTTTTTAGTTTTTATACCCTCCCCAAAATAGAATATAAAAACAATCAAGTAATGATCATGTCATACAAACAATTAGGCAATCATCATATTATTTACACCAAGCAATTATTCATGCATGTCACCATACCATAAACATATCATAGAAAAAAAATCATGCTTGTCACTCAACAATACACATGCTTCACATTTACAATCATGTTAACATATACTTTCATGCTTACATTTCATCAAACATTACATATCATGGTATATCATATCGTTTATGTAACATCCCGGCCATCGGAACCCGTAGTCTGACTCAATCACTTGAGTCCAAGCTCTGTTACCTTAGGGGAAATAAGGAAAAAGGTCTTTAAGACGTGGAGTATTTATATTAATAACTCTATCATTCAAGATTCTAAGGTCTATTAAGGCCTTCTAAGAAAAATATCCCAATTAATTTTTTTTAAAACTTCATACATGCTCCATTGGTTACTTCATACTTCAAAGAAAATCCTTTTTAGAAAACAAGAATTCACCATAGAACATAAATAAGTAAACCAAACAAAAACATAAGAGCACAATCTGTCAGAGTTTGCATCAGCAACAGCGCTTTAATCCTTACTCTCAACATACATACCCAAAATCAGCAAAGTAAAATTCTAACTAAACTAGAAATCTGAGGCAACAACTTTCATATTTTGAGGAAAAGCCAATTTATGATAGTTCTACACAGAAATCGAGGTAAACACAGACAACATGCAAATTCTGTACATTTTAAACACTCAAGGTTCAGTTTTATGGCCACAATACATAGGGTTTCGTGAGCCCTTAAGTGGTGAAATTTTATAGTATTATACACCTTGGTCGAAAAACATACAAGTTTTCAAATCATCATTTGAGTTCTTAAACTTCAAAACATATTTATACTTGTAAGCAAAGTCCTTATTCATGCAAATTTGTGAAGTGAATAAATAAAATTTAATCCGCAAGTCCTTATCATAGTATCTAAAGCATATAAAGAAATGTACAATGAACAATCATAATTAACACACAAGTAAGGTTCATCCCATCTAATGTGCTATTATATAGTTTAGTCCATTCCGAAGTTCGACATGTTAATTACACGTGTACTAGCATGATTCGAACAATCATAATTAACACAGAAGTAACCTTAAATTGAAGTAAGGTTCTTAAACTTCAAAACATATATATATATATATACACATAATCAATTTTTTTTACATGGCATTACTTTATACTAGCATGATTCGAAGCAAAGATATTCATGTATAAACAACATTGGGATACTCATGCTTATGCCTATAACTAGATACCTGCAGAAAATATTTTCATTCATATATATTAATCATGGCATATTACCTATATTATGCAAGCATACAATAAACTATAGCATGTTATGATTCACCTAAGCATGTTATACATATTTAATGACATGTTTAACTATAACATTGATATTCAAGCATCATAGCATGTTTCAAAATTAAGCAAACAAGCATATAATTATTTCATAGAAATATACAAGTACTCAAACAAATCAGAAAAGTTTTAAAAATTAGAAGACTTACTACTCTCAAGCTCAATTAATATAATCCTAAGTTTCTGATACAATCTGTGACCTAATGTAAGAAACTTGGTGGATACTCTACACATAAGCCAACTAATTTGAACTTTGTACTTTGATACCAAATTATTTGTCTGTATCTGAAAACTTATTGAATACTTAACTCCTAAGCCTAGTTAACCTGGAACTTGAACTCTGATACCAAACTGTGTGGCGCAGGTATCAGGAAAACTTAGTGGGTTCTTTACACATAGCCTCAGTTAATCTAATCTTAAGCTCCGATACCAAACTGTGACTTGGTATCAGGAAACTGTAAAGACTTTCTATTAACAAGCCCAGCTGATCTGGAACTGGTGCTCTGATACCAAACTGTAACACCCTGACTCTGAATCCAAATGGTCCAACCCACTTTTGAGTCGAATCTACGACCTAGGCCTCGGTGCGTCACTGGGGTGAAAGGAAAGTACTTAGTCTAACACTATTAAGACCAATGGGAATCTAGGTTTAATCACTACTACACACCCTATTTAAGTTTACAGCACTTAATAGTCTCAAATTCAAAGGAATAAGCTAATTCCCTTTGTTAATGTTGTTGTCAAAGTTTTGCATCAGTAGTGAAGATCAGGCTATTACACCCTAAATGAAATTCAGATTAAGGTGACATTAGATTCTTTGGAAACTAGATAGAAAAATCTAAAACTTCAATGTTTTAACCTGAAGTAAATTCTCTACGGTTTTACACAGAAATTGTGCTCAACTCAGACCAATAAAGGAGTTCAAGATTTTCCAACATGCAAGGTCAAACTTAGGGTAGTCGATTAATTAACTTCCTAATCTCCAAATTAGGTGAAACTTACTAGGATTATATATAAGAGTCTAGTAAACATAAAACAGAAGTCATAACATCATTCAGACATTCACAACTCATAATTGTTAATTAAAACTTCATTCACTTATCATTATAACTTAAACTATTTAATTATATTCAAACTATATCATAAGTGTTCATTGTATCATGTATTAACTTCAAACTAACTAATCAAACCAAATCATTGTTATGAGCAAATAAATCAAATCTATTCAAACATGTTGTTTAACAAATAAATAATAATAATTCCAATTCCCAAGTGATCTAACACTAGTCATCTTCTTTCTAAGTTCTCGGAATGGTACGTACTACTAAATCTTCCATTTCTTCTCAAGACTTTTGGTATAACTTCGAGTCCTTCTTCTAGTTCCTGTAGGGGGGTAAAACCATATGGTGAGCAAAGCTCAGTAGGTACAACCAAAACATAGGTTAATGACTAACACCTTTTCGAAAATTATAAGCTTTTTGCCACAAAACTCATCCAACCAATGCCTTTTGAAACCAATCTTTCCTTTGAAGAGAACTCACACACTATTCTTTTCCAAAATTTAACCAACCACTTAGGGTTGTTCTCTCAAAAATCTTTTTCAAAAACTCTTTTAAAAACAACATTTGTGTTACCCATCGAAAATAGGTATATTTTCGAAATCAACAATTCTTAACTATAAAGAAATAAACAAGATGCAACAGTATATATATGAATACTTGTATATTGTAGTAGAAGTAGATGCATTATTTTATGCTCATTTGTAACTCACATCATCATATTATAATATTTATAATATTATAAATATTTCCACTTTTCGTCAGGACTGATACGGAAGCCAACAACCGTCACTAAGAGGGATTCGGATATACCTCTCTTGCAGAGATGCCACTAAGGCGAGGCTCACTAAGACAACTAACGATAAATATCTTATGGTGTGACATAGATTTGGTCACATAGATATCTGATTATTTCTCGTTAAGGCTGATACGGAAGCTAACCATCCGGATATACCTTACTTGCAGAGATGTCACTAAGATAGGGGTCACTACGATAAGGTTACTAAGACACTAATGATTAAATTTATTTTATATCATATTATTCCTCTCTTGCGGAGAACCACTAAGGCCAAGTCACTAAGACGGTTGTCAAATAGACCAAGGTTTCTTTTTAGACCTCATATCTTTCCACTTTAACTTCTGATAGCCTTTAAATCAAACACTTATGATCACTCTACCCCAAAACAATGCTACTTTATGCAAGAAAACCTTTTTTGAAAGTAACATATGGTTTTATAAAGAACATATTTTTGTAAAAACATGATTTTATAAAATAATTTAAGAAAACGGAGAATTTTTTAAAATAGTTTTAGGATAGTGGTTCTCCCTACCTTTTTCGCTCAATTTCCACGTTGCTTTAACTCAATTTTAATTTTCTTCCTTCAGTCGAAATGGGGCGAAAGAGTTAAGACTTGAGCCAGAGCCTCAGGAACTCCTAGAGACCTCCGAAAACTCTTAGCAAAGCTCTGGAAACCCCCGAAAACACACTCAAAAGGTTTGGAAAATTCGAAATCAACTCTAGAAAACCCCGAAAACGAACTCGGAATACCTAGAAAACACGAAAATGACCCAAAAGGCCCTGGATGGCCCCACAAAAGGCTAAACCGCATAACCAGGAGGCTGCCACATGGCAACCGACCTAGCACCAGATCCTAGGATCAGCACAGATCCCTAAGATCGAGCGCATCTTCAAGATGCAGGATCTGTGCGCATCTTCAAGATGCATTCAGGACAGGCCATGGGTCCTATAAATAGGACCTTCCCTTCCTTCATTTTGCATCTCAAAAATAACTTTGGAGTTCATTTTCGTTTTAGATCCATTTTCCATTATTATTTTCTGAATCTCAAGAAGATTTTCGTTCAGAGTTCGATCCACTTTCAAATTTCTGAATTTCGTGTACGTTTGTCTTCAAGTCACGTGCACTTTCTAGTTCCAAAGATTGATAATCTCTTCGAAGGCCACCTGCTGCCTTCGGGACGAGAACGGAAAATCGATTAGGAATCCGTCAGAGAAACATATCGAAACTAAAAAATAAGAGAAATAGTAACGAACATCTGCCCAAATCTTCGGTTAAATCCAGGAATCGCTCAGGTACATACTCAATACTCTTAAACTCTTTACAATTCATTATTCGAAGATAGTGCGTTCAAGCATTGTAATTCTTTTCGAAAAGCAATAAATAGTAAACCTTCAAAACAAAAACTCGTTGTTATTGTCAAAATAGTATCAATGTAACGTGTCTCTGAAGGAGCATGCTTTTTAGCATAACTCTATGGTACGCTACATAATATTAGATAGTATTTGGGATGGCAAATCTTCCTAATTCAAAACGAGAGAAAACTCTACGATTGATATCATGATTAATTCGTGTAGAATTAAAGCAAAATCGACACGAATAGTTAATATCTTCAAAACTCCTTCCAATAAGGTGAGAAACACCAAAACTCCGCTAATGAGGAGGTTTTTTTTTTTTTTTTTCCGGCACGACTCATTAATTAATCTCTTTTCAAAACTCCTTCCAAATAAGGAGAGAAATGAGGGAACTCCGCCCACGAGGAGATTCCACTTACAAAATCGGCATGACTCGTTAACCACCATCTTCTAATGCTCCTTCAAATAAGGATGCATCATTGGCATGACTTGTCAATCACAATCCTCTCACACTCCTTCAAATAAGGATGCATCATCTGAGTTACGGTCATTCCCTATGAGACGCTAAGTTCTTTTCAAATGAGGAATAGTTGTAGCCCAACCACTAGTATGGAAAAGTTCTCAAGGCGAGAGATACAAAGATCTCCCAAAATATGAATAATCCACCTAAGCCCTCCCAATGAGGCATGCAAGCAAGAGTAGGTAAATCACCTTGTTATCTCCATTCGTTGAGATAATACAAACATAGGTCAGATCATTACACTAATGTACATATCTTTCCTATTTTTTTAGAAAAACTGAACTAACTATTTTCTTATGCAGAAGAGTTCATACACTATGTGCACATGAGACGAGTCATCAACACAAATATTCAATAAAATCCCCTTTACAAAGTAGAATCCGACTAACGTCGGGCGATTATCAGGTGGCTAACACCTTCCTGACCCATAACCAGGACCCCATACCTTGAATCTCTATAAAATACATCGCAGACTAAGTCAAATGGAAGAAGATATTACTTGGTCTCTCTCCAAAGAGACTAGATAATGCCTTTTTCTAAACTAAAGGAACATAACACCCTTCAAATTCAAGTGGCGACTCTACAACATTGAACAAAGGATGAAACTCTACTTCCTCTTTTAAAGTGACCAGAAAATGCACTAAAAGAAGGAAAGAGAGAAGCATCTACAGAGTAGACACACACACAACCACAACTTTTAACCAAGGAACACTACTATCAAAAAACCTGCGCCCCGGAGAAGAGGGGTGGGAGCAGGTTCTCCCATCGACTAGGATGATCCAGGAGACGATTGTGGCAGTAGTGGTTAGGCCTTCTGGACAGGCGAGGTGGCACGAGGACCATTGGAATGATTCGTACGCCCCAGGTTCCCTCGGCATCCCCGAAGGCCTTCTTTTTTCGTAAGAGTGAGGCGGGGCGAGAGGGAAGGAGCGAGTCGTCGTTCTCGGGGTTTTCGGGCACCACGAGCGAGTTTGCGCCTGGGCACCACGGTTGGCGACTGATCGAAGGGCGGGGTGCCACTCTCTCTCTCTCTCTCTCTCCAACGCCTCCCACCATGTGGGACCCCTTATGTCTTTAAGGACATAAATGTATTATAATTTATAAAATCTTAACAAAAGTTTTAAATCATTTAAGTACACTTATGCATATATATATATATATGTAAATATATTTGAATATGTATATCATGCCAACATATTTTCACATGAAATCATAACTATCTATAGTATTTCTTCAACGTGGGGTCCAATTCTCTCTCCCGCACAAGCATTTATTCTTCCATCTCAATACATACATGTATATCTACTAATTTTAACACTTGCACAATAAATTTATGCATGCATGCAATCATGTACGTAGCCAAGGGACTCAATAATTCCACCCCATAACATCCACTAATAGGTCTTCACTCCCAACCCAGCCTTGTTAGCCCACTAGCAAGGTCCACTTGGACCCGTGGGACTAGACCTACCTCGGGTCCAGTCCAAACAAAATGAAAAAGAAATTCTTGGGTGTTACATCATCACCCCCTCAAAAAGAATTTCGTCCCGAAATTCATAAATCTAGCAGTAGTAGAAAATTCGCAACTATCTCTTACAATTACCTTTCTCTGTATATAAAGAATGATATTCATTTTTTATTAATTTTTTTTAAAGGAAAGTGTGTGTTCATCCGCACCAATTATTCAACATACTAAAACGTATGACTTAACAATGCCCTATTCGGTTATCAACTCGCAGTGAACAAAAGTTTTCATAAGTAAGGATCTTACGACCTACCTTAATATATCATTGTTCATCTCCAGAAAAATCATTGCCTTCCCTTTCGATGTCACCTTGTGATTCGACAGATTCTCCTGATCCACTGTTGTTCCCTCTTAGGTTTCAACTTGGAGCCTCACCCTCTAATAACCCCACTGAATCAGATTCTTCCCTCATTCAACCTGAAGTTTTCGTCTTCCCACTCGTTCGGGTCGTATTCATCATCCAACCATGGTCCATGTTCCTGTTGGTCTGGACTCCGAGTATTATTTTTATCCTCCTCTTCACCTGGATCGTAATCATCTGCCATCTAAGGTTCTTCTTCTAAGTTCTCGTCAGCTTCGTCCTGCATATCCGGCTCTATCTCTGGTTCTTCTTCACTTTCTGTTGAGTCATCTCTCGGAGGTTCCTCCTCTATGTTAATATCTATTATATCATGTCTTCTCATCGTACTTTTCTGAGCCGTACTTTTTATCCTTGCAATAAGGTATTCTTCTCCTATAAAGTACTGTATTAGTCAGAGTTACAAATGATTATCGAGCGTACTCTCAGTACAACTAATACGTCATTGTTTCTAGCTTCATAAGATTTTAGTTGTTACACCCCACCCCCAAGCAAGCACATAAATTAGCATTTTATCATTACACACTAATCATGATATTCCTTATGTACAAACACCAAGTCTCATCATATATATATATATATAGACATATATATTCATATAAGCATACAAAATAATGTGAAAGTGAGTGTGACAAAGAAATTTTTCTTTTTCTCCCTTTTTTTTGCATTTATACACACATATATACATGGCATCTTAAAGCATTTATCTCATAGACATGTGAATCCCACTCATGCTTACTAATTCATACACGTTATCAAAATTCATTCTCAACTTTCATATAACTATATAACATGCATATTTATGACTACTTCCTCTACTAATGTCATGTACTAGATCATCATGCTCGTAAAATCACATTTCAGAATATATTCTTTAAGCATTCAATCATATGCATTCACTTATTAGCATGCTCATTTATTTATCACCAGACTAAGGTCTTAGTAGTGCATCCTCCTCTGGTTAGTTGGATTAAAGTTAACACTGATGGATGCGCTATAAGAAACCCGGGTATGGCAGGATGTGGGGGTATCTTCAAGAACTCTAGGGTTTTGTCATGGGATGTTTCTCCATCCATCTAGAAGTATGCTCATCAGTTTTTGCAGAATTTATGAGAGCTATATCTGCTATGGAATTTGCCATTGACTATAGTTGGAGCAAACTTTGGATTGAAAGTGACTCACTTTTGGTGATCTGTGCTTTTGAAGGTCTCATTCTAGTTCCTTGGAAGCTGCACACTAGATGGAATAACTGCCTAATTACTCTTGACTTTCTTACCCAAATATATAGAAGAGACCTTTTAGGTCTTCCTTTCTATAGATTTCCGTGATGGGACTTATCTCATTTTCTTGTATTATCTTTTTTATCCAAGTTGATGTATTTTCTTTTCTTGTATCAATAAATTCGCTCCTTTGTGGAGGTTTCACCAAAAAAAAAATTATGAATTCATAGTTTCGTAACTATGCTACTTGATAATTTTAGAAGCATCTTCTACTGTGATTACATGTGAGTGCATATATATATTTTTATATCATTATCAACATATTCAATATTAATTGGCACTCAATCATTCTAACAAAAATTTTTTTATCAAACTCTTGGAAAATAAAGAGGACTCACTACATACAAGCCCAGTGAATCCAGAACTTGTGCTATGATACCAACTGTAACGCCCCAGCCCTCGGAACTCGTGAACCGACCCGATCACCAGAGTCTAAGGTCCGTTACGTTAGGAAAAAATAAAAATAATGTCTTAACATGTTGAGTAATTCAAGTGATCACCTCTATTATCTGAATCCTAAAATCAATTATATCCTTGGTCTTCTACGAAATCCCACGTGAGAAATTTTTTTTTAAAAAAACAAAAATAAATAACCTCGTACATCTAAGAAATCATCTTCGAAAACAAGTATTCACCACGAAACTGAAATAAGTGGCCCATGCATAAATATAAGAACATAATCTCTCAGAGTTTGCATCAGCAATAGTGTTTTGGTCATTACTCTCAATATACTAATCCAAAATCAGTGAGTAAAATTCTACATAAACTAGATATCATAGGCTACAACTTTTATGTTTTGTAGAAAAGCCCATTCATGATAATTTTACATAGAATTCGAGGTTAACACAGATAAAGTGTACTTTTAATACATTTTTAATACCCAAGGTTCATGTTCAAGGCTACAGTATTAAGGGTTTTGCGAGCCCTCAAGGGATAAAATTTTACAAGGTCACACAACTTTGTATTTAAAAGAACATACAAGTTTTCAAATCACCATTCGAGTTCTTAATTTTCAAAACATGCTTATGCTTGTAAACACAGTCCATTTTTATACAAATTTGAGGAGTGAACGAGTAAAATTAAATCCTCAAAACCTCATCAAGATATCCATATATATAAGGAAAATCATAATGAACAATTATAGTTAAACTGTAAGCAATATTCATCCTACCCCATATGAATTCATTTGGTTTGATTTACTCCGATGTTCGATACGTCAGTTACACGTCAAAAAATCTAGTACTACATTACTCTGAACTATTATTATAACATAATCAAGTTTAATGACTCTTCAAGTTGAGTCAGTTGAGTCCAATAAGAATCTGGCTACATTTTTATGCTGAACCACGTGGCGGCTTGTAATACCCATAATTTTATTGTAACATGTATTATTTGTATTTTATTTAGTACATATGTATATAACTTAAGTTCGGTGTATTTAGTATTTTGATGTTTGGGAGTTGATTTGGCTAAACTGGGCCTAACCTAGATTATGTAGACCTAATCTTGTAAATTCAAGGGGACCCATTAGTAATAGTTTCTCTTATTCCTACAACCAAACACTTAGAAAAACTAATTTATTTAGACATCATTCTCTTTTGGGAAACCTATTTGTGGTGGGTAATCTTAGTTTCTAAATTTATTTACTATTTTCGTACTAGCTTTTTAGTAGGTATTTTAAAGGGTCCTAAAGTTTTATTTTGGAGTTTTTTTATGCTTAAAAAGGGTCCTTAAGTTATAGGGTAACTGGGCTAGCAGATTTTCATGTTTTTAGTAGGTTTATGACTCTTTTTGTACGAGTTATATTTATAAGATGCACCTAGTACAAAAAGTAGGGTTTTTTTGGGAATAATAGTTGAAATAAAAGGGTTGAGAGAGAAAAAAAAATCAGCAACTAGAGAGAAGTAACTTATGGCTGTAAAGTTGAAGAAGATAGAAGATCCATGAAGAGAAGGGAAGAGATCGATGGAAAGGGCTGCGTACAGATAAGTTTCCTTATTTCTACGATCTTTGTAGCCTTTCTCAACCAATAAAACTTAATACTAGGGGTACTCCTAATCTCTTTTTAACATGTGTAGATTGCTTTTACGTGGAATATAATACTGTTTTGATTGTTTGCATGCTATAACCTATTAATAAGATATTGTAATGTTGTATGGAATATATTTGGATTGTAAGATGTTAACATACTGTTGGTAGCATTATATTTGGATTGTAACATGTTAGTATGCTGCTGTTTGGGTTTTTATTTAGGTTATAACATGTTAATATGCTGCTGATTGGATTAAATTTAAGCTATAACTTGCTTAAAGTCTATTATATTGGTTAAATAAGAATATACGTAGTCGTTTTGATAATTGGATTTGTGTTAGGTTTCAATACACGAGTGAATTTAAACTAACAAACATCTGAATGGTTTTCTTGTTTATTCACTTTATATGGTTTGATTCCATACAAAGTTTGTTTGGAGTAGATGGTTTCGCAAAGTTGATGTTTTATGTTGGATGTTATTTTAATCTTGTATATGTGAATTGTGGGTTTATGCTAATTGAGTTATTGGTGTGTCTTGCTATGCAAATAGAAATTTAGCATGTAATGTATATGTAATGAACCTTGTAGATTCGAATGATAAAAATCTTACGAGAATAGTCTGATTTGTTAATTATGAAATCGTAGGTGTACTAACTAAGAAATAATTTGGATAATTAGTTGTGAACAACTTGGGATGATGATGTAAATCTCAACGATAGGTGTTTGGCTCGACTCTCTCTGTATGAAGTCATGCGATGAAGGTGAACCTAGCTGAAGCTGGTTTACCCACATATTGAGCGAAAAGGGTCGATGTTAACACAAGTTCACCTAGTGCACGATAGGGTTAACTTGTAGAGCACAAAAGGTTGGGTAGATAGATTGAGTGAACTTGAAATATAGAGATCCCTATGTCAGATGCTAGTTGTAGGGTTGTTTATTATGTTTGTTGATAAATTAAGTAAGTTGGTTGGACTTGCTCGAAAGCTGAAATGTGATGTAGACATCTTTTGAGTATTCTTTTAAACTACGTTATGCTTGATCCCTATTTGGGTACATAGGCAACCGCAGCGCAATTCAGTATAAACATATAACAGACTCATCTTTGTTGTTGTTGATGTTGATTTATTGACTATCGTGTTTTTTGATTGTATAAGCTAGTATGTTGTTGATTGAAATTTTATTTGGGCCTATGTTTTGGACTGGATTTTAGATTGAAAGTTATCGTTTTGGTTTTGAGGTATCGAGCCATAAGTTTGGTTTCTGGTTTATATAGTAATCAGAATTTGGGGCGTTACTGAATCGTATCAGAGCCTAGGCTCTAGATCTACTTGGGACTGTTTGTGTCAGTTCTACCTTAGTTTAATCTGTTGTGGAAAGATATAACAAATAGCCATTTTGACTTTTGCATGTAGGTGAAATCTATATTAATTTTTATTTTTCTATTTTCTATAGATTATGTGGTTTATGACTATGCAAGCTCCTAAACTGTAATGTGTTGCTAGGAGTTTATGGCATCAAAGTGCGTTATACAATACTATTAACATAATTAATGTAGTAACTTTTATGCATGTGTGGATTTACCATTAAAGAGATTAAGGAATTAAACGTTGTATTTAATGTAAGGAAACTAGTATAGTGTTGCAACATCATATCATGTTAGGTACCTCATAATGCTGATTATGAATGAAATAATTATTGAAGAACATCAGATAAGTGTTCTTTGTTAATAATAATTGGTTTGACAACATAATATACAATTGTGTGGCTTAGTGGTTGGCTCGACCCTCTCTATGTGTAGTTATGCGATGACCGAGGGGTTGTGTGAGGATAAGGTGAACTTATTCGAGGCTGGTTACCCACATATTGAGCGATAAGTGTCAATGTTAACACAGGGATACCCAGTGCACGATTGGGTACTTGTGGACCGACGTGGGTAGAGTTGCCTATTTAGTTACAAAAGGTAGTTCCTCGTGCTATAATTACATGAGTAACAAGTTACAAAAGGGTAGTTCATCAAGTTGAAATTGCATGAGTAACAAGTTACAAAAGGGTAGTTCATCAGGTTAGAATTACATGAGTAAAATTCACGGGTGACTAAGTGAGAATAGTATAGACCATTGGGTCATAAAATGGAAGTCTATAGAGTAGGAACTACATGAGCAACAAGCACGAGGGGAATGGTTACCGATGCACAACATACAGTGTAGATTTGCTGACCGCTTAATGCTATGTTATCTACCTAATAACATATGTGATGAGAGTGAATCTAATGTGGCATACTCATATTGGAATAATTTAGTGTAGATAGTCTGGTATGTTAACAGATCTTCCATCGCTAACCTATGTTGACAATGCCACTATCAGAATATGAAATTCTCTGGTGTGGTAATTTATGTAATATGCATTGAAAGTCGTGCAAAGTAAAGATGTTACACCAATTTATTTTATTATGCATACTTCAATGATGGAATCATGTTTTAAATTATTTGTTCTAACAGTAGCTAGAATTATGTTTTACTATGTATTAAACTCTAGATTTATGTGATGGAATTCCTTTTAAAGGGGGTAGATTGTGTTTCACCCGTCCCTGTAGTTCACTTGAGACATTGGTTGTGCGCCACATGAATCTGGTGAACTGCTTCGAGATCCATCCCCTGAACACTGGTAACCCTGTCGGCGTTACTTACGTGTCAAATGATTCTGTAGACCTTACTTGGTGATTCCGAAGACCTCGCTTGGAGAGGACCAGGCCGATACAGGACCTAAACTATGTTTGCACATAAGCCAAACAAGTTGATTTAGCACACATCAAGCTTATGGAGGTTTCTTACTCATTCTTTAGGTGTTCATAAGTGCTTATCATCATGGAAGCAGTTCACAAGAAGTTACATATCTATTCTAAACTCATAAATACATATTCTTTAATAGTATGCATGTGTATAATCATAATATCCTGCATACATGAACTAACTACGCAAAAGAAACTCACCAAAAATACTTTTAAGGTCAAAAGGTCAGTAGGTATCGATACACCTTCAGTGCGTATCGATACCCACTTTCAGACATTGGAGGTATCGATACCCTCCAGAGGGGGTATCGATACTAGCCCCATCTGTAAGCTGGTATCGATACCCTCTATATGGGTATCGATACCCTCTGGGTTTCCTCGCGATTTTGAGCTTTGTTCATCAAAAAAAACTCTGAGGTAACATGGTTTTTCTCACCTGCAACCTTAGGGAATCATATAACCATCAAATATTCATAGATTCCATACATTTTGACTATTAGAAACATGCACACATCATATAATCATGGATTACTTGCATTCATTCATGTAGTTAACATATAATCAACATAAAATCTAAGTTTTCATGCATTCAATCATTAAGAAAGCATACCAACATCATAGAAAACCTAAATCTACACCAAAAGAGAAAGTTACTACTTGCCTTGAATCACCAAAGAGGTTGAATCCCTAAGAAGTAGAAGAAGAAGATGAACCCCTGCACTCTCTCTCGCGAGCACGACTCTTCCTCGATCGATCCTTCAAGAGGAACTTGGAGTTTCTCTACCTCCAATCCCTGGTCGGTTCTCTTTCCCTTGCTCTCCCTCTCTCCCAACCGACTCTTTCTCTCTCTCTCTCTCCTCAATTCTGGTCGACCTTCAAAATGAAAATAGGAGAGTCTTGGGTTTTAGTTTATATTTATAACTAATTTAAACCCAAACTTACTAAAACTCTGTCAGGGTGCCCTTACCAATAGTGGGTGCCCCCTAACATTAGTAAATTAAATTAAAGGGGTATTACAGTCTACCCCCCTAAAAGGGGATTTCGTCCTCGAAATCGCACATACCTGTTCAAAAAGATCTAGGTAACTCGCGCGCATCTCCTCTTCTCTTTCCCACGTGGCCTCGCGCTCATCGTGGTGATGCCACTGAACCTCCACCCAAGGTATCGATCTTGACCTAAGCTTTTGCTCCTTGTAGTTAAGAATCCTATAAGGCTTCTCTGTATAGGTTACTCTTGGTTGCAACTCTAGCTCATAGAAATCGACCACTGCTGGGCGATCTTCATCCTTGAGATGTTTTTGAAGCATAGACACATGGAAGACACCATGAACTCTTACTAACTGGTCTGGTAAAGCTAACCGGTATGCTACTTTCCCTACTCTCTCTAGGATAGGAAACGGTCCAATGAAATGCAGTGTTAACTTTCCTTTCTTACCGAACCGAAGAACACCCTTCATCGGTGATACCTTCAGTAACACTTGATCACCTACCTCGAACTCAAGCTCCCTACGCCTTTGATCAGCATAGCTTTTCTGTCGACTCTGTGCTGCTCGCATACACTCTTTGATTAGAGCTATTTTCTCTATAGTCTATTGTACTGTTTCCGATCTTGGGAGTTTCGACTCGCCGACTTCTGCCCAACATACTAGAAATCTTTAAGGTCTGCCAAACAATGGTTCAAACAGTGCCGTCCCTATGCTAGTTTGGTAACTATTGTTGTAAGCAAACTCAACAAACGGTAATGAATCTTCCCAATTACCCTTGAAGTCTAGGACTACACAATGGAACATATCTTCCAACATTTGGTTAACTCTCTCCGTTTGCCCATCTGTTTGAGGATGAAAAGCTGTGCTAAAGTCAAGTTACATCCACATAGCTTCTTGAAAAGCTCTCCAATACTTCGAGGTAAAAGAAGTATCTCTATCTGACACCACTGAAACTGGAACTCCGCGATATCGAACTATCTCCTTTAAATACAACGTAGCCAACTGCTCCGTGGTGTATGTCTTCTTGACTAGCACGAAGTGTGCGCTCTTAGTCAGTCTATCCACGATCACCCAAATGGAGTCGTTTCCCTTCCTAGTTTTGGGTAATCCATCGATAAAATCTATGGATATATTCTCCCACTTCCACTCGGGTATATCTAAGGACTGCAAGGTGCCTACTGGTTTCCAGTGCTCTGCTTTCACTTGCTGACACGTAAAGCATGTTTGAACGAATTCTGCTACACTCCGCTTCATTCCTGACCACCAGAAATGTCGCTTAACATCCCGATACATCTTGTCCTCTCCCGAATGAATGGTATACTTACTACGATGTGCCTCGTTCAAGATGTTCCTCCTCAATTCAGATTTCTCTGGAACACACAAGCCTCCCTTGAACCTCAAGCCACCATCATCCCTTATAGTCATGTCTGTGACTTCTCTTTATTGGATATCTGCAACTTTGTCACAGTACCACTGATTTTTTCCTTGCTCACTGATGATTTAGCTTATTAGATTTGGTCGAATAACTATGCTACCCAACATTTGTTGTCTCTGCCCCCGGGCTGCCAAATCGAAGTCATACTCCGAAGCTGCCTCTAGTAGTCGCCACTGCTGGACCATCATTGTCGCTACTATGCCTCTAGGCTGCCTACTTAGAGCATCTGCCACCACGTTGGCCTTTCCCAGGTGGTGCTGTAACTAAAAATTGTAATCCTTCAGTAGTTCCAACCATCTACGCTGCCTTATGTTCAGCTCCTTCTGTGAGAACAAGTATTTGAGACTCTTTTGATCCGAGAAGTGCTCAAATCTTTCACCTATCAAGTAGTGTCTCCATATCTTGAGTGCAAACACTACAGCTGCTAACTCGAGGTCATGAGTCAAATAGTTATGCTTATGTGTCCTCAATTATCTCGATGCATAAGCAACCACTCATCCTTCCTGCATTAAAACACATCCCAGTCCCTGATGCGACGCATCAGTATACCCCACAAGTCCAGCTCCACTATCTGGAATGATCAAAACTGGGCCTGTCATTAACTTAGCCTTCAGTTCTTGAAATGTTTGCTCACACTTAGCATCCCACTTAAATGGAACGTCCTTCTTAGTGAGACTCGTCAAAGGACCTGCTATACTAAAAAATCCTTCGATAAATCGCTTGTAGTAACTAGCCAATCCTAAGAAACTTTGAACCTCTGTTACTATAGTGGGTTACCGCCACTCCAGTATAGCTTGAACCTTGGAAGGATTCACTGTCACTCCCGCTCCCGACACTACGTGTCCTAAGAACTTCACCTCTTGTTGCCAAAATTTGCATTTCTCAAATTTAGCATACAATTGATGCTCTCGTAGAGTCTGATGCACTCTACGCAAATGAATCTCGTAGTCTTCTCGTGTCTTGGAGTAAATCAGAATGTCATCAATGAAGACAATCATGAACTGATCCAAGAAGTCTCTGAAAACACGATTCATTAGATCCATAAACACTGCTGGTGCATTGGTAAGTCCAAACGGCATTACCAAGAACTCGTAAGACCCATATCTTGTCAGAAATGCTATTTTGGGATTATCCTGCTCTCGGACTCTCAGCTGATGATACCCTAAACTTAAGTCTATTTTAGAGAACCATTGTGCTCCCTTAAGCTGATCAGACAGATCATCTATCCTAGGCAAAGGATACTTATTTCTTACCGTAACCTTGTTCAGTTCCCGGTAGTTTATACATAGTCTCATAGACCCATCTTTCTTTTTAACAAAAAGAATTGGTGCTCCCCAAGGTGACGAACTACGACGTATGAAACCCTGAGCCAAAAGCTGGTCTATTTGGTTCTTCAATTCTTTCATCTTTATTGGAGCCATCCGATAAGGTGTCTTAGCAATCGATTTTGTGCCCAGAGCCAACTCCAAACAGAAGTCTATCTCTCTATGAGGTGGTAACCCTAGGACCTCGCCAAATACATCACAATATTCGAGCACCACAAGAATCGATTCAAGCCCTCTACTTTCAACCGGTTGCTCCAATATATTCACAAAGCACAGGTGTGTCCTATCAAGACCACATCCTACCGCCAACGACACCACGTATGTCGTTTCTTCTGGAATGTAAAATGTTACCATTTTCGCGTAACAATCCAACCTCGCATGGTATGCAGCAAGCCAATCCATGCCTAGTATAACATCAGAGCCCTCTAGACCCAATACAAAAAGGTCTAAGGCGAAGTCTAGTTTTCCCAAACTAATAACACAACCCTTACAAACTAGCTCTACTAGTGTCCTCCCCATAGGTGACATAACAGAGAAAGGGTAATCACACTTTTCTGATCTAAGTGCCAAGGTGTCTAAAAACATACGTGATATGAAGGAATGAGAAGCTTCAGAATCAAAAAGAATTCGGCCAGGCTGAATGTGAATTAGGAACATACCTTCCACCATTCCCTCTGGCGCTCTCGCATCCCTAGGTACTACAGCATAGGCTCTACCCTGATGTTGTCCTTGTGGTTGTCTCTGCAGCTGTCTCTCCTTGTTAGGTGCTGGTTGGGGTCGAGCTTGACCCTGACCGTTCTGCATTAGCTGTTGATTCTGCCTGGCCCCTTATGCCCCGTTACCGCATGGACAATCTGCTGCCCTGTGTCCTACCTCACCACAGGCATAACAAGGCCCTTTAATTACACGCCTACTATCCTCTTTAGTTCTTAGTGCTTCGGGCTGTGCAGGAACTATTGCACCCGTATTCTTTTCTTCGGTTTTCTGCCTCTTCCACTGACCCCGGTTATCACGGTTCTTCCCTAGCTGTCCTTGACCGTTCTTCTAGTCACGTTTATCAGCTGACTTGGTCTCAGCTTTCTCACTCCTCTTACGGCATGCCTCTTGGGTTTCTTGATCATGGAGTCCTGCACACTCCACAACCTTGACAAACGTAACGAAACTCGGCTGCCCAATGATATGCCTAGAGATCTATCGGTTCAATCCCCTTAAAAACTTCTGCATCTTACTCTGCTCAGCCAGAATAGGACCCGGGGCATACAACACTAGCCTAGAGAACTCTCTCTTATACTCGACTACTGTCTGCTCGTCTTTCTATCTTAACGTTTGGAAATCCTTTTCAATCGCCATTCGTAAACTTTGAGGAAAATATTGGTCAAAGAACGTCACTTGAAACTGCTGTCAAGTTAGGGTGGTAGTATCCAGATCCTGGGAACGAGACTCCCACCAATCTAAAGCATCATCAACAAGCTGAAAAGCTGCAAACCTCTGCTTATACTCTTCTGAGCACTCGAAGGTCCTAAAGGTCTTCTCCATCTCCTTGATCCACTGATATGCCAATAACGGATCTGTAGAACCTCCAAAAGTTCGGGGTTTCAAGCTCAAGAAATGTTTATATAACTCCATCCAAGTAGGTGCTCCTACCCGTACCACTGGTGGTTGCGGAACTTGAACTGGTGCTTGTTCAGGAGCTGGTGTCGCTGGACCCCATGCACCCAACCATGCATCTAGCTTGACATCCACTACTACCCCTACCGACTATGTAATTAATTGTCGCAACACCACCCACTCCGGCACCTGAGGGTTCACCCCTCCTATCCGGTTTTGACCCGTACCTTGCCCGATCTCTCCTTGCTGTGGTGGTGGAGAAAACTCAGGTTGTGGTGCGTTAACCTCATCAATTGGAACATCATCGTTGCTCCCCCGAGCACCCCTACCTCTACGCCAACCACCTCTACCTCTTTCTTGCCTCCCAGACATAGTTCTGAGACACAAGAAAAGAGGGTAAGAAATAATTATAAGTCTATAACAGCAAGCAATCAACAAGCAAGCAATTCATTCAAGTGCACCCTTAGGTTTTGTGCCTAACGTGTCACAAACAACATCCTAACTCGTTTTACTCCCACTAGGACTTTGAACCAGAGGCTCTGATACCAACTGTAATACCCCGCCCTCACCTTTCAGGTCTGCAGCCCTTACTCAATAAGAACTAAGCCTTCTGGCGGAACCATTAACAACCTATAGTTCTAGGGTGTACGTGTTACACCAAGCTAACAAGATGCTACACTCGCATTTAAGACGCAAGTAAAATAAAGCTGAATATAAACTTTAAACTTTATTAACTCAATGATAACCTGTCAATTGAACAAACAAATGAACGAATATTCTCAAAGAATAATGGACTAAACGTGTGTCCAAAACAAACCAAACTTAAATGAAAAAAATTAAGTAATATCTTCACGAAAATCGAGAGAACTCCGAAGACTTATTCTCGAACTACGAACATCACCGCTACTGATTATTCGCCTGTTGACCTGGACCTGAAAAAATTAATGGTGGTGCTAGGTCAAAACCTAGCCAGCAAGTTCACTAGTTTTCTTGGCTTAGATTTAGGAGAACCATGAGTTTCACAAGTGTGTATTAACCATATTGTATATGATATGTCAATAAATGATTTAACATAATAAAGAGCTGCACAAGGTAGCGGCTGTTGTGTTTTATAATCTTTAATTGAGATTTAAGTTATCGCAACAAGTAGTGCTCCCTAGTTACTACCCTTGTTTCACCCGTCCTTGTAGTTCACTCAAGACACTGGTCGTGCGCCACGTAAATCTGGTGAAGTGCCTCAAAATCCGTCTCCCGAACACTGGTAACTCTGTCGGCGTTACTTACGTGTCAAGTGATTCCGTAGACCTCACTTGGCGATTCCGAAGACCTCGCTTGGAGAGGACCAGGCCTATACAGGACCTAAACTATATTTGCACACAAGCCAAACAAGTTGATTAAGCACACATCAAGCTTATAGAGGTTTCTTACTCATTCTTTAGGTGTTCACAAGTGTTTATCATCATAGAAGCAGTTCACAAGAAGTTACATATGTATTCTAAACTCATAAATACATATTCTTTAATAGCATGCATGTATATAATCATAATATCCTTCATACATGAACTAATTACGCAAAAGAAACTCACCAAAAATACTTTTAGGGTCAAAAGGTCAGTAGGTATCGATACACCTTCAGTGGGTATCGATACCTACTTTCAGACATGGGAGGTATCGATACCCTCCAGAGGGGGTATCGATACTAGCCCCATCTGTAAGCTCGTATCGATAGCCTCTATATGAGCATCGATACCCTCTGGGTTTTCTCGCGATTTTGAGTTTTATTTTTCAATAAAATTCTGAGGAAACATGGTTTTTCTCACCTGCAACCATAGGGATCATATAACCATCAAATATTCATAGATTCCATACATTCTAACTATTAGAAACATGTACACATCATATGATCATGGATTACTTGCATTCATTCATGTAGTTAACATTTAATCAACATAAAATCTAGGTTTTCATGCATTCAATCATTAAGAAAGCATACCAACATCATAGAAAACCTAAATCTACACCAAAAGAGCAAGTTACTACTTGCCTTGAATCACCAAAGAGGTTGAATCCCTGAGAAGAAGAAGAAGAAGATGAACTCCTGCACTCTCTCTCACGAGCACGACTCTTCCTCGATCGATCCTTCAAGAGGAACTTGGAGTTTCTCTGCCTCCAATCCCTGGTCGGTTCTCTCTCCCTTGCTCTCCCTCTCTCCCAACCGACTCTCTCTCTCTCTCTCCTCTATTCTGGTCAACCTTCACAATAAAAATAGGAGAGTTTTAGATTTTAGTTTATATTTGTAACTAATTTAAACCAAAACTTACTAAAACTTTGTCAGGGTGCCCTTAGCAATAGTGGGTGCCCCCTAACATTAGTAAATTAAATTAGGGTGCTGTTAAAGGGGTTCCTCAAAATGTTGGGGGGATGGACAAGTTAAATGGGCTTTTAGTCCAAAATCACCTTTTCAATTTTTTCTTTCTTTTTACTAGAGGGATGGTGAGGGTGTAAATTAAACTAACACCCTACCTCTCCCGTCGGCCACTGAACGGAACTCCACCACCGGCCACTGAACGGAACTCCACCACCGACCACCTCAACCTTACCACCGGCCACCTAAAAATTATAGAAAGAGAGAGGAGTGAAAGAGAGAGATAGAGAGAAGACTAAAAGAAAGAGGAAGAAAGAACGAGAGGACCCACCCCCTTCTTTCCTTCCCTCCCCTTCTTTCCTTCGTTCTCCTTCTTTCATTCATTCTCCTTCTTTTCCCTCGCCATTACACAAACAAACAAAAGTTCAGATCTAAAGTTTTTTTTCGAAGAAGATGACAAATTCGACCGGTGGTGGTTGGAATTTTCAACAAAACTCGACCACCAGTGGTTGAGTTTTGCTGAAAAATTCAACCATCAATGGTTGAATTTTTTTAAAAAAATCAACCACCAGTGGTTGAACTGCCCAAATTTTTTTAAAAAATTTGAACTGCTTATTGGTGGTCGAAAATTTTATTATAATTCGACCACCAATGGTCGAATTAGTTATCTTCTTCGAAATTTTTTGTGAATTAACAAGAGTAGCAGATCTATTTCGGCCCAATGGTGGTTGAACTTTTCAACAAAACTCAACACCAGTGGTGGAGTTTTTCTGAAAAACTCAACCACCACTGGTAGAATTCGTCATCTTCTTTGAAATTTTTTTAGATCTGAAATATTTTTTAACTGAATTTTTTTCTTTTAATCTATGGGGATGACGAGATCTAGCTAGATAGAGAGGGATGAGATCTAAAGAAAGTCGAGTTCTAGAGAGGTGGTTGAGGGTGGAGGCGGTGGAAAAAATCAAAAAAGAAAAGATAGTCGGCAATGGAGTTGCCGACGGTGGAGGGGAGTTGCCGGCGATGGAATGGGAGGTGACCGATGGTGAAGTGGGTGTGAGGGTGGTGAAGATGATGGTTCAGTTTGAGATTTTTTAAGGTTGGGTGGAAAGATACCAACCCATTTTTAGGTAACCACCCCCTTAGTAAAATTATATCCATCCCCCCAACCATTTTGAAGTATTTTGTCCACCCCTTATCCTGTCCACCCCCCCAACATTTTGAGGAACCCCTTTAACAACACCCTTAAATTAAAAGGGTATTACAAGATACAATACCTTCAATTCAGCCACTGAATCACTCCCTTCCCTAATCGACAAAGGGTCATAAGGTATCCATTGCTTAGGGCTATACAGAGCGAGAAAAAACAAAAAGAATGGAATTAATTGAATGATATCGTAAGTGATTTTGTCTAACAATTTCAGAAAACTAAACTAATAAGAAACCAAGTATAAAATCACATTTTATGCACCAGTGATATCAATATAGCGTGTATTGACAAACTTATAAAAAGTTTATTAAAGAAAAAAAAGAAATAGAAAAGAAAAAGATCAACAAGATTTTGAGGACAAAAGCATTTTGTATTGAATTCCTTACACATTCTAAACATGAAAATTAGAACATCAAACATCAGCAAAAGTGCAGAATTTCAAAATACATTTTTCTAAAAAATCACCTCATTTTTATTCTTCTCGCAGACCTTTCTCCTAAAGCTTTCAATGAAACAAAGATGTTTATGTGAGGAATTGCTTCAAAATCTCTCAACCCCTTATCATCCACCTCAAGTTTTTTTATCTAGTGTTGTAGTTTTTGGGTCATAAAAAAATAAGAGAACCCCATGCCTACTCCATACACGATGAATAAGATATAACTACCCTCCCAACATACAGAGTTGATCATAAGCGTCAGACCAATCATGGGGGAGTGGAGGGAGAAACAAAGAAAAGGAAACAGAGGGGCATCTAACTGATTACCAAAAAAAAAAAACTGATTAAAAAAAAGGACTTTCAAGAAATCGGAAAAAAATTCAAAACAAAAATGAAAAAAAAGAGAGGGAAAGAGCAAAGTGGGAGAGAGAAAAATTGAGGATTTTCTTATAATGGGCAGAAAAATAGCGGGAGACAGGAGTCTTCTTGTTTAGTTATTCTAACTTAATTCATTAAGAAGCAGGATTTGTTAGCAAAATAGTGCGGATGCCAAAGATCGAGTCCCACGATCAATACACAAAATAATAGATTAATTAAATAAATAAATCACATACCTGTCATCGTTATTGATCCAAAATGAACTGCTCCAGTTGAGAGTACTGAGTCATCAATCCTCTACTCTCTAACACTTAGGATGATGGATCTCCTAGCCTTCATATGTTTATATAGAGAGAGGACTGGGACCCAATATAGAAACTGATTCTAATTAGGAAACCCTAACCATCAAGGAATTCCAATTAGATACTTACTAAAATTGTGCAATAACGATACGGTGTAACACATTGTATCATAGTACAATGTACCCCTCTAAGATATGGATAGGATTAATCCGGTTTATTAAAATATAAAATTAATTATTGTGACCATAATTCTTACATTCTCCCACTTGGTCAACAATAATGATTTTATTTTAAATACATTTTAAAAAGACTCTTCCGGATTAACAAATTTTAAACGACCTTCGAGTGCGCACTCATTTGAAAAATAAACTATCCATATCCTGAGGATTCACCTGCATCAACTAATATGGAGTCCCTTCGAGTCCACTAATATAGAATCATGAAAGTCAATATATCTTAGATTAACATATGACCGTTCCATGGTTACAATGTTAGTACACTCTACTCCATAGTCACAATTTAAAAACTACATTAGGATAGCTACTCCTATGCAAACAAATGGTCCAATTATGTTTACTTGAAACACATTGTGTCTCAAAATAGGACACACCATAATCTTATTTCCATACACACGTGCACAAATATGGAAATAGAAAGATACGAGGATTAAAAAGATAAATGTGATCACAAAATATAAATGTCAATAACTGAGCCAAATACAACCTCCCACTAACTTAGGGAATCATAACTGTCAACGAGATGCATGCTAGTAACATATTCGTTGTACAGTATATGCGGCAACCCCTTAGTCATAGGATCAACAATTATTTGTTGTGTACCAATATGCTCAAATGACACCGCTGGTTCTTAATCCTCTCCTTCACAACAAGGTATTAATGTCCATATACTTAGACTTTTAGGACCCTTGTTGTTCTTAAGTACATAAATGTAGCAGAGTTTATTTACAGAAAAATCATCAATGGTTTGAAAATAAATTTCATAACCATGAAGGCCTTGTATGAAATTCTGTAAACATAATGCATGAGATGTGGCTTCAAAACATGCTAATAACGCTACTACCATCATGGGCAAAAACTGTTAATGTCTATTTGACACTCTTCCACGAAATGGTTCCTTTAACCAAGGAAAACTTGAAGTGAATATTATTACACCCTGAATACCAGCAATTTCAGGTCCAGTACAACACACCACTTCAAGTCTGTCGATCATTTTGTATGTGAAAATATGGTTCTTATCTTTTGCAGATACCTAATAATTTTTGCCGCTTTCTAATAATTCATACTAGGATTATTATTGGTATCTGCTTAGCATTCCGACAGTAATGCTATACCTGGCTATGTACAAACCTGAGCATACATATGATTCCCATTGTTAATACAAAAAGGGTAACCTTCATTTTGTTCTAGGCTATTTCTCGAATACTGGAACTTTTAAAACTATGTTCCTTGATAATAGGTATATCAAGGACCTTTACAATGTTGCATGTCAAATCTTTGTAAATATTTATCTAAGTAGGTTCGTTGTGACAATTCAAGAATCCCACGAGATCTATCTGGGTGAATCTTAATGCCAATGGGCTTCACCTAAATCCTTTATCTCAAAAAGTTTGAGATAGAAAATATTTAGTCTCATGTAATAAGTTAATGCCACTACTAACAAGAAAAATGTTATCGACCTACACTACTAATTAATTTACTCCCACTGACCTTGAGATAAATGCACTTATAAACAAATAGTTTTTCTTAAAACTATATGTAGAAATTATCTCATCAAATTTAAATACCATTGTCTAGATGCATATTTTAAACGATTAATGGATCTCTGAAGTTTGCAAATAAAAAATTACTAGTTCTCAATTTTAAAACCTTATGGTTGTGCCATATAAACGTCATTAAGCAAGTCTCGATGTAAGAATGCAAACTTCATATCCATCTGATGCAATCTAGATCAAAATGATCCTTAAATGTCATTACACCCTCAATGAGCCTTTTTTTATGACCTCGTAGTCGAAACCCTTTATTCAGTGTAATCCATAGTAATAAATCTAGCTTTAAATCTTTCAACTTTACTCTTTGAGTCAAATTTAATTTTGTATACCAATTGCAAAAACAATGGATTTGACTCTTACTGTAAGTCAACTAGATTCCAGACTTTATCCTTATTCATAGAGTTTAACTCTTCCTTCATGGCTTCTGACTATTTTAGAGCAACAATATTATGTACGATCTATATAATGGCATATTAACTGCTAGTTTAATTGGGACTTATTTCATGTGAGGTTATATGCTCTTTAGGCTCCTTGTCATCAAATCACATCTTACATGGTATCTAATGATATGATTATATCATCCTTTGAAGTATGAACTAAAATTCAGATATCCTAAAATACGAAGTGCCTGGGCTCTATGCTCCCACTGTTCTGACCATCCTTAATAAACATAGCATTTAGAGTCTCCATAATTCTGGTACTATGACAATAAAAATTATAACCTTTTGACCTTTTTAGATAACAGTTCACTATCCTGGGATCAAGCTCTGTTTATTGTGGATTGTATAACATTGTTTCCGTTGCCATCCTCAGACACATAAATGGCTTATTAGGCTTTCTATGTGTCCATAACTCGAAAGGAGTTCTCGAGATTACCTTGGAAGCACTCGATTTAGGATGTAAATTACAATCTTCAAGGCTTCATCTCACAACTTTCTAATAATGATGAATTACTCATCATATTCCTTAACTTATCCATAAGAGTGCGATTTTTCCTTTAGCAAACCATTCTTTTCAGGTGTACCTGGCATGGTGTATTATTCAACTAAACCGCATTCTTATAGATATTTAGCAAATGGCTCTGGATTACGACATGTTTGATCGTACCTTCAGTAGTATTCACCACCACGATCAAAACATAGTACTTTAAGTTTTCTTGTCAAGCTGGTGCTTAACTTTAGTCTTATAGACTTTAATAATATCCAGTGTCTTTGCTTTCTCACCAACCAAATACACATAACCATAGCGAGAAAAATTCATCCGCGTGTGTGATAAAAAATCTTTACCCACTTGAAATAGGAGTTTGAAACGGGCCACATATTTTTTATGTATAAATTGTAAAACTTATTACTTCTAATAGCACCTTTTTTCTAGACTTGGCTAACTTTACTTTTCTACATTCAATGCAGACACCATAGTCTGAAAAATCCCACGAATTTAGGACACCTTACTTGACCAACCTTTCTAGTTTGTCTCTAGAAATATGACATAAATATTTCATGCCACAGCATAGAAGAAATGTCATTAATACGACCACGTTAATTTAGGAGCTCACATTAGGGGATAAAAGGGATTGAGAAAAGACTGATCACGATTTAGAAGATAAAGATCATCACCTGATGAAAACAGTCTCAGCAATCTTGAGAATCTCAAACTAATTTGACATTTCCAATTAAAAAATCTGAATGAAAAATCCAACCGATCTAGTACTAAAATAAACTCTAAGATGTTGGAGGAACATAAAAAGATGGCTTCTAAATCATGATCAAATCGGTAGTATAAAATTATATGAACAAAACCAAACATCTTACACATAGGTACTCAACTCAATATTCTTCAGTACGGACTGAGTTTCCACTTCCTTATGAATAATCCCTCAATATTTTAAGTATAAATCGTGGCTCCAAAAATTATCTATCAAGCATTATAGGGATAATGACTAAACAAGACTCTAAATTCAGTAGACAACGGGTGCTGCCTTGCTTTTCTAGCCAAGCAAAAATTTGAAGATTACTTCTTTTCAAGTGGCCTCGTTTGTGACAAAAGAAACATGTCACCCTCATTTTCTTCACTGGTTATATTTGATTAGTTGCAAAGTTTTCAGTCTTCTTAAACTTTATCCCGAACTTCTTGAACTTATTATTCTTGAATTTCTAACCCACAAAATGTGCTCCTTCAGGTTTATCATGTTGGATTAGCTCCTCCTCTTGGGCACAAATACTGATTAACTCAATGAGTTTTCAATTATCTTTCTGTGCATTATATATAGTCTCGAAAACATCAAAATTGCACAAAAAGATAGGTCATAATGAAATGGATCAAAAAACATTCTTTTGTCAATATCTAGATTCCTGAGCTGACTTGTAAAGTCAGACATTCTCTTGATGTGCTCTCGCACACCACCAAGGCCATTATACTATATGGTTACTAATTGAGTCATATAGAGTGCTAGTCAGTGTTTTTGTTAAAACTATACAACATTTTATTTCCTATCCGAGATATCAAAAACCCTCTTAAGTTATTCACATTCCCACTAGCCAATGAACCATATGTTGTTAACAATGATTATAAACAACAATTAATTAGTCACATACATAATGCCACATCATAACAGTTTAATTATCGGGGATAATAATTAAACTTTCCAGAGTTGATCAAAAGTGCCTTAAATAAATTAACCCTGAATGGGATCAACTTTTTACATATAATGATCTTCCTTTGGGTCGAGATCATTGCATATAATAGTCTCCCACCGGTGAAGCATTTTTCACCTTAAGGCTAGTCAACTGAAAATAATTCAATATCAAATTGTATACCTTTGGGTGATAAAATTTTCAATCAAACTATCTCCATCAACTACCTTAATCCGTTTGGTTGAACAATCTCAATGACCCACCTTTGGGCTTGATCATTGTTTGTCTCAACTAAACGCCAAAATAATCCTATAACCTTAACAGAGATAAAAAGTGTCCCTACTTGCTCCAAATGCCATTGTAATTTTTCATGAATGTGTCACTTTGGTGACTAAACAATTAATCAAATTCCAATAGTATTTGTGCTAAGGATTGTTTCACGTGATTCAATTTCCCCGAATGAATCCAATAAAACAGTGTCATATATATATATATATGCAAATATAAACTAACAAATGAACAATAATATGTCACTACAATTTGCATAAAGTAATGGGCACAAAACACACTATAATCACATTGGTCAAAATTAAGGCTTGAAACCCTCACAAAAATCCAAAAACCTAAGTACACCAATTTCCGTTATAATTAGATGNATAGAGAGAGGACTGGGACCCAATATAGAAACTGATTCTAATTAGGAAACCCTAACCATCAAGGAATTCCAATTAGATACTTACTAAAATTGTGCAATAACGATACGGTGTAACACATTGTATCATAGTACAATGTACCCCTCTAAGATATGGATAGGATTAATCCGGTTTATTAAATATAAAATTAATTATTGTGACCACAATTCTTACAGGATTTTCATATATAGATATTCATACATCACTTTCGTAAATTTATTTGTAGCGTCTATATCAAGATGATCTAATGGCTTAATTTGGCTGAGGCTTCTCAGTTCCTATGTAGATCATTTTTGACGAAAATCAGTCCATTCCAAAAAATTTAACTACATCATTTGGTGATTAGAAATCAACGATGATTGAGATACTTATTGTACTCTTGATTAGAAATCAATGAATGATAGCCTTATAAGTTTCAGAATGAACTCATTTTCTGTGAAGATGATCTGCATGTAAGGTGGATATCTTCACCCAGTATCATCACTTGGAACATCCTTATGTAAACCCCATATGTCACCATAAATATACTGTATGAATAAAGGTGTATAAAGACCCTGGCTCATTAGATTTAATAATATTATTAATATTGATAATGTATTACCATTAGTGCGGGTTTCTATATTATATTATGAAACAGGTCAGTGCCAAGATTTTTTGGTGGGGTTCATTATTAGATACATATAAACATTGCAGTGTTTTTTATGCAGAATTTATACCAATTACCAAATAAGTACACACATAGATATTATCCAATAGTTGATTTTGTTCCATAAATTAGGTGATAATCTTCGTAAAATTAACCCTTAGACTATATATAGGTGAGCGTCACAGCTAGCTAAGCAAATGTAAACCAAGTATAAAAATATAGTGGGTGGAAATGTAACTTGTACAAATTTTAATTTGAAAGATTCATTAAGGCTGTGTGTAATAGCAAGAAAATGTGTTCCGTGGAAATAGGTTTATTTCCACCACTTCCGCGGAATTAATTCCTCGGGGGGCCAAGGAAGCCTATTCCATGGAATTACATTAAAAACTAGCTATTAGCTACGTTTTTAAGTTATTGGATCCCCATTTATGTGGAATTAAAAATGTAAGCAAACGACGGAATTTGTATTATTTCTGCGGAACTAACCCATTTCCATGGAATTCAAATGCTATCAAACACAGCCTAAGTGGCGGTCTAATAATAAGTCAAACTATTAAGATGGCCCCCTTATGTGGGCCCTAAAATATAATCCATCCAATGAATCAGTTGAATCACTCTGGTCGAACCTCCATGGTCCAACAGGATCATATCTATTCGTATGAGTGCAACATGTGAGCAAGCCCACACGTTGGCTAAGATTGCTGTGTGAGCCATAAAAACATGATCTGAGGAAGTGAGAATGTTCTCATCACCGCAAAGATCATCCTCATATAAAATCACCCCAATTTAATACTTTTAACCCTATCAAAAATTTATTTAAAATTGACGATATTTATGGACGGCACATAAATCAGAAAGTTTATAAGTTTTAGAATAATTTTATTTTTATTGAAGATAATTTATTTGGTGAGTCGAACATCTTAAATCAGCCTTTGATCATCATCATCATCATTTTAGCCCCATAGAAAATCTGCGAAACACATTAGAAAAATTAGCTTAGCATCCAATCCTAACTCAATAGTTTTTTATTTAAACCTATCTCTAATAGTTATTGTTATCATTATAATTACAATACTTAATAATTAGGCAGGGTCCTTGTATATAGGAAAGTACGTACAGGCTTGTGGAGCCCATATGGAAGAATCCAAGGGCTGGTTTTTCATAAAGATGTTTGCTTCACCATGCAGATCATTTTTACTAAAAATTATATCATTATAAGAAATATAATCCCATCAAAGTTGTTTAGAAATTTAACAGTGATTATTGAATGGCCAATTTCACCGTTAATTTTCAATAGTAGATCGAGAGGGTAAGAAGTTTTAAAATATTACGGTTTTTTATTAGGATGATCTATGTAGTCTGTGAGAAGAACATTTTCACCCAAAATCAACCTTCGAGTCATCTTCATATAGGCTACATAAGCCTACATACACTTTTCCGTATATAAGTTCCTAAGTCTAAATAAGTTATAATTTTTTCTAATGGGCGTTGGCAAGTGCGTCTGCACTTTGGCCTTTGCACACATAGATATCCTTGTTTACAATGTCTACTAGTACTAATAAAACTAGGTATTAGATTTTAATAAGATTTGCATTAATAACGGAAAATTGTTTAATATTATTAATTTACTACTAATATTGAAGAATAGATCTTCTGTGAGGAAACTTTTTGTAAGAAAATTGTTTTGTTGCAGAAAATATTTTGCGACAAAATTTGTGCGACATAAAAGAAAATTTATGCGATGAAAGAATCTTTTATCGCAAAAAATACTATTCGTGACTAATATTTTTTGGGCTATAAAAAATGTCTTCTGCAACAAATATTTATCGTCACAGATAATAATTTTCAACGACGAAGATAAATTCTATCACGAAAAATATTTTTCACAACGAAATAATTTCGTCATAGAAAATATTTTTAGAGACAAAAATAAATTTTATTGCAAACAATATTTTCCACGACGATTATCTTATTCTTCGCGCAAAATATTTTCCTTGACCAATGAGTTTAATGCAAAAAAAAAACTTACTACGATGAAAGTATATTTTGTCGGTACAAATTGTTGCCAAAAGTTTTCCGCCATATGTGAAGATGAAGAATTTTTCCGCCGTAGTTATGGCGACAGTTTTAGAGAAGAAAATTAGATTTTGTCGCAGAAAATAAAATTTTTACAACAAATGATTTTTTCCTTGCAAAAAGTCTTTTTTAGCGACAAAATTCATTTCATCACAAAAAAATTCGCCGCTAAGTTCATCTTTTCTTGTAGTGGTAGATTGATTTTACTTGGAATATAATACTGTTTTGATTGTTTGTATGCTATAACCTATTAATAAGATGTTGTGATGTTGTATGGACTATATTTGGATTGTAAGATGTTAACATACTGTTGGTAGCATTATATTTAGATTGTAACATGTTATACGCTGCTGTTTGGGTTTTTATTTAGGTTATAACATGTTAATATGTTGCTGGTTGGATTAAATTTAAGTTATAACTTGCTTATAGGCTATTGTATTGGTTAAATAAGACTATACGTAGTCGTTTTGATAATTGGATTTATGTTAGGTTTCAATACACGAGTGAATTTAAACTAACAAACATCAGAATGGTTTTCTTGTTTATTCACTTTATATGGTTTGATTCCATACAAAGTTTGTTTGGAGTAGATGGTTTAGCAAAGTTGATTTTTTATGTTAGATGTTATTTTAATCTTGTATATGTGAATTGTGGGTTTATGTTAATTGAGTTATTGGTGTATCTTACTATGCAAATTAAAATTTAGCATGTAATGTATGTGTAATGAACCTTGCAGATTCGGATGATAAAACTCTTACGAGAATAGTCTGATTTGTTAATCATGAACTCGTAGGTGTACCAACTAAGAAATTGTTTGGATAATTAGTTGTGAACAACTTAAGATGATGATGTGAACCTCAACCATAGGTGGTTGGCTCAACTCTCTCTATGTGAAGTCATGCGATGAAGGTGAACCTAACTGAAGCTGGTTTACCCACATATTGAGCGAAAAGGGTCGATGTTAACATAAGCTCACCTAGTGCACGGTAGGGTTAACTTGTAGACTATAAAAGGTGTGTTAGATAGATTGAGTGAACTTGAAATATAGAGATCCCAATGTAAAATGCTAGTTGTAGGGTTGCTTATTGTGTTTATGGTTGGACTTGCTCGAAAGTTAAAATGTGATGTAGACATCTTTTGAGTATTCTTTTGAACTACATTATGATTGATCCCTATTTGGGTACGTAGGCAACCACAGTGCGGTTCAGCATAAAAATATAACAAACTCATCTTTGTTGTTGTTGATGTTGATTTATTGACTATCATGTTTCCTTCATTGTATAAGCTAGTGTGTTGTTGATTGAAATTTTATTAGTTAAATTTTATTTGGGCCTATGTTTTGGACTTGATTTTAGATTTAAGTTGTCGTTTTAGTTGTGAGGTATCGAGTCATGAGTTTGGTTTTTAGTTTATACAGTAATTAGAATTTGGGGCGTTACACGGCTGCCTACGTACCTATTCTGGGATCAAGCATACCGTAGTTCATATTACAATAAAGATACAAGTAATGTATTTATTTATTTCTTTTTCCAAAAAATTTCATCCAGATTGTTATTCACTGAGTTCAGACATCTAACGAGTAAAATTCAGTTGAATTTAAATTTTTAAAACAAAATAGCGAGAATATGTATACTTACTAATTCTGTGGACTTCCAAAGGATATCTCCTCACACACCTTGCCTACGACATATGATGCATGCAATGATAGCTTCGCTTGTTTTTCTTTTTAAGCCTAATATGGCTAGAAAAACACCCTTAAGTATTCCACAAAGACTACTCCATGAATTTCTAATGAGTAATCGTAAAACTATTAATACTCACGGCATATAGCACCCCTTTTACTATCCGCCACATTTTACAATATTAAGTGACATCAACATTTGAGGCATGGAATCATCAAGAAAACCATGACAAATCACTTCTATTTTCATGTGTATATGTATGTATATATATATATATATATATATGTGTGTGTGTGTGTGTGTATACATACCCCCTATCATAAACGTCTTCATCTTCTCATAAGATTAGACGTTTAAGGCATTTAAGGCCCTAAACCACGATCTGTCACGCTTTTCAAAATACGTGACAGTAACTTTTATAGCCTCTAAACTTCAAGAAAAACATGGTACTTCACCCCCAACCTCATACATTTGCATCCCATTTCATTACCACAGGACTATCAATTGATTAAGGCATGTAACACCTCAATTCACAATCTGCCACGTTTTTCATAATACGCAACAACAACAAATATAGCATGTATTCATTGAGAAAAATGTGACAATTCACTCCAACATCATAACATATATCCCACATCACAAACATCATCATTTCTACACAAGATCTTAATTTCATCATCATATGAACATGAAAACAGCATATATCACGCTTTTAGAAAGCAAACAGCAACATAACATGCATGTTTTAGCATCATTACTATGGATTCAGCAACAGTAACATGATCTAGAAAATGTGGTATTTTTGACAGCATACATTTTCTCTTTGATTTTTAATCTTATGGCTGTTATCGGTGCCACCCACGATCGTGAGATCGTCTTCCACGGAGAACCCATCATAGGGTATCGCCATAAAGCTGCCTCAAATGCACATATCATTTGGATTCAAAGTTTATCTTGCTTTCTTATTTAAATGTTTCTTTATTAACAAGTGATCATGCACTCAACGTGTAGTTTCTACACACAAAACATGTAAACCGCATGTAATGTAGGAATCGGCTAGATATTTAACATACAATGTATCTATTACATCATGATTATAATAATGAAACCTCAAATCCATGTAAACAATAACCAACCACATTAGAGTAAATCATGCTTAATAGGTAACAAACACATATAAGATCATAAAGAAAAGTTACACAAATCATGATTTAAATTAGTTCTCATCCTACCTCAACCGTGGTTTAAATTTGTGTTGGGATGATAATCCTCCTTTCTCCTTTAGTTTCCTTCTTCTGCACCTACTTCCTTACTTGAGTTGTAATGGTGGTTATTGGAGCAAGAAAGGGAAGGGTTGTGTGAAGGAGAAAAATTAGCTAGGTTAGTCTTTTTTTCTTTCTCAAGCTAGCACAAGAATGAGAGAGAGTGTAGAGATCGAACTTGGGTTTCTCCCCTTTTTTTTCTTCTTCTTTTCCTCCTCCTATACTTGAGTTCGATCCATCTTAATGGAGTGAAGATGTGATCCTTTTGAGGGAGAGGAAGAAATCGGCTAGCTTAGGTTTTTTTTTTCTAGCTAACCAAAAGGAAGAATGAGAGAGAGAGGGATGGTAGATATCGAACTTGGAAGCCCCCTTCTCCCTTTCTTTTTCTCTCCAATCAATATCCCTGAATCTACACTATCAATGGTAGGTTTCATCAATTCAAAAGGTGATATTAGTGTGTGTTGTATTCAATGCCATCTAGAGTTTGCCATGTGTCTATCAAAAATAAATCCAAGGGTTGATATTTTTCACCATGAGTTTAATTTCAACTTGGTAGGCAAGTCTTTCTAAACTTGGTGTCATCAAGATATTAGGTAAGTTTTGGGAAGGTTTAACGGTCTAAAATTTGGTTCGATCTTCCCATTATGGGTAGATCGACCATAGTATATACTAGGTCATCACTTGCATCATCTGCCCACTCTTAGATCATTTGGTTGATCTAATGGCTAGCATTCCTTGACATAGGTCTTAGGAAAGGAAATAATATTGTTAGTGTAACATATTCAATATATATATATATATCAAATATGTTAACTAAAAATAGTTCAACAATTAATTTGAAATTTGAATTTATTTCCTTACCTAAATACAACCTAAACTTAGTAAGTATTCTTTGACAATTTTAGTCACATGTTCGAATTTGAAAAAGATATTCTCATAGGTTATTTTTCAAACCTTCCATTTATATGAATATCTTCTCAATCAATAAATACTAACTATATATACATATGTATGACTACATATATATTTATTGTTGTGCATGGAATAGTTTTAGGCAACAATTATGTGTTAAGAGAAAGAGATGGTCGATTCTCTCTCTCTCTTTCTCTCTCTCTCCAACACCTCCCACCATGTGGGACCCATTATGTCTTTAAGGACATAAATGTATTATAATTTATGAAATCTTAACAATATTTTCAAATCATTTAAGTACACATATGCATATATATATGTAAATATAGTTGAATATCTGAATATGTATATCATGCCAACATATTTTCACGTGAAATCATAACTATCTATAGTATTTCTTCAACGTGGGATCCACTTCTCTCTCCCACACAAGCATTTAGTCTTCCATCTCAATATATATGTGTATATTTACTAATTTTAATATTTGCACAATAAATTTATGCATGCATGCAATCATGTACGTAGGCAAGGGACTCAATAATTCTACCCCATAACATCCACTAATGGATCTTCACTCTCATCTTCGCCTTGTTAGCCCACTAACAAAGTCCACTTAGACCCGTGGGCCTAGACCCACCTCGGATCCAGTTCAAACAAAATGGAAAAGAAATTCTCGGGTGTTACATTGGTGGTATGATTCCGACCTTTGCTTTTGATTTTGATTATTGCATGCTAGTCTTAGGGCTCAGATTTTTTTTCTCTTGGATGTAGTACTGGTGCTACGAGTATCTGATAATAGGCAATCCCATTTTAAATGAGAATAACCCTCTCATCTTTCCCCAGATGGCTCGATGGAAAAACATATATCCGTATTGAAATCAAAACTAATATTTCATTGAATTTCCACTATAGAAATTACATCATATGCATTCAAATCGAATTAGAACATCAAAACATGAATTTAAACCATATTTTTAACATTCTTTTGAATGAAAAAGTAAAATAAGATGGAATTGCTTACCTAGATTCGCAAAGATCCCTCCAATGAAGTAAGAAAATGCGAAATCCAAGCTACTCCATTAATAATGATGATAGATCCATGAGTTCCATGATTATTTTTGAAAGAAATCAAGATTTTGTTAAAATTTATAGCTTCTGGAATCCTCATTTTTGAGTGGTCCAAGCCTAGAATAATGAGGTTATGTTAGGGTTATGCCCTAAAAATAATGTTTACGACATTTTGAGTTTAATAAAAGTTTATTAATTCATTTTTAATATGCTTGGTGAGTATAATATAACGAATGAATTAATTGTATGAAGTTGGTTCATACAAGGAGAGATTTAATTCATTAAGTCGGTTCGTTGTCTATTTTCAGACTATAACATATTGGATGATTATATCATATACTGTTATTGTAGTTAGTTCTTAATCCTGAGAATTAATATATAACTTACATGAGAGTAGTGACTATTTTGTTTTTTTGACCAGTAAGATCAGAAACGAAAACGTGATCCAATATTCTCAGCAAGATGGATGGTCATTTATTCAATAGTAGGAATACGTTAATCCAATAAGGAGTCCACATGAAATGACGTTTACCTAAATCACATTGAAGGATCCGTTGATCTAGACTAGCCAGTGGTTTTCCAAATTATTTAGGAGATTTATTATATCATAGGAGTTAATTCACAGGTGATGGTCATGGTCAAAATATGTAAATTTACCCTAGGCACTGACGAGTAAATAAATACAAAGCCAGGGACATTTATGAACATCGAAAAATAGTGGAGGGACTTAATTACTGTAATAACAGTGGAAGGGTTCTTTTATAATATCCACACTATATGGAGGGTTCAGTTACAAATATTTGGTGGAGTTATTTGTAATTAAAAATATTTAGTAATTCTCTTTGTTGTGAGACACTAAAGTTGAAATTTTAAATATTTAAAAGCCTAAAAGTGTGGGACCCACTTAGACCTAATTAGACTTAGAATGGGATAGGGATTGGAGAGGCATCGACCGTAAAACACCACTCTCTCCCTTCCCCCTATCTATGTGTGTTCTAATTATTTTAAAGTTGATCCATGATTTTAATTATTAGAATTGTGGTTGATTAATTGATATATATGATTCAATTGGTTTTAGGATTTGATTGCATTAGAATTTTTAATTCTTGTTTGGGTACTAGTCACAAAAGGTAAAAGGGTTGATTGTTTCTTAAAATGAAGTTTTATTTAGAATAAAACTTATTTTCTAAAATTAAGTTTTTAGAAACTTTTAGTTACTGATATATTTTATTGATTTAATAAATATAAAAAACAAATGGGTTGAAAAAGGTTTTCTAAAACCTACTGATTAGTTTTTAGAAATAGGGCTAGGGTTTAATATACGGTTAGGCTAGGGTTAATTAAGTTTTATGTTTAGGTTTAAAACTGATGTGCTGTAATACCCCTATCTATATTTAGTTACTAATGTTGAGGGGCAGCCACTCTGGATGAGGGCACCCTGTAGGGTTTTAGTATGTTTAGGGTTAAGTTAATATTAATGTAGAACTAACCCTAACCCTCCCCCATTTGTTCCCATCGGTTAGGAGAGAAGAGAAGAGAGGGAGAAGGCTGCTCAGCCATTGCAAGGNGCATGGTGAACTGCGCTCACCCTAGAGCTACAGGTTGTTAATGGTTCCACCGGAAATACCTAGTTCTCATCGAGTAAGGGCTGCAGACCCGAAAGGTGAGGGCGGGGTGTTACATGTGCTTCGTCAGTTAAAACCCATGGGCTTCGTTAGTCAAACGAAGCCTGGTTCAATTAAAACCCAAAGCCTAAAGTACTAAATAAGGTGGAATGGGCTTGGTATGCCCTAAGCCCGGTTCGTACCAGTGGGCTGAAGGTATAACCAGCCCAATTCATTTGAGGCCCAATTCGGTAGGGTTGAGGGTGATGAGTTGGTCAGCCCATCTGACCCAACCCGTCAACCCGCTAACCCAGACCACCAACTCAGCCCGCCAACCCGTGGACCTGACCCAGTAACTAGACCCATGACCCGACCCGTTGACCCGACGAGGTCTAACTCGTCTAACTCGACCGAGTCAGACGGGCTGGAAGGTTTGACTCGGGTCAGATCGAGTTAGCATGTCTGATCCGGTTAGTTCAGACCAGGTCCGGTCTGATCCGAACCAAACCATATCAAAACCGAACCGGTTCAAGCCCTTTTCTTAGGTTTTGAGCTGGTTCTCTTCTGTTTTGTCTGGTTTAGCGCACACGGGTCCCACCTGGACCTAGATACATGCGTTTGGGAGGTTTTGGGACAATTTGAAATTTTAAAAATGTTATTTTTAGGCATTTTTGAGTAATTTATGACTAGTACCCAATGCAATATAATCCTAAAGTACCTACTTACTCTTAGGAACCTTTGAGAAAGTGTTTCTAAAAATTGTAAAGTTTATTATATATTAGTTAATTAATTATTTAGATGAATCATTAACTAAATACATGTGATGTATGTTTAGTGAGATACATAATTTTGAAGATATCCCTCATTTAATTAATTAAGTGGGAGAGGGACTGTGTTCATAGAAACACAATCCCATGACCCTCCACTATTGGTCCAAGAATAAGGCTAGGAGTCTAATGCCCTAAGGAATAGTATATCCCAGCAGCTTATTGGCTTGGATTGTTGTAATGGCACAGTTTTCGGACTAGAGTGTAGAAAGAGATCTCCCAAAGGAGACTGTTTCTACTACATTTAACATTCTGAACTGAGATGGTGGATCACACTTAACTAAATAATGAATAAAGAATGCTTCCCCAAGAAACGAGGATTTATCATTAATTTAGGGGGCGAAACAAAATTAGATGTCGAAAACAACTTTGACATGAGATGTCAATATAAGTTCTTTCGATGAGATGGGATTTCAACTATTTTAGTATACATATAGATATCCCCAAGGATTGATGTATATATACACAATCAGTTATCCAATATTTATAGTAATTAGAGGGAATTGCTATAAATTAAAGTTTTTCAAATTCATATTATCTCACTGTAGTTTGTTTTTTATTTTAATTGCATGTTAAAAGATGTCGAGTTTCAGCCCGTTACACATTATTCTGAAAGAGAATCAATTGACCAGACCAAATTTTGTGGACTGGAAATGAAATCTGAATATAGTGCTTACTACTCAGGACTATAAGTTTGTTTTACTTGAGGATTATCCCGAGGTACCTGGTCCTGATGCACTTGAGCCAGTTAGGGAAGCGAATTAGAAATTGATGAAGGATAATGATATGGACAGGTGCTATATCATGGCCTCTCTATCCAATGTGCTTCAACCGCAGTTTGAAAGCAACCCTATAGCCAAGAATATCATTGAGGAACTGCATCTAATGTTTTCAGTGCATAGTCGTCCTACAAAATAGAAAGCGACTGCGAAGCTTATGAACACTCGAATGGTTGAAGGGACCGAAGTTCGTGATCACATGCTCACCATGATGGGTCTGTTTTACGAACTCGAGACCCTAGGATCTAAACTTGACCACGAGTTTAAGGAAGACGTTATTCTTGTATCCCTATCGCCTTCCTTCTCTCAGTTCAAGTTGAACTTCAACATGAACAAGATGATATCATCTCTTCCTGAGATGATGAACCAATTGACGGTGGCGGAAGGGATTGTAAGAGAACAAGAAGTTCAAGAAGAACAAGAAGAAGAAAACAAATGATACAACTAAAACTCATGATGCTAATAAGGACAAGGGAACGTCAAAGCCTAATGGGAAAGTATTTCTACTATGGTAAGATGGGACATTGGAAGTGCAATTGCAGAGAGTTTATAGTAAAGAAGAAATCTTCAGGTATATTTCAATCATTTGTTGTTGAGGCAAACATTGCCAATAATCAATCAGACTCTATGTGCATTGATTCTGGAGCCATTAATGTAACACCCCGTCCTCACCTTTCGGGTCTGCAGCCCTTACTCGATGAGAACTAGGCATTTAAGGCGGAACCATTAACAACCTGTAGCTCTAGGGTGAGCGCAGTTCACCAAGCTAACAAGAAGCTTGCACTCATATTCACAACACAAGTACAATAAAGCTGAAATGAACTTTATCAACTTAAAGATAATCTGTCATACAAATGGATAATTAAATAATCCCAAACATCAAAGGACTAAACAATGTCCAAACTAAACTGAAAGAAATCGCAAAGGATGTCCTACGTCTTCACGGAACTTAAGCAAGTCTCCGAAGACTAGATCCTGCCTACGTGAACACCGCCTCTAGCGAGGATTCACCTGTTGTCTTGGACCTGTAAAAATAACGGTGCTAGGTCAAAACCTAGCCAGCAAGTTCACTAGTTCCCTTGGCTTAGATTCGGGTCAACCATATGCTTCACAAGTTTCAGTGTATTAACAACGATAAGATAACGAATAAAGTAATGTAAAGCAATGCACAAGATTCACGGCTGTTGTGTTTTATGTTCTTCGATTAAGATTAAGTTTTCGTAACAAAGAGTGCTCTCTAGTTACTACCCACGTTTCACCCATTCCTGTAGTTCAATCGAGACACTGGCCGTGCGCCACGTAAGTCTGATGAAACCGCCTCGAAATCCATCCCCCGAACACTGGTAACCCTGTCGGCGTTACTTACGTGTCAAGTGATTCCGTAGACCTCACTTGGCGATTCCGAAGACCTCGCTTGGAGAGGACCAGGCCTATACAGGACCTAACTATGTTTGCACACGTGCCAAACAAGTTATTTAAGCATACATCAAACTTATGGAAGTATCTTACACATTATCTATGTGTCCACAATCTCTCATCATCATGGAAATAGTTCTCAATAAGTCATTTATGCATTTTACACTTATAAATACATATCCATTATTAGCATGCATGAACATGATCATAATATCCTTCATACAAGAACTAATTACACAAAAGAAACTATCAAAAACCAATTTTAGGGTCAAAAGGCAATGCGTATCGATACTAACTTACATGCTGAGGGAGTATCAATACACCCTAAATGGGTATCAATACATGCTGTCAGATTGGGGCTGTATCGATACACCCTAAATGGGTATCGATACACCCTTTCAGATTGGGGCTGTATCGATACACCCTAAATGGGTATCGATACACCCTGGGTTTTCTCGCGATTCTGGGTTTTGTTCTTCAACAAAACTCCATGGAAACTTGGGATTTTGGCCTGCAACCTTAGGGGATTGTATACAAGTTAAATATACATAGATTTCATGCTCTTTAACCAATGAAAATCATACACACATGGATACATGCCTTCATTCATCTAGTTAACATATATTATCCATTAAAACCCAATTTCTATGCATTCATTCATGGATTAGGTTATGTAAACTAAGCATAAACCTAGCTTTCATGCAAGCATTTACTAAGACTTCATCAAAGCAAAGTGGAAGACCTAAGTCTACACCAAAAGAGCAAGTTACTACTTGCCTCAAATCACTAAGGAAGATGAATCCCAAGGAAGAAGAAGAAGCTCCTCTGCAACAGCTTGATTCTCTGAGATTTTCCTTCACAAGACAATAGTTTCTCCTTCAAGTGGCTGTCTCTCTCTCCCCCTCTCCCTCTCTCTCTCTCTCTCCCTTGAAATGGCTGAGCAGCCTCCCCTTCTCTTCTCCTCTCCTAACCGATGGATACCAAGGGGAAAGGGTTAGAGTTAGTTTTTTATTAATACTAACATAACCCTAAACCTACTAAAACCCTACATAGTGCCCTCATCCAGAGTGGCTGCCCCTCAACACTAGTAACTTAGAGATAGGGGTATTACAATTAATCATGTATGTAATTCATTACAGGGGTTCTAGATAACAAGACAGCTTGATGATGGAGAGATCTACTTCAATTTAGGATCGGAGGCAAGAGTTGCAGTCGTCGCCATCCGACACGTTCATCTTCTTACTAGTAATAGTGATAGAGAGAATAATACTTTAGTTTTAAAAGATTATCTTTATGTGCCGGATATTCGGCGGAACCTTATTTCAGTTTCTTGTCTCACTAGAAATCGTATGGCAGTAAAGTTTGATTCCACCAAGGTTTTTATTAATAGAGGTAGTTTTATTAAAATTCTGGCACATTGATTGATGGTCTATATTTAGTTTCTCCTATCATACTCTGTGTTTACAACAAGAAAGTTATAACTCCGACTCCTTCTCTCAAAAGGAAGGCACTTTCAATAAATTTTATATATTTATGGCATCTTAGACTTGGGCACATTAACCTAAATAAGATCAAAGGATTGGTTCAAAATGGGCCCTTGGGTTCATTAGAAATTGAACTATGGACACTTTGTGAATCCCGTCTGGAAGGAAAAATGACTAAGAGATCCTTTTCTGGGAAAAGAGTAAGAGCCAAAGAAATATTAGAATTGGTGCACATAGACGTATGTGGTTCAATGAATGTTAGAGCTAGAGATGGCTATGAGTATTTCATCACTTTTACTGATGACTACTCCAAATAAGGCTACATCTACCTCATGCATTATAAGTCTAAATCTTTTAAAAAGTTCAAAGAATTCAAAACTGAAGTCGAAAACTAAATAATTAAGAGATTGAGAGCTATTCGATCTGTGGGAGTAAGACATACTCCTAACTCACTTCCTGTAAGTATGGGCATGTATAGTCTACCCATATTCATGAGTCAAGCCATTTCTCCACCCATAACTCAACAATCTTACAGAGGCGTAGTGGAAGCATCTAGATTATCTAGAAATACACATACCGATATACATGGTATACCTAATCTAGCATAGGTTCAGAAAGAGCAAGAACCTCCAATTCAGCCTGATCTACCAGTTCAACCTAAATCGATAGAGCTGAACTAACATGATCAGTAAGAACCGGTGGTTGATCCAGAACCGCCAGTTCCAGCAGATGAACCAGCTCAACCTGAACAACCAGTTAAACCAAACCCTCTGGTTGAACCAGTTCCTCCACCAGAGCCTCGTCGTAGTGGGAGAAAAAGAAGATTCCCTAGTAAATACGAAAAATTTGTATTATGAGGAGAAGCTTTCCAAGTTCTCCCTAAGGAACCGGACACAGATCCCTCAAACTATAAAGAAGCTATTAGTATCATAGATTCGAGACTTTGGGCAAGAAGCTATAAAAGATGAAATGGAGTCCATGTATTCCAATCAAGTCTAAGAACTTGTGAATCCACCACTTAATATTAAACCTATTGGGTGTAAGTGGATTTTCAAGAGAAAGAGGACCAGACGGAAAGGTTAAAACCTTTAAAGCAAGGCTAGTAGCGAAAGGGTACACTCAAAAGGAGGGTATGGACTACGACTTTTTCGCCAGTAGCCATGCTTAAGTCCTCAGGATACTCTTATCCATTGTCTTTCATTATGACTATGAGATTTGGCAAATGCATGTCAAGACTGCCCTCTTGAATGGCAATCTTGAGGAGGACATTTATATAGTCCAACCAGATAGTTTTGTAGCGGAAGGTCAAGACCATATGGTATGCAAGTTGCAAAAGTCTATATATGGACTTAAGCAAGCATCTCGAAGCTAGAACATCAGATTTGATCAGGCAATCAAGTCCCTTGATTTTGATCAACATCCTGATGAAGCTTGTGTTTACAAGAGGATTAGAAAGGAACTAGTGATATTTCTGGTATTATACGTTAATGACATCCTAATCATTGGGAATGATGTAGGAGCATTATCCTCAGTCAAAATTTGGTTGTCTAATCACTTCAGTATGAAAGACTTGGGATAAGCCAATTACATCCTAGGCATCAAACTTCTAAGAAATCAAAAGTCTAGGTTGATAGGGTTATCTCAAGTAACCTACATAGACAAAATACTGGAAAGGTTCTACATGCAGAATTCCAAGAAAGGGCTACTACCTTTAAGACATAAAATTCACCTTTTCAAAAGATCAGTGTCCCAAGACACATGATGAGGTAAAAGGTATGGAGAAGGTACCCTATGCCTCGGCAGTGGGTAGTCTCATGTATGCAATGTTATGTACCAGACCAGATATTTATTTTGCAGTAGGGATGGTTAGCAGGTATCAGTCCAACCCAGGCAATCCACATTGGATAGCAGTTAAGCACATTTTGAAGTATCTTCGAAGAACCAAAGAGTATGTACTTGTATACGGTGGAGATGACCTAGTACCAATCGGTTATATCGATTCAGACTTTCAGGCATACACTGATGAGAGTAAATCTACATCTGGATATATGTTCACTCTAGGAGGCGGTGCTGTAGCAACTTGTAAGGAGCCTAGGAACCACAAGTCCAACAAGTATATCAAGAGGAAATATAATGTCATCAGACATTATGCTATTGAAGGTAACATCAATGTCACCAAGATAGCATCTGTAGAGAACATAACAGATCCCTTAACCAAAGTACTTCCCTAGAAGGCTTTTGATTCACATATCTATGGAATAGGGTTAAGGGAAAGTTTCCATTATTTGTAGTGCAAGTAGGAGATTCTTGGGGTTATGCCCTAAAAACAATGTTTACGACATTTTGATTTCAATAAAAGTTTATTAATTCATTTTTAATATGCATGGTGGGTAAAATATAACAAATGAATTAATTGTATGAAGTTGGTTCATAAAGGAGAGTTTTAATTCATTAAGTCGGTTCATAGTCTATTTTCAGACTGTAACATGTTGGATGATTATATCATAGTCCAATATGTTGTTGTAGTTAGTTTTTAATCCTGAGAATTAACATATAACTTACATGAGAGTAGTAACTGTTTTGTTTTGCTAACCAGTGAGGTCATAAACGAAAACATGATCCAATATTCTGAGCAAGATGGATGGTCATTTATTCTATAGTACGAATAAGTTAATCCAATTAGGAGTCCACATGAAATGACATTCACCTGAATCATGTTGCAGGATCCGTTGATCTAGACTGGCCAGTGGTCTCCCAAATTATTTGGGAGATTTATTAGATCATAGGAGTTATGCTTTAAGCCCAGTTCGTACCGGTGGGCTGAAGGCATAACCAGCCCAATTCATTTCCAGTTCGGTAGGGTTGAGGGTGATGGATTAGTCAGCCCGCCATGATATGTTGTTGTCACATAGTTTAAAAAGAGTGGTAGATCTTAGTTGGAGTATTATACGCCACAAATGCTAAATAGTATTGATAGTGGCGATAGGAATGCATGTGTATGAGGTTGGGGATGAATTACCATGTTTTTCTTGAAGTTTAGAAGCTATAAAAGTTGTTGTCACGTATTTTAAAAAGCGTGACAGATTGTAGTTTGGGCATTAAATGTCTTAAACGTTTTGATAGTTTTGAAATCTTTTAAAAAGATAAAGATGTTTATGAAATGGGGTATGTATATATGTATATATACATATGAAAATAGAAGTGATTTGTCATGGTTGTCTTAATGATTCCATGCTTCAAATGTTGATGTCACTTAACATTGTAAAACGTGACGGATAGAAAAAAAAAAAAGGGGTGTTATATCTGTGAGTATAAATGGTTTTACGATTACTCATTAGTAATTCTTGGAGTAGTCTTTGTGTAATATTTAAAGGTATTCTTTTAGCCATTTTAGGCTTAAAAAGAAAAACACGTGAAGCAATCATTGCATGCATCATATGTCGTAGGCAATGTGAGTGGGAAAATATTTCTTGGGCATCCATGAAACTGCGGAGTAAGTATATTCTCGTGATGGAATTTTCATTAAAAAAATTAGATATCCATACTGAGCTGTACTCGTTAACCTCTATATTTTCCAAGGATGATATTCTTTATGAGAGCCTTTGGGAGCGTACGTGAGTAGGTGTAGTATATATATACTTCTGTTTGTAGAAATGAACCACAGTTGGCTTGATCCTGAAATAGGTATGTAGGCAGCCGCTACGCGGTTCAGCTCAAGTATAAAGTGAATTATTTCCTATACTCCTTCTGACTAGACTTATAAAATCATAGAGATGTTGCCGATAAAAGTACAATGGTTGGTAGTGTCAAGTTCACTGACGTGGAATTGTTATATTGTATATCGGAGCATAATAAACCAAATAATATCACATGGGGTAGGAAGAGTATTGTTTACGGTTTATTTATATTTGTTGATTGTAATCCTTCCTTATATATATATTGGATATTGTGATGAGGATTGAGGATTTAATTCTACTAATTCTCTTTTCAAATATGCATAATTACGGACTGTGTTTATAAAATTAAACATGTTTTGAAGTTTAAGAACTCAAATGATAATTAGGAAACCTGTATGACCATCTAAAAACATAGGCATATAATTATGTAAAATTTCACCATTTAGGGGCTCGTGAAACCCTATGTACTGCGGCCTTGAACATGAACCTTGTTTGTTAAAAAGGCACAGAAGTTGCACAATACCTGTATTAATTTTGATTTTTGTATTAAACTATTATGTTTAGGCTTTTCTTTAAATATGAAAGTTGTAGCCTCTGATGTCTAGTTTACGTAGAATTTCACCTTACTGAATTTAAATTTGTATTTTGCGAGTAATGACTAAAACACTACAGCTGATGCAAACTCTGACTGATTATGTTAATACTTTGTTTACTTATTTATGTTCTGTGGTGAACTCTCGTTTTCCAAAAAGAATTTCTTAGAAGTAAGAAGTGACCTTTGGTGTATGTTTGAAGTTTTAAGAAAAAAAAAATTTACTCGAGATTTTTCTCCGAAGGCTGGCCTTAGTAGACCTTAGAATCTTGAATAATAGAGTTATTCACATAAATACTCCACGTGATAAAGACCTTTTCCTTCTATCCCTTAACGTAACGGACCTTAGACTTGAGTGATTGGGTCGAACCAAGGGTTCCGAGGGCCGAGGCATTACAAATTCCTCTCCCAGTTAGAAATCTCAAGAAAAACTCCATTGCTTCTCTCTTCGATCGTTCGCAGTCATAGACGGAAGGATGAAAGTTTTTTCTTCAGAGCGGATTCTACACAAGATACATCAATTTGGTGTCCCAAAATGACAAGAACCACTCACGTTTTCACGTATTCTCATCATATTACACTCCTCTCCAAATTGAGTCAAACCAAGGTCAAATTTTTATGTGTCCCACGTTCAGCACGCATCTCGTGGCACCCTAAAAAAATGGTAATTACCTCTTGGGGTGCAAAAATTAGTTGTTCACAATAATGAGGTAGTTGCTAGTCCTATGGGGGACCTCTCGCACCTTAGTCGAAAAAAATGTAGACTGGATTTCCTCTTCGATATCAGCTAACACAACGAGTTTCGGATCTTGTATATGGGTTTGCTCGGGATCCAGAATTCAGGATATTATAGACATTCTACTTCACAATGCCTATTCTACCCACCATTTCGTCAACATCACAGCCTTTCTTCATATTAGAATTGGAGATGCTCTTAGTTATAGAAAAGTTCAAAGTTTTTATACCTAAACTACCCCTGTCTTTTTTAAAGTGTGGAATCTAACTGTCTTTGTTTGGGAAGTAATAACAATGAAGAGAGAGAAAAAAATGATATTTTTTAAATTCAAAATGCTATAACTTTTAATCTACAAATCAAATTTTGACAAAATTTATATTGTTAGAAAGCATTTTTAAAGATCTTCAAAACAAGACAGGACAACAATACC